>SJYW01041687.1:360130-378648 GCA_006410735.1 Raphicerus campestris | reverse complement strand
ATTTGACATCTGTATACAATACAATATACAGTACTCTGTATACAGTACGGAGTAATCACCCTTGCAAGTCTAGTTGCATCCATCACCATACAGTTGACCCCCTTCATTCATTTCGCTTAATCCCCAACCCCTTCCCTTCTAGTAAATATTATTCTATGTATATATGAATGAATTTCTGTTGAATTTAGTTTTATTCTTTTAGATTCCACATATGAGTGAAGTTACAAGGTTTTTGTCTTTTCTCTGGCTTATTTCACTTAACCTAATACACTCAGGGTTCACCTGTACTGTGGCTAATGGCAGCTATCATTTGTTTTATGGCTGAGTAGTATTCCATTGTATGTGTGCATGGGTGTATGCAAGGGTACCACAGTTTCTTTCTCCATTTATCCATCAGTGGACACTTAAGTTGTTTTGATATGTTGGCTATTGCAAATAATGCTGCAATGAATAGGGGTTCATGTATCTTTTAAAAATAGTGTTCTTGAGATGAATAATCAGAAACGAAGTAGCTGGATCATATTCTAATCATCCCAATCTTACTTTTTTGAGCAGTCTCCATGCCATTTTCCATACTGCCTTTACTAATTTACAGTCCCACTAACAGGACTGTTCTCCATATCCTCCCCAACATCTGTTATTTCTTGTCTTTTTGATAATAGCCATTCTAACAGGTGTGGTTTTGATTTGCATTTTCCTAATAATTAACAACGTTGAACATCTTTTCATGTGCCTCTTTGCCATCTGTATGTCTTCTTTAAAAAAAAAAGTCTGTTCAGATCTTCTGCCCATTTTTCAATTGGGCTTTTTTTTTTTTTAATTGTTGCTGAGTTGCATGAATTCCTTATTTATTTTGGGTATTAACCCCATCAGATAGATGATTTTGAAATATCTTCTCTCATTCAATAAGTCTCTTAGTTTTAGTGATGTTTTCCTTTGTGCAGAGGTTGTTTAGTTTGATGAAGTCCCATTTATCTCTGGTTTTCTTTCCCTTGCTGTTAAGTAAGATCCACAAAATGTCACTGACTGATGTAAATAAAATTGTGGCCTATGTTTTCTCCCAGGAGTTTTAGGATTTCAAATATTTCCTTCATTCAAGTATTTAATATGTTATGATTTAATTTTTATGTGTGGTATAAGATAGTGGTCTAGTTTTATTTCTGTATATAGCTGTCGAATTTTCTCATTACCATTTATCAAAGAGATTGTCCTTTCTACATTGTCTGTTCTTTATTCCTTTGTTGTAAATTAATTGTACATATATGTGTGGATTTATTTGGGGGGCTCTCTGTTCTGTTCCATTGATCTATGTATCTGTTTTTGTGCCAGTACATGATTGATTTAATTACTATAGCTTTGGATTCACTGGATGATACTTCCAGCTTTGTTCTTTCTCAAGATTGTTTTGATTATTCAGGATCTTTTGTGGTTCTGTACAATTTCAGAATTTTTTGTTCTAGCTCTGTGCAGTATAACATTGGAATTTTGATAGGCATTGCATTGAATCTGTAGATTTCTCTACAGATTGACCTTTCAGTCTCTAGACAGTTTAATCTCTAGACATTTCAATTTCTAGACATTTCAATCTCTCTAGTATTGACATTTCAATAATTCTTTTCCAATTCATGATCATGAGATATCTTTTCATTTATCTGTGCCTTCAACTATTTTCATCAGTGTCTTAGTTTTTCAGTGTACATATCTTTTATCTCCTTGATTTAACTTATTCCTGGGTATTATTTCTGATGTAATTGTAAATATAATTTATTTAATTTTGCTTTCTGATAGTTTATTAGTGTACAGAAATGCCACAGATTCCTGTATAATGATTTTGTACCTTGTAACTTTACTGAATTCATTTATCAGTTCTAACAGTTTTTTGTTTGATTTTGGTGGAGCCTTCAGTGTTGTCTCTATATCGTATCATGTCATATGCAAATGAGTTTTCCTTCTTTTTTTTTGCAATTTCGATGCACTTCTTTTCTTGTCTGATTGCTATGGCTAGGACTTCCAATACTATGCTGAGTAAAAGTAGTGAGTGTGTACATCCTTGTCCTGTTCCCAGTCTTTGAAAAACTGAAAACTTTTGAGTATGATATTATCTGTGGGTTATCACATATGGCCTTTATTATGCTGAGGTCTAATCCCTCTATACTCTGTTGTGAATTTTTATCTTAAATGGATATTGAATTTTAAAAAATGCTTTTCCAGCATCTATTGAGATAAACATATGATTCTTATCCTATATTTTGTTACTGTGGTATATCAGTTGCTTGGTCTTCGTGGATGTTGAATTATTGTTACATACTTGATCATGGTATATCATTCTCTCAATGTATTGTTGGATCTCGTTTGCTGATATGTTGTTGAGGATTTTTGCTTTTATACATCCTATGTTCATCAAAGATGCCTTGTTTATAATTTTCTTTTTGTGTGTGGTGTCCATGTCTGATTTTGGTGTTAGAGTACTGCCAGCTTTATAAAATGTGTTTGGAAAGTTTCCTTCCTCTTCAGTGTTTTGTGAAAGTTTGAGAAGGACAGGTATTAAATTTTGAATGTTTGGTAGAATTAGCCAGTGAAGCCATCTGTTCCTGAGCTTTTTCTTTTTGGAGGGAGATTTTTAAAAATTACTTTCTCAATTTTCTTATTAGTTATTCTGTCTACTTAGATTTTCTATTTCTTTATTATACAATCTTGAAAGATTGTCTGTTTCTAGGATTTGTCCATTTCTTTTCGGTTGTGCCACTAGTTGACATATATTCTTCATGGTTGTCTGTTATGATCCTTTATTTCTGTGATGTCATTTGTAACTTTTCTTTCATCTGATTTTGAGTCCACTCTTTCTACTTGATTAGTCTGGGGCAAATCTTGTTTATTTTGCTTATCTTTTCAATAAACCAGCTCTTAATTTTATTAATATTTTCTATATTTTTTAGCCTTTATTTCCGCTCCAATTTTTATTGTTTCCTTCTTTATACTAATTTTAGGCCTCATTTCTTATTTTTCTACTTCCTTTAGATATAAATTTAGATTGAGACCTTTATTGTTTCTTTGCATAAGCCTATATTGCTGTGAAGTTCCTTCTTAGAACTGCCTTTGCTTCATCTCATAAATTTTGGTATGCCATATTCGTTTTCCTTTGTCTCTAGGTATTTTTATTTCTCTTCTGATTTCTTTGACCCATTGGTTGTTCAGTAGCATGCTGTTTTTAACTCCACATCTCTGTAGTTTTTCCTTTTTTACCTTCTGTTTGATTTCTAGCTTTATATTATTTTGGTTAATGAAGATGCTTCATGTGATTNTGCCTTGTGCTTTCCAGATGTGTATAAGAGACAGCCTTTAGATATAAATTTAGATTGAGACCTTTATTGTTTCTTTGCATAAGCCTATATTGCTGTGAAGTTCCTTCTTAGAACTGCCTTTGCTTCATCTCATAAATTTTGGTATGCCATATTCGTTTTCCTTTGTCTCTAGGTATTTTTATTTCTCTTCTGATTTCTTTGACCCATTGGTTGTTCAGTAGCATGCTGTTTTTAACTCCACATCTCTGTAGTTTTTCCTTTTTTACCTTCTGTTTGATTTCTAGCTTTATATTATTTTGGTTAATGAAGATGCTTCATGTGATTTCATATTTCTTGAATTTGAAACTTGTTTTATGACCCAACCTGTGATTCCTCCTGAAGAATGTTTGGTATGCACTTGAAAGAATGTGTTTTCTGTTAATTTGGGATTGAATGTTTTATATATAGATATTGATATATATGTTAATTTATCTGATCTAATGTGGCATTAGAATCCTGTGTCTCTGAGTCCTTACGTATATGATCTAATAATTGATGTAACTTGGACGTTATAGTCCTCTACTATTATTGTATATCTTTGTTTCTTCAAGTCTGTTATTTGCTTTACATGTTGTGATTCTTCTCTGTTGGGTACATATACATTTATAAATGTTACATCTTCTTGTTGGATTGACTCTTTAATCATTATGTAATGCGCTTTGTCTTTTATTATACTCATTGTTTTAATGTCTGTTTTAACTAATATGAATAGCTACTACAGCTTTCTTTTCATTTCCATTTGCATTTTCTATCCCTTCACTTTGCGTGTTGTGCCTTCTGAAGTGCGTTTCTTGTAGGCAGGTCATAGATGTTATTGTTTTTTCAGTCCATTTAGAAACTGTTTTTTTGATCGGTGACGTTAGTCCGTGTATGCTTAATTATTGATAGGTATGGACTTATCACTGTATTGTAGTTGCTTTCTGGCTAATTGCAATTCCCTTTCCCCTTTCTTCTCTTTTTCTCTTCTATTGTAGGTGGTTTTCTCTAGTGTTGAGATTTCTTTCCCATTTTTCTTTTGTGTACTTATCATACATTTTCCCCTTTTGGTTACTTACATTTACATATGGCATCTTATGTAAATAGTAGTGACAACTTTTTTGTGACTATTAAAGCTTTGTAATATGCTCAGATTTTTCTTTTTAATTCCTCATGTTGTCACTTTTGATGACACATTTTACATATTTTAACTTTTTGCATTCTTTAACTACTTATTGTAATTTTAGTAATTTCTATTAATTTTGTCTTAACTTTCACACTTGCTTTCAGGAATTTCCTGCCTTTATTATATATTTACTTTTTCTAGTGAGATATTTTACTTTCATATGTGTGCTACTATTAATTGATGACATTTCTTTTCATCTTATAGAAGTCCCTTTAATATTTCTTGAAGGGCTAGTTTAGTCATGATGAACTTTAAAAATTTTTGCTTTTATAGGAAACTCTTGATCATTTCTTCAATTCAGAATGAAAACCTTGCTTGGTAGAGAATTCCTGGTTGGGTCTTTTCTTTGAGGACTTTGGGGGACTTCTTTCATGACATTTGACCTGTAAAGTTTCAGTTTAAAAATTTTCTGATAGCTTTATGTGATTTATCTTTGTATGTAACAAACTTTCTCCTGCTGCTTTTAGGCTTTTCTCTTAATCCTCAGTTTTTACCATTTTTACTTATAGTGCTTCTTGGTGTATGTCTCTTTTTGTTCAACTTATTTGAAACTCTCTGGCTTCCTGGATCTTGATGTTTGTTTTCTTTCCCAGATTTGGGATGTGTGAAAGCTTTAAAAAATTTTGTTTCATCTTGCTTCTCTGGATGCATTTCATCATTTTTGTTCCTGCTTGCTGACTTGACCTTCCTTCTACCTCATCCAGTCTGCTATTGAACCTCTTTAGTGTATTTTTATATTATGAAACTTCTATTTGGTACTTCCTCATGTTTTCTGTCTCTTTGATGTGGAGGCTCTGTGCATTCAGTTTTCAGGTCCCCTTTTGAGGGGATTATTCCTTATGTTGTTGTAGATTTGTTGTGTCAATGGGAGAGCGTGAATTTAGGATCCTCATTTACCACTATCTTGAACACTCCTCATTTCCCTTTGATTTTTAAATTCTAATAATGTAAGCAACATTTCATACTCAATCCTTAGTTTGCTAAAAATAGATTGTTGACTGCTCTTTTGGGTGAACAAGAAAGGTCTTGATAAGAAATGTGCTGACAGATTGATAGAAATGACTGAGTTTTTCCTTGCCTTGTAAAAATGCTTAATTGCACTTCTAACTCCTTGAAGCAATGGATGAATAAAAAGTTTTGGGTGAATATTATTTGAAATATGTAAGAAGTCTTAGAACTATAAGAGTGGTACCATAAAAAAAATTCTTAAAACTTAAATGAGTAGTATTCAAAACACAAGGGATACAAGGGAAGCAAAAACAGAACATAGAAAAAAGTGGCAGAAGATCTTACAATAGAGATATTTGTGAAAGTTTTGAGGGGCTGGGAGAGTCTTCCTAGTGGTTACCTCTGTGAAACTTGAAAGGGGGATACACAGGGGTTCTCTGTGACTGAGGGCAGACCCAGTTTAATCCTATTCTTTTCATTATGTCTACTTGGTAATGAGATNACAATAGAGATATTTGTGAAAGTTTTGAGGGGCTGGGAGAGTCTTCCTAGTGGTTACCTCTGTGAAACTTGAAAGGGGGATACACAGGGGTTCTCTGTGACTGAGGGCAGACCCAGTTTAATCCTATTCTTTTCATTATGTCCACTTGGTAATGAGATGGAAATTTTGTATGAAAGAGTTGTAATTCAGGTACTTGAACTGAAAGTATGAAAATTAAAGAATAGTATTGGAGACAGTTATTATTTCTTGTTTTTTAAACATAGGTCTAATTCTATTTTGGCATATTGAGTATCCGTATAGTGGGTATAGAAAATTTGCAATCAGAATGCCTTTAGAAAAGTATAAACTTGTTACTATCTTCCAGACAAAACTCCCCTGGAAGTATGGGTCTCTCTAAAATAGATTAACCATTAAGAAAATTGCCAGCTAATTTTTGTTGGCTAAATTTGCCATATGCCATATGTTTTAATTATTTGGAGTGGAGGAGAGCCATCAAAAACCTTTATTAAGAAAAGTCTATAATCTGTAGATTTTAAAAATATTATCTTAAACATTTTGTATTATTCTACTCAAATGTATACATTTTCATTAGGACTTGAACATAAAATTACTAGACCTCTGTGATGATTAGGTGAAATGGAGAATTTTAAAACATTATTAAGTTAGCTTTTATTGCACCTAATGAGGATCTCCCAGATGGTATAGAAATCATTAAAAATTAATTTTATAACCACTAGACGTGTCCTAAAGTGTCTTGAACTGATAAGCCTTCTAATCTTCTAGTGTTGTTCTAGTTCATTGATGAAGTAAAGTGGCTGGCTTTTTAAAATTGATAATCCTATTATAACTATTAAAGTGTAGCACATTCATTTTGTCTCAGGTGTTTAAAGTGAGTTCTCAACTCTCTCAAAGAAAAGTATGCTATAATACAGTGAAATCTCAAACATTTCAGATTTGAAGACATATTTTAGTATAAACCACCTTGTTATAGACACATGTTATTGTAGCTGGCTTTTTAACATTTGCTGATTCAAAAGCACTTGCTAAAATGGTACTATGATTTAGCATTGGTTTAAAGTAAATATGTATTTAATAGTGGCAGTAGTTTATTTGTTAAAATAGCACTTATACTCATTTGAAATAAGGATATATATATATATATATATACTAATAATATATATGTATGGTTGAATAGTTCTTGCAGTAGATCTAATACCCTGTTAAGATGTGAGTTTCATTAAACCATTGCTCAAGACCTTGTTTAAGAAGATATATTCAGCAAGTGGTGTTGGGGAAGCAGGACAACTCTATGTAAATCCAGGAATTTAGAACACATATTCACATCACACACAAAAATAAGCTCAAAATGGCTTGCAGACTTAAATATAGAGACTTCCCTGGTAGTCTAGTTTGTGGGAACCTGCAGTGCAGTGCAGGAGATATGGATTCCATTCCTGGTCAGGGAATTAAGATCCTATATGAAAGTGAAAGTGTTAGTCACTCAATCGTGCCTGATTCTTTGAGATCCTGTCCACAGGATTTTCCAGTCATGAATACCAGTGTGGGTTGCCGTTCCCTTCTCCAGGGGATCTTTCCAACCCAGGGATCGAACCTGGGTCTCCTGCATTGCAGGCAGATTTTTTACCATTTGAGCCACAAGGGCCTCAAGATCCTACATACCATGGAGCAAATGAGACCGTGCTTTGAGCTACTGAGCCTCACTCTACAACTAGAGAATCTGTGTTGTCGCAATGAGAGGTCTCGCATGATGCAGTGAAGATCCCACATTTCAAAACAAAGACCCAATACAGCCAAATATATAAATAAATGAAGTATTTTTTATTAAAGACTTGAAGATATGGCATCATAGCACTCCTAGAAGAGAACATAGGCAAAATATTCTCTGACATAAACCATACCAATATTTTCTTAAGTCAGTCTTCCAAAACAATAGAAATAAGAGCAAAAATAAAAAAATAGGGCTACATTAGACTTACAAGCTTTCGCATATCAAGGAAAGCCATAAGCAAAATGAAAAGACCTATAGACTCACCTATGGATTGGGAGAAAATATTTGCAAATGATGCGACCAGCAAGGGCTTAATTTCCAAAATATACAATCAGCTCATACAACTCAATAACAAAACAGTCCTATCCAAAAAAAAAAGTACAGAAGAAAAAATAGACATTTCTTCAAAGACATACAGATGACCAACAGGCACATGAAATGATGTTCAATATTGCAGTTATTAGAGAAATGCAAATCAGAACTACAATGAGGTATCACCTCACACTAGTCAGAATAGCCATTATTGAAAAGCCTATAAATAATGAATGTTGGAGAGGGTGTGGTGAAAAGGGAACCCTCCTATGCTGTCGATGAGGATGTAAATTGGTATAGACTCTATGGAGAACAGTAGAAAGTTTCCTTAAAAAGCTAAAAATAGAGTTGTCATATGATCTAGCGATCCCACTCATGGGCATATACCCATGGAAACCTAATTCAAAAAGATACATTCACTCTATTGTTCATCAGTTCAGTTCAGTTCAGTTGTTCAGTCGTGTCTGACTCTTTGCGACACCATGAATTGCAGCACACCAGTCCTCCCTGTTTATCACCATCTCTTGGAATTCACTCAGACTCATGTCCATCGAGTCTGTGATGCCATCCAGCCATCTCATCCTCGGTCATCCCCTTCTCCTCCTGCCCCCAATCCCTCCCAGCATCAGAGTCTTTTCCAATGACTCAACTCTTCCCATGAGGTGGCCAAAGTACTGGAGTTTCAGCTTTAGCATCATTCCTTCCAAAGAAATCCCAGGGTTGATCTCCTTCAGAATACACTGGTTAGATCTCCTTGCAGTCCAAGGGACTCTCAAGAGTCTTCTCCAACACCACAGTTCAAAAGCATCAATTCTTCAGTGCTCAGCCTTCTTCACAGTCCAACTCTCACATCCACACATGACCACAGGACAAACCATAGCCTTGACTAGACGGACCTTAGTTGGCAAAGTAATGTCTCTGCTTTTGAATATGCTATCTAGGTTGGTCATAACTTTTCTTCCAAGGAGTAAGCGTCTTCTAATTTCATGGCTGCAATTACCATCTGCAATGATTTTGGAGCCCCCCAAAATAAAGGCTGACACTGTTTCCATTGTTTCCCCATCTATTTCCCATAGCAGCACTATTTACAATAGTCAAGACAAGGAAGCAATTGAAAGGTCTATTGACAGATGAATGGATAAAAAAGATATATATACATATATATATATATACACACACACACACACACAGTGGGATATTACTCAACCAAAAAAAATGAAATAATGCCATTTGCCACAACATGCATGCATATCATATTAATTGAAGTGTAAGTCAGACAGATCGTATGATGTCATTCATATGTGGAATCTAAAATATTCAAATGAACTCATTTACAAAACAGAAACAAACTCACAATCATAGAAAACAAACTTATGTTTAACAAAAGGGAAAGGAGGGAGAGGGATAAATTAAGAATTTGGAATTAACTGATACACATCTACCATATATAAAGTAGATAAACAAGGACCTACTGTATAACAAAAGGAACAATGTTTAACATCTTCTGGTAACCTATGGTGTAAAAGAGTCTAGAAAAGAATGTGTATATGTATGTTTAACTGAATCACTCTGCTGTACATCAGAAACTAACATAAATCAACTATACTTCAATTTAAAAAAAGATATACAATGTCAGTGTCATGAAACAAAGGGTATCCAAGATGATGTTGTATCAGTGGATCAAAGGTGTGTCTGAAACGTGCCTTTACTGAGAACTTAGCTGGTGTCCCCTGATGTCACAGTATTTCTAGGAAGGCGACTTGTCTTGGGCTGCTCTTATCCATTTAGTGCAGTACAGGGACAAATAAACATATAATCTTTCATGTTCTAAATAAGTGCAAGTACCTCCTAAAGTTCCCTATTACCACAGATTAATGTCATGAAGTCTGACTTGTTTTAATAATTTCTTCAAGTCTATTTTAGTTTGTGAATTTGGTTAAGGTCTTTTAAGTGCATGCCATTATGTCTTAAAATCCTTTACACTTATTTTTAGAGGTAGAATTTAATCATTTGCTTTTCAAAGGCTGCTTCAATTGTATCATCTTCATTGTTTAGTTATCAATTAGTAAGGAATTAATTCACCTTTTTCTTTTATCATTTGTGTGCATACTTTTTCATATGAAAATCTATTTGTTTACATATACATGTACATATGTATTACATATTTGTTACTATTTGCATATATTATACTTACATACCTCCTAGGGAGATTAGCACAATTATATGCTCTTGTATAAAATGATTACAGTATTTAAACTATATCTCCTGTATGACAACTTTGTCAGGTTTGGTTTGTGTATATACATGTGCACTAATTAATTGGCTGTATCAGGGGTTGCAGAGTTGGACATGACTGAGCAACTAAGCACAGCACAACAGCACATCAGCTGACCACAGAATGTTACCAGGCCAAATGTACACAGCCAACAATGACTGATAGCAATGCATGAAAGTGAAAAGTGAAAGTGAAGTCGCTCAGTTGTGTCTGACTCTTAGCGACCCCATGGACTGCAGCCTACCAGGCTCCTCTGTCCATGGGATTTTCCAGGCAAGAGTACTGGAGTGATTGCCGTTGCCTTCTCCGATAATTATTTAAGTAGTAGGCAATTTATTGAGTCTTTTCCTCAGTATTTCAGAAATAACTTTCAATTTTTTTTTTTAATACCAAGGGCTGTATTTTCAATTATATGATGCAACAGTTGTATGTTGTCTTTCCCAGATTGTTTCCACTTCATATAGTCTATATAATGCGCCTGTAAGACTACTTGAATTTGTCAGGCCATGTAGGTGAGCCTGTGATTCAGAAAATACAGTCATGATGTAAAAGCCGCAGCATCACAATAAGCTGTAGAGTTTATGATGGAAAATTTACCTCAGCTATCATTCAAGAATCCTGAAAGAGCTTGAGAGCCTTTACGACAAAGATGACAGTGTTGCATTGGGTTAAGAATTAGGTAATCTTGTGTCTTGAATTTGCATCCTCATCCTGCCATTTAGTATCTGTGACCATAGGCAGGAGCCAACTTTCAAAGTCTTGATTTGCTCATCTGAATGTGAAAATAATTAACACATTTCAAAATGGTTTTAATGAGACTTAAGGTGTGGAGTATTGGATACATTCTCATAAATGTTGTTGTTATTTTTATAGTTAATTTTATTAAACTAGACAGCAAATGACTGAATATCAACATGTGAGGTCATATCAAATTATCTGTTGCTGCTGCTAAGTCACCTCAGTCGTGTCTGACTCTGTGCAACCCCATAGATGGCAGCCTGAGTGGGGTGCCATTGCTTTCTCCATCAAATTATCTGGGCATGTCTAANCTAATGTCTCTGCTTTTGAATATGCTATCTAGGTTGGTCATAACTTTTCTTCCAAGGAGTAAGCGTCTTCTAATTTCATGGCTGCAATTACCATCTGCAATGATTTTGGAGCCCCCCAAAATAAAGGCTGACACTGTTTCCATTGTTTCCCCATCTATTTCCCATAGCAGCACTATTTACAATAGTCAAGACAAGGAAGCAATTGAAAGGTCTATTGACAGATGAATGGATAAAAAAGATATATATACATATATATATATATATACACACACACACACACAGTGGGATATTACTCAACCAAAAAAAATGAAATAATGCCATTTGCCACAACATGCATGCATATCATATTAATTGAAGTGTAAGTCAGACAGATCGTATGATGTCATTCATATGTGGAATCTAAAATATTCAAATGAACTCATTTACAAAACAGAAACAAACTCACAATCATAGAAAACAAATTTATGTTTAACAAAAGGGAAAGGAGGGAGAGGGATAAATTAAGAATTTGGAATTAACTGATACACATCTACCATATATAAAGTAGATAAACAAGGACCTACTGTATAACAAAAGGAACAATGTTTAACATCTTCTGGTAACCTATGGTGTAAAAGAGTCTAGAAAAGAATGTGTATATGTATGTTTAACTGAATCACTCTGCTGTATATCAGAAACTAACATAAATCAACTATACTTCAATTTAAAAAAAGATATACAATGTCAGTGTCATGAAACAAAGGGTATCCAAGATGATGTTGTATCAGTGGATCAAAGGTGTGTCTGAAACGTGCCTTTACTGAGAACTTAGCTGGTGTCCCCTGATGTCACAGTATTTCTAGGAAGGCGACTTGTCTTGGGCTGCTCTTATCCATTTAGTGCAGTACAGGGACAAATAAACATATAATCTTTCATGTTCTAAATAAGTGCAAGTACCTCCTAAAGTTCCCTATTACCACAGATTAATGTCATGAAGTCTGACTTGTTTTAATAATTTCTTCAAGTCTATTTTAGTTTGTGAATTTGGTTAAGGTCTTTTAAGTGCATGCCATTATGTCTTAAAATCCTTTACACTTATTTTTAGAGGTAGAATTTAATCATTTGCTTTTCAAAGGCTGCTTCAATTGTATCATCTTCATTGTCTAGTTATCAATTAGAAAGGAATTAATTCACCTTTTTCTTTTATCATTTGTGTGCATACTTTTTCATATGAAAATCTTGCNTTGGTTAAGGTCTTTTAAGTGCATGCCATTATGTCTTAAAATCCTTTACACTTATTTTTAGAGGTAGAATTTAATCATTTGCTTTTCAAAGGCTGCTTCAATTGTATCATCTTCATTGTTTAGTTATCAATTAGTAAGGAATTAATTCACCTTTTTCTTTTATCATTTGTGTGCATACTTTTTCATATGAAAATCTATTTGTTTACATATACATGTACATATGTATTACATATTTGTTACTATTTGCATATATTATACTTACATACCTCCTAGGGAGATTAGCACAATTATATGCTCTTGTATAAAATGATTACAGTATTTAAACTATATCTCCTGTATGACAACTTTGTCAGGTTTGGTTTGTGTATATACATGTGCACTAATTAATTGGCTGTATCAGGGGTTGCAGAGTTGGACATGACTGAGCAACTAAGCACAGCACAACAGCACATCAGCTGACCACAGAATGTTACCAGGCCAAATGTACACAGCCAACAATGACTGATAGCAATGCATGAAAGTGAAAAGTGAAAGTGAAGTCGCTCAGTTGTGTCTGACTCTTAGCGACCCCATGGACTGCAGCCTACCAGGCTCCTCTGTCCATGGGATTTTCCAGGCAAGAGTACTGGAGTGATTGCCGTTGCCTTCTCCGATAATTATTTAAGTAGTAGGCAATTTATTGAGTCTTTTCCTCAGTATTTCAGAAATAACTTTCAATTTTTTTTTTTAATACCAAGGGCTGTATTTTCAATTATATGATGCAACAGTTGTATGTTGTCTTTCCCAGATTGTTTCCACTTCATATAGTCTATATAATGCGCCTGTAAGACTACTTGAATTTGTCAGGCCATGTAGGTGAGCCTGTGATTCAGAAAATACAGTCATGATGTAAAAGCCGCAGCATCACAATAAGCTGTAGAGTTTATGATGGAAAATTTACCTCAGCTATCATTCAAGAATCCTGAAAGAGCTTGAGAGCCTTTACGACAAAGATGACAGTGTTGCATTGGGTTAAGAATTAGGTAATCTTGTGTCTTGAATTTGCATCCTCATCCTGCCATTTAGTATCTGTGACCATAGGCAGGAGCCAACTTTCAAAGTCTTGATTTGCTCATCTGAATNACAGTGTTGCATTGGGTTAAGAATTAGGTAATCTTGTGTCTTGAATTTGCATCCTCATCCTGCCATTTAGTATCTGTGACCATAGGCAGGAGCCAACTTTCAAAGTCTTGGTTTGCTCATCTGAATGTGAAAATAATTAACACATTTCAAAATGGTTTTAATGAGACTTAAGGTGTGGAGTATTGGATACATTCTCATAAATGTTGTTGTTATTTTTATAGTTAATTTTATTAAACTAGACAGCAAATGACTGAATATCAACATGTGAGGTCATATCAAATTATCTGTTGCTGCTGCTAAGTCACCTCAGTCGTGTCTGACTCTGTGCAACCCCATAGATGGCAGCCTGAGTGGGGTGCCATTGCTTTCTCCATCAAATTATCTGGGCATGTCTAAAACTAAATGGTCATGTTAAAGAGCTCTGGTAAGAATTCTCTCTTCTCTGGATTGTATATTATTGGCTGAGTTCGTTCTGCAATATAAAAAGAGAATGACCTCTTCTATCTTGAACAAACGGCACTACTAGAACCCTTCTTGTGACATGTATCTTTAAGAGGTTCACAAGTGCCTTTCTTGCTGCTGATAAGGATTACAGTATAGATTAGCTTTGAAAATTGAAAGGGTAAGTAGAGGTTTAAAAAGAAAAGAGCCATTCTAATTTACAAATTGCAATGAAAGTTTTATTCCATTTTGTTTTAATTCCTCAGGCTAGATTGCAAGAAGTAGATTATAGCTATAGACATTATAAGGCCTTTGATAAATTTTCTTAAACTGTTTTCCAAAACTGTTGGACTCATTCTCCTATCAGCAGTGTTTTGAGACTGTTGGCCTCTCGACAGCCTCCTTAGCGCCCAGTGTTTTTTTTTTTTTTTTTTAACCATTAAAAATTTTTGAGGCTTAACTTGCAAATTCAATAACACAATTCCCTTCAGTCCTGTAAGGAATGAGATACTGTTGGGGCTTTTTTTCTGAAGCTAAATTCTTTTTGATTGTTTTATATTTGAAAGGGTTAAACAGGGCCAAAATTCATCATGTGTTTAGAGTTGCCTTGAAAAAGACTTATTTGTTCCTGTAGCAAAGAAGTGATTGCAAGTGATCCTACAGCTTTAAGATCAGTCGTAGGAATACATAGCAGCTCTATATTTCTCTTGTAAATCATCATTCTAAGTCATGTTGAAGGTAGTCATACAGACAGTATAATTCAATAGCTCTAAAGAGGGGTTACCACAGTTACCTGGAGCATCAGGCTGGAGGCTTCTTCCTAGGCTCTTTGTCTTAATACATTTGCTTGTCTGAACTGAAGTGAAAATGCTTGAGTGCTGTTTTTCTAAACCTTGTTAGTGGCATGAATTCTGTTTTTATTTGTTCTGAAGCATTGTGAAGGACATATTTGAAATCAGTGCTTCAGTTTTATTTCAAGTAAATCCTGAATGGCCAGCTTGACCTATGGCTACATTTTAGACTTTATATTCACTGCTCCCCAAGAGGAGATATAATAGAAACCAGTTTTTACATGCCACAGACTAGCCTTTGTTAGTAGACATCATCCTCATGAAGACAGTAAGTGGAATGGAATTATAAAAAGAACTTCAGTTCTTTGACCACCTATTTGAAAAACATCTTTGACCACCTGTTTGAAATTGTAAGCCCTCTCCCTGGTCCCAAATACAGCCCCAGTTTCTCTCTCTATTCAGGACTTTTGTCCATCTGTGCACCACTACATAATATGTATATTTATATCACATGTTATATGTTATACTACATATATTTATAAAATTTTGTTTGTTTTTCATACCACACAAGAAGTAAGTTCTGTGAGAGCCAGGATTCCTGCTGTTCTTTTCATTGCTGTATCTCCTGTGTCTGGGAACATACCTGGCAGCACACAGTAGATGTTCAATAACCATTTATTAAATTAATGAATGAATTTTATCAAAAATTGTATTTATAAAATATTCAATAAAGAGTAATATGAAATACATGGGACTAATTTTTTAGAACAAATACTAATAACTTTTGACTAGCATCTCTCAGAGTTATTATACTCTATCATAATACTGTTTATACAGGATCCTCTGTGCTTGGGATACTCCATGCAAGAATACTGGAGTAGCTTGCCATGTTCTCCTCCAGGGGATCTTCCCAACCCAGGGATTGAACCTGAGGTCTCTAGCATCTTCTACATCACAGGCAGATTATTTACCCCTGAGCCACTGGGAAAACCCAACATAATGCTAATAAAAACTATTAAAATACAAGATATATTTGGTGAGGTAGAAGGTATCTTAGGCCAGATTTTCTTTATTTAACAAAAATATTCCCAAAGGCAGATTTTCAGCATCTAGTAAGTACCACCTGTTACCATCCATCGGGCTTCCCAGGTGGTGCTGGTGGTAAAGAATTTACCTGCCAGTGCAGGAGATGAGATGTGAGTTTGATCTTTGGATTGGGAAGATCCTTGGAGGAGGGCATGGCAACCCACTCCAGTATTCTTGCCTGGAGCATCTCATGGACAGAGGCACCTGACGGGATATAGTTCATAGGGTCACAAAAAGTCCAGATACTTATAGACTTAGCATGCTTGCACACTCTCCACTCAATTCAGTCACTCAGTCATGTCGGACTCTTTGCAACCCCATGAACTGCAGCATGCCAGGCCTCTCTGTCCATCATCACCTCCCAGAGTTCACTTAAACTCATGTCTATCAAGTTGGTTATGCCATCCAGCCATCTCGTCCTCTGTTGTCTAGGTTGGTCAATATCCATTAAAGTTAGAGAAATCTGAAGTTTTGAATATTGCTGTTATTATTTCTTCCTTGCACTAAATAATCTTAATTATGCTATTGAATTCCTTTGTGAAATTAATACATTGACTTTATAGCTTTTCACCTGGAGTACATCACATATAATTCTTCAGAATCATTTGTGATTTGAACACTTCCTGCATACTTGATAATTTTACAGATTAATGTTAGGTGAATGATTATATTGCATTTATGTTTAAAAATTAGTTCTTAACATTTGGAAACATGTACTAAATTGATTACATATAAAATATGTCTTGAGTTTTTTGGTTTGGGATTTTTTTCTTTTTTTTCTCAAAATAATATGAGTGAGAATGGATGGAAATGTGGTTATGGTTAGGTTGCTGGTCAGCTGGAAATGATTACCAGGGGTTGACGGTTGATATATTTCTACTTCCATGTATGTTAAATGTTCTCTGAAATAGAAGAAAAATAAGGAGAAAAAGGAGGAGGATGGAAAGGAGGAGAAGAATGAAAGGAAATATGAATAGACAGAAGTGTTTATGGAGGAACTGAGTAGCAGGCAGCTTCTTTATTGTCTGAGCCAACAGGTAAGTCCTAGACATATAAGCAACACTCTAAAGACTTATTTCGTATCCAGGACTGTTTTAAATAATTGAATCTTCACAAGAACAATAAAAGCTGGTTCTAGTATTATCACTAATTTTCAGATAAGGACATTGAAATTCACAGTGTTTAAGCGACTTGTCTAAAATATCAGTGATGAAGCTCTTGAACTGTTAGTGTCACTGAATTATTATAATGTACACCATTATTTTATATATTTCTAAGAAGGAAAAATAAAGAATTTTTGTACTTATTGAAAGAATTCTTTCAGAGTTATTGNACTAGTTATGGCTAAAAGCAGAATTAAGAACAGAGAAAAATAAAGGGGGGATGTGCCTGGGGTAAATTTGGGTGACTGTCAGCAGGGACAGGAAACTGGATGAATGATAGATCCTCTAATATTTCTCAAATGATAATCAAACATAATGTTTACCTCATCTTTCAGAAATTCAGGTATTAAATTACTTTGGATTTATTGTGTCTTGATGTGTAAGTGCTATGACCAGTCTGTTTTCTTTTAGAGGTTCCACTTGATATGTTAAAATGTAGTCTAATATCAAGACAAAAGTAGAAAACAATGAATACTATTATATTTAAAATAATATTTAGTTAAAAAATCTATAATGTATTTAGTTAATGTCTTAAATCTGAATATAAATACTTTAAAAGTACTGTTTCTTTTCAAAGATTGTTCAAATTTACGTCTATAGACCAAGTGATACATGTGTGCAGATGTGTTGTTCAGTATCTATTGAAGTCCCCTGATAATTGGCATATGGTGTTACATAATAGTACATAATAACATATGATGACTGTAATTAAGTGCATTGAGTTAAGACTTTGTCTTTTAATGACCCTCAATGGATACTGAATGAAAGGTAAATGAAAGGTTCATTAAGCTGTGTCAGAAGAAAAGTTTTCAAATGGCAGATGTACTGTGAAGTTAAATGGATTTTATTAAGATCTGCTGTTCAGTGTTTTTCAAGTGACAAGTCTAGCCTAAAAGATTTGAAGTGTTTAAAAAAATTTTTTTAAAGTACATTTATTTTCACAGTTTATTTAACATTTTGAGCTTTAACTATGTAAAACAACTGGGCAGAACATTGGAAATTCGGCTGTCTCTATATCCAAGTGACCTTTAGTGTGTTTCTGTTTAATGTTCTGATGTCTGAAAGGAAAAGCAAAGCAGGAAGGAAAACAGTAATGTATGCAGTGGACTTACACAAAACAGCAGCAGCACCCAACAGTTTCTCCATCAGGTTAGCTGACATTTAAAAAAAAATTTTTTTTTAATACTTTATTCTATTTTACAGTACTGTATTGGTTTTGCCATACATTGACATGAATCAGCCATAGGTGTACATGATCTCCCCATGCCGAAGCCCCCTCCCACCTCCCTCCCCACCCCATCACCCCGGATCATC
>SJYW01041687.1:331300-359705 GCA_006410735.1 Raphicerus campestris | reverse complement strand
CCTCTCCCTCTCCCTCAGAAGCCAAAAGTCTGTTCTATACCTCTGTGTCTCTTATGTTGTCTCACTTACAGGGTCATCATTACTATCTTTCTAAATTCCATATATATGTGTCAGTACACTGTATTGGTGTTTTTTTTCTTCTGGCTTACTTCACTCTGTATAACCCAGATGTCCATCAACAGATGAATGGATAAGAAAGCTGTGGTACATATACACAATGGAGTATTACTCAGCCCTTAGCTGACATTTAAAATTTTTTAAATTGTGCTTTAACGTTTGTATGGCAAGTCAAAGAAAATCACATAAAGGGGAATATTTCTAATTTGGATCCTTATTCCTAAAACTGTTATTTAAAAATACTGCCAATGTAATGAATTTGAGCTTTCTGCATATTTACCATTCTAATAGCATTCATTACTAAGCCTGCAATAAGGACAATGCTATTTATTTAGTAATGTTATTAATGTAATTTTGACTTTCCACATGAATATTTATTAACGGAGGCATCTGCTCTTTAAAAAATTACCTCTGAATCCATCACCCTATGTATAAGAAGAGACTTTACTTTTCCAAAGAAAGCCTTGTATATGTCAATTTCCTCTTTTTTTTTTTTTGCACAGCATGACTTTAAAATGTTTTTAAAGCTTCTAGTGCCTTTATTTTTTCATCATTACTTCTTTCTGTCCTTTTAAAAATTATTTCCCCATTTGGGTTATTACAGAATATCAGAGTTCCTTGTGCTATACAGTAGATTCCTATTGGTTATCTCTTTTACATATATCATTGTGGACATGTCAATCCCAAAGTCCCAGTATATCCTTCCCCCCTACCTTCACCCCTGGTAATCATGTTTACTCTGTAAATAGGGTTCTGTTTTTTAGATAAGTTCATTTGTATCTTTTTTTTTAAGAGTCCACGTGTAAGTAATATCATATGATATTTGTCTTTCTCTGGTGTACTTCATTTAGTATGATAATCTCTAGGTTCATCCATGTTGCAGCAAATGACATTACTTCATTCTTTTTTATGGCTGAGGAATATTCTACTGTGCAGATGTGCCACATCTTCTTTCTTCAGTCACCTGTGGATGCACATTTAGTTGCCTCTAAGTCTTGGCTATTGTAGACATTGCAGCAGTGAACATTGGGTGCATGTGAACTTTTGAACCAAGTTTGTCTCCAGAAGTATGCCCAAGAGTGAATTTTTTCGATACCTCCATATTATTTTCCATATTTCTTTTGTAAGCAAACATGAATCTGTGGATAAGGAGAGCAGGAATCATTACTTTTGTCAAAGGACAACAGCTCTTGAAGGCAAAGCTTTCTCCTACCTGAAAGTTTTCCTGCTATCAGTTTGGAATATTTAGATTTACTACTGTATACCTTTTGGGAAACTTTTTGCCTCAAGCCCATGTTGATTATCTGCATTCTTACTAGGAACAATTATAAAATGAAGAAATTTTGGCTGGAGTTTAGGAAAGGAAGTTCTAGCAAAAGGCAGAACAAGAATAATAGGAATTGGCAATAAACGTGAAAAAATTTTATTGACATATATATGGCATACCATAAAATCCACCTGTATGATGTGTTTGGTTCAGTGGTATTTACTGTGTTCAGAGTTGTATAACTATCACCATAACCAAATCAATTTTAGAAACTTTGTGTTACTTAAGAAATTTCCTATTCGTATCAGTCACATGGTTATTCCTCATTTCTTCCAAACTAGCCTACTCCTTAGCACCATGTAATCATGTAGTCACTGCTGCTGCTCCTAAGTCGTTTCANAACTTTGTGTTACTTAAGAAATTTCCTATTCGTATCAGTCACATGGTTATTCCTCATTTCTTCCAAACTAGCCTACTCCTTAGCACCATGTAATCATGTAGTCACTGCTGCTGCTCCTAAGTCGCTTCAGTCGTGTCCGACTCTGTGAGAACCCATAGACCACAGCCCACCAGGCTCCCCTGTCCCTGGGATTCTCCAGGCAAGAACACTGGAGTGGGTTGCCATTTCCTTCTCCAATGCATGAAAGTGAAAAGTGAAAGTGAAGTCGCTCAGCCGTGTCCAAATCTTCAGGATCCCATGGACTGCAGCCCACCAGGCTCCTCTGTCCATGGGATTTTCCAGGCAAGAGTACTGGAGTGGGGTGCCATTGCCTTCTCTGCATGTAGTCACTATCTACTGTCTATCACTCTAAACTTGCCTAATCTGGACCTTTAGTATAAATAGAATCTTGCTCTATGTAATATTCCTGCTATAGATATGCTATATTTATATTTTCATTATTTAGTGAGTATCTGGAGTGTTTTCCCTTTGTGGTTATTAATAATAATACTGCTCTGAAACATCCCTGTATAAATTAAGAAATTTTCATTTATGTTAGATATATTTCTAGAAGTGGAATTCCTATATCATATAGTAACTTAATGTTCTATTTATGAGGCTATACCAGACTACTTTCCAAACTAGCAGTACTATTTTCCATTCCCATTAGTAATGCCTCAGAGTTACAATTTCTCCAACTTTTTGACAGTTCTTATTACTGGCTTTTGATTATAGTCACCCTAAAATGTGTCAAGTTTTTCATTGTGATTTGGATGTGCATTTCCTTAATGACTCAGTGTCTTTTCCTATGCTTATTATCCATTTGTATAACCTCTTTTGAGAAATGTCTACTCAAATCCTTTGATTTTTAATTTTTTCTTCTTGCTATTGAGCTGTGTATATTCTTTATTAATGCTGGATAAACTCCCTTATCAGATATAAAATTTATAAGTATTTCCTCTTGTTATGTGGGTAGCCTTATCGCTGTCGTGATGGTATCCTTTGAAGTGCAAATTTGCATTTGATGAAGTACAACTTTTTCATTTGTTGCTTTTTTTTTTTTCCAATAAGCTTTTTAGAGACAGATTATGGAGAAACACACTAGGCATCAAGTATGTTAACTTTTTAAAAGTGTTTTTGGTTATACATGTCCAGGGTATATTACATGTCTGGGACTAAAGTGGGAGGTAGGATGTTGAAGTCAATTCCAAGTTTTAAAAAAAAAAAAGGTTTTAAATCTTTGCAACAAGGAACAGGCCAGGGAACGTAACTCTTCATATGCATATTTTCTAGAGCAAATTAAAATGAATATGCAAGCTTTTTTCTGAAACTCTAGAGGAGAGATCCCTGAAGTAGCAAAGGATAAAAAAGAATCACTTCAAAATAACCATTATTTACTTAAATTGCGTAGGACACACATGGTATTTTCTTATCTTGCTGTCTTAACATTTCATTTTTAATAAATATAAGAATTATGAAACTCAGCATTGTTTCACGTGTTTTAGAAATATACCATTAAAAGATTATTTCTGTGGGTATTTTGGTTAATCTAACCCTGATTTTTCACTTAAGGTATTAAATTCTTAAACTGGCAATTATAGTATCAAATAGTTTTCAGCTTTCTGATTTTCCAAAATTCTAACCCTAATTCTCCAAGTTGGTCAGGGTCAACTATGTCAATAGGGTAACTAGAATATTTATTTTCTATGTAAAGTATCTATTCTCCTTTCAAAAGCATCCCAGAAGCATTTGCTTGTACTTTATAATATAAATTTATCCAAGCAGAATTACAGTTGCCTTATACTGTGGTTTTTGTAAACAAGGCATTGGAATCCAAGGCATTGCTGATTACAGGAAAAAGAATGTTTTCTTAATAATTAGGGATTCATTATACATGCTGAAACATTTGGATCACTGCTCATCAGAGTTAAGAGAACAAATAGGATTCAACACATCAAAAATCCTGTTTACATGACTTTTAACCAAGACTGAAAATATGAATGTGAAAAATGTATTACTATCATCATTATCACTGAATACAAGGCCATATTTTAAATATTGTATAAAATTAAATATATAATACTATATGTAGATATTAAATGTAATATGTAACATAGTATAATATTAAACAATGATAACATTACTAAGGCAAGTTTATCACTTTGAGTTCTAAATTACCAAACTTTAGTAAAGGGTACTATCATTTAATATAAATGGCTTCAGTCTTCTCTGTTATCTATTCCGTAACTCTCTAGGGTTATCTGTGGTTTAGATGCTAAGTCATATCTGACTCTTTTGCAACCTCATGGGCTGTAGCCTACCAGGATCCTCCGTCCATGGGATTTCCTAGACAGGAATACTGGAGTGGGTTGCGATTTTCTTCTCCAGGGCTCCCCAACGCAGGGATTGAACCTGCATCTCCTTTTTGACAGGTGGATTCTTTAGCATTGAGTCACCTAGAAAGCCTCCTGGGGTTACATGCTTCACTGAAATAATGTTCTTGGTGCTAATTTTCCTTATTCTATATCACCATTTTTGTCAAACACAATTCTCAGGGAATCTTTATCCTGGAAGAAGGTGCAGTGATCTCCTTTCACATAGATAGACGTTTCCTGTCCCATCCACCCAAACTTATTTTCTGTTGGCTTCTGTTATTTATAATTTTGTCTTTTAAGAGAGGCCTTTCATTGATGGTCAGATGCAGATATCCATTCCCAATCTCCTGCTGGAGCACATCTTTCTTTCTTTAGCAGCTTCTTAATGCTTACATACTATTCATTTTTCAAGGCACAGCTTTCGTTCCTATTGAAAGCCTCAACTTAATTTCATCATTCCTGAATTCTTCTTTTAGACCCCTCAGATTGCTTCTTAATAATGCTTTAAGTGTGTATATATATATTTATCTTTGCTGATTAGATTGTAATTTACTTGAAACATTTTCTATTTTTGTGTTCTTATTTTCATAGCTCCAGTACTGTACACTATTCTTATTGCTTAATTAATTTTAAGGGTAATGATGATTGGCAGCCATTTGTAGAATGCTTACACTTAAGAATGTGCTAAGTGCTTCAAATTCATCCATTAAACTCTCACAGTGACCCTGTTAAATAAGTCATTCTTTGTATGTATGTGTGTGTATGCATGTATGTACATACAATTTAGGAAGCAGAGTTTTAGAAAAATTAATTTCTTGTCCTAAAGTTACACAGTTGGCAAGTGGCAGAGCTGGGATTCATTCCCGTTTCTCTCTTAAACCCAAGTGTGTGCTCTTTACTATGTTTTGCTACAACATTGTTGTTATTTTCTACTATAAGAACATTTCAATCCACGTATCACAGGGGTTTTAAAAGGGCCTCCTACCTTTAACTGGAATGAAATACTTTCTTTTTGTTTGTTAATAAACTGAATTTTAGATATGTAGCTTATTATTTCTATGCTGTTGAGCCCATGAAATACATTGTGCAACTTAATTGAAATATAAAAACTATTCCTACTCCAAAAATATCTGATTTCAGCTTTATCAAAACTATTTCATGTTAGCTTGAACTTATTTCTTAGAAAAAACATGAAACCTGTTGAACAAGATCCATATCATTTGAGACAATTTGATTCTATATTAGGAGGAAGTAAAAGAGGGAAAGGCACTTTGTTTTTCAAGAGCAGGAGATTTAGTTAAACCCTAGTAATGTTGCATTAAGAGACAAATTTGAATTAGCTTTTTCTTCCCCTCCCTATTTTAAAGAATAAATAAAATATTTTCTTTCCTTTGGAACAATTTGTTCATGCTTTAGAAGCCATTTAATTAAATTATTACCTGCTGGAGCACCATCTGTTTTTGTCCTAGAAATAAGAATCATGGCTTTCTTTTACATAGGCTTGGTAAATATGTAGAAGGTGCCAAAAAGCAATAAATATCATCAGCAGATGGACTGAGGCACTTCAATCTCTACACAGTCAGTCTTGATCTGGGCATAGATAAATGGATTTTTCTAGATAGATTCCTTTCAAAATGTATTATGTGGAGGAGTGGGGTTATCTTCTCCCATAGATCCCTTCACATTTCCCCCCTCAAGAGACAAGACCTGACTTTGTTTTTAACTCTGGGCATCCCCTCTTTGCAGACATCAGTTCTGAAAGGTGTAATTTTATAATGTATCTTAGGCACTCAAAGCGGTTAAATTCTCCCAGGATTTTGCAGAAGGCCTCTCTCCAGAAGTTGCTTTCTTCCTCCTCCTGCTACTCTGTGTCCGTCCATCTTCCCTGGATACAATCTTCACATCTGACATACCCCAGCCTCTGTTGTGTTCTCTCATTCCAGGCTCTATGTCCTGTTCAGCAATAAGAGAAACTCAAGCATTTGTGGTACAAATTCACTTGCGGTTTTCCTCTCAGCAATATTCAGGAATTGGGGTAGCTGCCTGTTATACAGAAATGAGAATGCTGAACTTAAATAGCATTAATCAAAGTTATTCATCATTGACAATCTTTATATAATAAAGATAAAGAGTTCTTAAAACATTTTTCTCAGTGATCTTGTTTGGTTTTTCACACACATAAATGTACATTTACCTATGAAGAAAAGTGATCTGCCCTGGTGTTCATAGATAGTAATAGTGGATCCAAAATCCAAACCAAGCTCCCTTGATTCCTAATCATTTATACATTTAAAACAATAGCAATTATGCTGGATTTTATAGTTTATCAACTGCCTTTAGTTAAATATTTAATTTTATTCTTCAGTTAACACTTCGAGATACATAGAATAGATATTACATCTTGTTTTAAAGGCTAAATTAACTGAAGCATTTACTATAAGACACAATGCTGGTAAAATGGCAATTCCTTACCCTAACTTCTATACTCTTCAGGAATCCATGGCTGTTTAGGGCCTATCACTTATTGAGAAGCTGTAAGTTTCCTTATAGTGTGCTAGGCTGTAAAGATTAAAACTAAGTAGACAAATTACCTTCAAAAATTTGAACCTGAAGGCCAATCAGGCAGAACACCACAGGCCAAGTGCCTGATGTGGTCTTTTATGCTGGAAGTAGGAGAAAAGATGAAGAAGTTGAGGCCAGGGTACAGAAATGTTCTGCGCCTTGAAAAATAGTCTGTGAAATATCTTATTAGGGCAGAATAAATCCCCTCATGGAATTGTAAGTGGTCAGGTTTCTGTTTTGGAAAAATAGCTTTAGTGTTGCCTGGTGACTCAGTGGTAAAGAATCTGCCTGTAGTGCAGGAGACACAAGAGACAGGGGTTTGACCCCTAGGTGAGGAAGATCCCCTGGCAGAGGACACAGCAACCCACTCCAGAATTTTTGCCAGGAGAATCCCATGGACAGAGGAGCCTGGTGAGATACAGTCCACAGGGTAGCAAATAGTTGGAAAGGAATGAAGTGACTGAGCATGTATGCCCAGTTGTTTACTGCTAAGTTTCCAATCACCCCCATATTGTCCAGCTTTAAAGAACCACTGTTTTATTATGTCTTCTTACTTCATCAGGTTTCTTCTGGCCAATTTTTTGATTCCACATGCTTGTTGCTTGGAAATCAGCTGGTGGCTGATCTGTTCTCACATGTGTGGCACATCGGTTTGAATGCCTGGGCTCAGCAGCTTTTCCATATGGTCAGAGCTTCTCCACATGTTTGTTTCAACAGGGTAGTTGGACTTCTAATGCTCAAGGCCTCAATGATCCTTGTCACTAAAAGTTACTTGTGCCTTACAGTTTTCATAAGACACTTTTTTGCAAATAAATACTGCACTGTCAATTAATCCATTTTGTTAATAATCATCATATTTAAGTTAAATGGTTTCTCTTAAGATATATATTCCCCAAAAAGCATACATTTAAATGTGAGGTGATTGTCAATTATTCAGGGGTTTAATCCAACAAACATTTACATGGTAAAGGAATTATTATAAAAGCTATGGTCAGNCTCCTTTGTCCATGGGATTGTCCAGGCCAGAATACTGGGGTGGGTTGCCACACCCTCTTCCAGGGGATCTTCCTGACCCAGGGATTGAACCCACATCTTGTCTCCTAAATTGGCAGGCAGGTTCTTTACCACTAGTATCACCTGGATATATCATCTGTCAAATGGGAATAATAATAGTACTTAACTTATAGGATTGTTTGATTAAATGATATCATGTACATTGTGTTAACCTTATAGTAAATCTTTGCTTATTTTAAGGGCTCCATAAATCATCTATTAGCATATGGTTTTGGATACCATAACATGGGTGTGTTATATATTCAAATCTAAGAGTTAAAGATAAAAAAGAGACTCATAGATTTCTCTGACTAGATAGAGAAAGTTGCTTACCATATTGGAAATTGGCAACTACAAAGAGAGATAACTCAGAAAAAATAAATGTAAACTCTTCAGCTAAAATGGAGTTTTATAATTAACAAGTGAGATTAGGGGAAGGCTGACTGAGCCTAAGAAGACCCCATAGAACCTTCTGCATCCTGACTTCAGTGAAGCTCACACCTACATTAATGCTGAATTTCAGTGGCTTTCCTTACATGATCAGAGTTTTATCCTCTCATTTATTTTATAGTTTGTGGTGTCCTTTCTCTCCTGTATGTGCATTTCTAGTGTAGGCCATGTGCATTACTCTGAAGAGGGACAGGATGTAAATTCTGTGCAAGTTAGTGAATACTTTATAAATACTCTAGAATAAATGCAATGATGACTTGGAAGGGGAAACAAAGGACACTCTAGAATCTAGAAGGAATCAACATCAATAATGACCAGGAAAGGAATCATGGCAGAAAAAGGAATGATTTACATATCCCTAAAATAGTTTTGTGATGCTAGAGGAAATTGAAACTCAGTAATTTGAACACATAGTACTATCTAGAGTATCTACCTGTTCAAGTGAGCCATAGAGTATACTTCATCATTTCAGTTCATTNAAGGAGTCATGGCAGAAAAAGGAATGATTTACATATCCCTAAAATAGTTTTGTGATGCTAGAGGAAATTGAAACTCAGTAATTTGAACACATAGTACTATCTAGAGTATCTACCTGTTCAAGTGAGCCATAGAGTATACTTCATCATTTCAGTTCATTTAAATTGTCTTCTCTTTGCCAAGTTTTGTATTGAATTATATCATTCTGATATTGGAAAACCTTACTTTAAATGCAGGAATTTGGGTGGGTCCAACAAACTATTCAGTTAGTGTGCTTTACACATAAGTACCCAAAGGAAGGCCAGCCCGCTCAGGGAACTGCCAGGTGGTTATACATATGCAAGTAATATAAAGTACACTTACACAAACCTGCTGCGTTTCATCAAATAATTTTCCCNTTTAAATTGTCTTCTCTTTGCCAAGTTTTGTATTGAATTATATCATTCTGATATTGGAAAACCTTACTTTAAATGCAGGAACTTGGGTGGGTCCAACAAACTATTCAGTTAGTGTGCTTTACACATAAGTACTCAAAGGAAGGCCAGCCCGCTCAGGGAACTGCCAGGTGGTCATACATATGCAAGTAATATAAAGTACACTTACACAAACCTGCTGGGTTTCATCAAATAATTTTCCCTCAAATGGTTTTGACTGCATTTGGCAATTTATAGCTCATAAATTTGGCATCCTAGAAGTACCTTTCACATGTCATTTAGAGATCAAAGTACTCAGGCCTCGGAGTTAAGTTTTTAGTTATATACCTTCAGCTTGATGATCTGCTCTCCCTAAATTCAGTGTACAATTATCTGTTTCAGAGTAGGTTTGGCCTATTTGTATTTTTTACCCCTGAAAATAAAGCACAGATAATAATTTCTCCTTACTTTATAAAGTCTTTAAATTAGTGAAGTATGAACAACAAATAATTATTGTCGTTTATTTTATACAGTTATCATACAAACTTGGAATTAAATAAGGAATTCTTACTGCCTTTCCAGACACTGTGGCATTTGCCAGGTTCCATTTCACAAAACCAGATTGGAAAAAAAAATCTCATTATACTGAAAAAATTAAGTCAGGGAAGAGAGTCTTCTGTATTACTCTTTTTATAGTTTTATCTTTGGCCCTGCTCTCAAGTTGAGACCATTAAAGCTTTCAACAACAAAAATTTATTTCACAAATATAGGCTTTATTTGTACAAACTAGGTTCATACTGAAAAATTTATGTCAAATATTTTCAGCCTATAAGGAATATCCTTAACTTAAATATAAAAATTCCTCTGGGCACTCCTAGTTCACTGGTGCAGCATCTAAAGTGATGCTGCACGGAGGTGCATAATGAATGTCTTTTGATGATGCACTGACATTTCTAAGAAATGCCTTTGCCTCAAATCAATCCACTCCAACCAGCAAATGATTTGACATTCAAAGCTTCAGGAAACACTATATGAATATATTTTTCCCCATTGTACAATAAAGATTCAATCATAGAGCTGTCATAGGAAATTGAGATTCTGCCTTATGTTTTCAAATTAATCTGCCAGCTTCATTTATTTATCTTACTTGTAAAATAACTTTTACAAGTAGAAAAGCCTTTAGATGTGTTCATAATTCTAATAAGATCTGTATGGTCTTTTATACTGTTACAGTTAAAATATTATCAGTATCATCATAGTCAATGGATCAAGTCAACCATCTAAGCAAATATAGTTTTCTACCAAAAAAATGCCTAACCCATGTTAATGATTTATTATCACCAATTCCTTAAATCGTTAAACCAAACTCTTGAGCATTATGAAAAAGCTATTTTTTTTTTTTAAATTTACTGTAAAGAAACTCAACTCTGTAATAGCATGATGCAGAATTGGCAGTTTCAGGTCAAATGTAATGATAACTTTTGTGTACATATTAGCCCCACTTCTCTCATATCTATCTGAAGCACAGTTAATGACTAACAGATGCTTCCCATTCTCAAAAGTGCTTGAGTGTACTGCTCCATCTCATTATCTCCAGGTTCTTGTGATTGAAACTTAAGCCCTCTGGTCATAATTTAATTAAGTCTGTATTTTAAAGCTGTATGCTCCAAATGTTTAATTTCTTAAACACTATAGATGTGGAGTGATGCTGTGTTAGTGGATCACTTACACCATGTTAGACCTTGTTCTAAGCACCTTTAATAATTTATATCACTTGTAGTAATGCTGCAGATACAATGCTCTTAATATATCCATTTTATAAATATGGAGGTTAAGTATAAAGAAATTAAGTGATTGGTTTAAATTACATAGCAGAGCTAGGATTTGAACCAAGTAGTCTGACTATAGTGTTAATTTAGAGATTGATAAGGTCAGAGCATTCATGTAGTAAATTCCCTCATTGTGAATGCTGAGCAAGGAAGTAACAGCACCATAATTTTATTTCTAAGTGACATCTGTAACATATAACTTATTAAAATGAAACTTGCATTTAGTGTATATTTATTTTCTAAAGTATCTGCCAGCTGTTGTGCTATTAGATTTGGAAGACTGTATTTATATATTGAAATTTTAGCCTATTTCTATATTCATTTTTTATACTTATATAATTTACTTAGTTTCAGCCAGTAAAAATGTGTAAAAGATAGCATTCAGAAGTATCAATTTATTTTAAACTACTCATATGCTTAGTAAGAATACAAATTCATTTTTATTGATCTAAGCTTGTCATAGTGTAGAAAAATATCTCTTAGTTCATCTTATATTTGTTTTCTTTCCCTTACAAAAGAATAAGTGTGTATAAAAGATAAATGTTTGAGTATATTGAACTTTAAAAACAATTTAGCCTGCACTGTGGGCCTGGGTAGGAAGGGATTCACCTAAACAAATAAGGTATTTGAAAATTGTGCTTTTCATAAAAATTAAGTTTTATAACAAAATGAAAAGAAGTAGTATAATAAAGAATGTAAGGATGCGGCAAATATTTCTATCTCAAGAAAGGTAACAACTTTCTATGACTTGATGTATACCTACTAAGTACATTTCTTTTAGGGAAAAATTCATGTGGTAGATTCTAAAATCTGCCCCATGTATTTTTTTTTACTCATATATGGTAGCTGTAAACTAATATGACAGTATAAGTTAAAATGAATCAAGTACATCAGTTGTATAAAATGTATGAAGTTTGACCTAATTATGCAATCATACCTAAGACATACTGATTTTGCTGAAGATTTCTTTTTACAATACAAAATTTTCATTGTATTTGGGAATTTGAAAGTTCTGGTGAAAAAAAAGTGATATTTCCTTTTCTTGATCTCATAGGTAACAGGTTTTTAAAGAAAGCTACATTATTTGTGGGACAAAGGAAATAATTCATCCTTATTTAAAACAATATATTATTAATTTCATTCAGTTTAATTTTTGAGAAGTTCATTTTAAATAGGGTAAGTGAAGCAAAACTATCAGGGCTGAGATTTATATTTTTGTAAAAAGGTATAACATTTTCCTGTGTGTGTTAGTCACTCAACTGTGTCCGACTCTTCGTGAAGCCATGAACTGTAGCCTGCCAGGCTCCTCTGTCCATGGAATTCTCCAGGCAAGAATATTGGAGTGGTTTGCCATTTCCTTCTCCAGGGGATTTTACTGACCCAGGGATCAAACCTGGCTCTCCTGCTTGGCAGACTGACTCTTTACCATCTGAGCCACCAGGGAAGCCCCATTTTTTCCTTAAGATAATTTTAAACAAATGAAATTCTAATAATCTATAATATAAATTTATCAAGTAACTTATTAAATGCTTTATTATATGTGTTGAAAGTGAAAGTCACTCAGTTGTGTCTGACTCTTTGAGACTCCATGGACTATACAGTCCATGGAATTCTCCAGGCCAGAATACTGTAGTGGGTGGCCAATCTCATCTCCAGGGGATCTTCCCAACCCAAGGATAGAACCCAGGCCTCTTGCATTGCAGGCAGATTCTTAACCAGTTGAGACACCAGGGAAACCCATTTTATGTTATCACAAACTTATTTCTTTGAAAATTTTCCTAAAATTTTGGGTTTTGTTAGATCAAGTGGCTCAATTCATGCAAATAGTGCTCTCCTGGAAGATAGAATTTAGTGTAAATTTATAAATGTATAATGAGTCCAGAAGTGGTAGTAAGGATGTCAGGGAGATATCCATCATGATGAGGAGTTAATATCTGTATCTGCATAACATTCTAATTGATGGCTCTGTCTGATGTTTGAAAAGCGTTAAATTGCTGATGTACAGGTGATGGAATGCCTATTGTCAGGCTAGAAATGAAAACTCTTCCTCATCACTGCAGTTGGTTTGTAAATGATTTGTAGAGAAGTGACTTTGAATGTTTGTATTAGAGGTCAGAATTAGAGATCTCTCATTTCTGTAGTAACTTTTGTGTGCCAAAATCTTCCTTGAGCATAAACCACAGTCTACAATTCAGTATTTTTAAAGAAAACTATTAGACACACTCTGATTCACTAAAATGGGAGGGAAAAAAATCTAGAAGAGTATATTGAAACAGTGTCTAAATAAATCGATTATGCATAAACTGAACTGTTAAAGAAGTAAATAATCATATGTCAAGATAAGTCAAATTTAAAAAATGGATAGCTGCTAGAATTTGTAGTATTTTGCAGTGTACATTAAAAAATGGATTGTGGGGTTTTTAACACCACAGTTTATTAATCACTAACATTAATCTTATAGTTTTATAAAATCACAAATCACCCGAAATGTGTCCCCAAATACCACTTTTCTCAGCCAAAAGAATGATTCAGCATCGGACATCAGCTTCCTCTTCTGTAATATGAAATAGGTTAGAATCATGGATTTTAAAGATACTTTATTTCTACTGCCTTCAGGTTTTTCCTGTTCTCTAGTAATATCTCATGCTGGTTTTTTTTTAAACCAACAATAACCATCTTCTAACCTGTCAATAATTATCACTAACTCCATAATCACTCCATTTCTCTGCTTGTCTTGATGTGACTGAAGAATTCAAATAATGCATTTTTTTTGGAATCATTGTGGAAACCAGGTCAAGCAGAAAAAGGGGAGAGGGAAGGAGGCAGAACAGAAGAGGGAGGGGAAAAAAAGTCACTCCTGAGGCTGTTCTAATACATAGTATCAATTAAGTTTCTGTGTAACAGCTGGTATGTCATGTGGCACTTTAAAAAAAAACACCCTAGTCTACATAGGGACCAGCTGTAAAACAACAAGTATCATATTGTGTGTCGAGTGTACGTGCATGAGCATAGTGTACAATCTCCTCCCTTTTCCACAATGTCGTGAAGAACTATGTCTTGTCTTCTGTATTATCTAACTCATTTTATTTCTTNGCTGTAAAACAACAAGTATCATATTGTGTGTCGAGTGTACGTGCATGAGCATAGTGTACAATCTCCTCCCTTTTCCACAATGTCGTGAAGAATTATGTCTTGTCTTCTGTATTATCTAACTCATTTTATTTCTTTCAACAATGCTTGATTCTCCTCTCTCATCTAAGAAATGGCCCTTGAAGCCCATATAGCCTATATGACACAAATCAGTGCTTTAGGGTCACTACCTCAGTTAATTCTATTGAGAGTACTATGAGGTTTATGTTACCATCATGCCCATTTCACAAATGAAGACCCTGAGCTGCAGAGAAGGTAAGCCTTTTGCCCATGATTACCCTTTCTTAGCTTTTTCTCCAACTCAGGCTCTGTGCTCCATCCTCTGTCAATAGCACACCAGTCTAGGTTTATCAAGTGGTCCATGTACCATGCACTCGTATTCATCTGTGTGTTTATCTCTTTCACCTCTGCCTAGCTGCTCTCCTCTCACACCCCTTGTCTGCCCTAGTTTAACTTCTCCCTTCTCTCCAGTAGTACTCCTCTCTTCTCTCCAGTTAGAAATAACTTGAACAGAGAATCATTTCCCACATTTCCTGCTAGAATCCATCACCACTGAGTCTCCCTTGCATTTTTGTATTTGTTATGTGACTGACTTGTTTGTTCAAAAGTCTGTTGTTCTTTTTGAATCATTCCCTACTTGAGGAATAGGGAATCATCTTTGTTCATCTTTGTTTTCACTGCCTATCCCAGTACCTGATATATATTAGATACTCATCTTTATTGAGTCAGCTCTGGACAAGACTAAATCCTAGATGATATGGTAGCAGATAAGAAATCTAATTGGAGTTAAAGTTTTTATATTGTAAAATTAATATTTAATGGTACTTGAACTATCTTAAACATTCAGGACATTTTAATGTATATGGACATCTGCCAGCCAGGATTGAAATTGTATATACCCATAATTCTGTACATAATGCCACTCTTTCATGAAGTCTTTGTACGCTTCTCATTAGAGTTCACTTCTTCACAACTGGCCCTGAGGCATTTAGGAAATCAGTTGTCGGCTGTGCTCTGTTTTTCACCCACCACAGTGGTGCACATAGAAAAAATCATAAAACATAGTGAGAGACCTTAGAATCCAGCTGGGATGACAAATCTAATGCACAGAAAATTTAAGTATAAATACTCTTAATCTGCAACCACAATACACCAGTGTGTTACTGAATACAGACTGAAGACCACTTGTAGTTAATTAGCCCAGTTATCCTAATACCACTCTGCAGGATACAGCAAACTATCATCCAGAACAGTGCAGGGGAGAAAAGCCTCCATCTGCCACTCTGTAACAAGGTTATGAAACTAAACCCTCCTATCCTGGCAAAAGGCTTCCTTGTTTGGATAGATGCCATCGCAGACTTTATTTAAAGTTCAGTGAGCCAGGCCAATTCATGTCACTAATCACAGGGAACATGTTAGCTTTCTATGGTAGTCTCAAGGTTTTCCAATCATTTTGATAACTAATAAGTAGACAAAACACCATATTTTGCTTCTTGAATTTCTATAGAGGTGCTACTTCATTTTACTGTTCTCATTCTTACCCTGAATTAACATTTTTAAAATGAGCTCTGGTAATGTAACTGATCCCAGAGTCTACCTGCCACTCCCATCTCATTTTAACTCAAAAAGTCACAACATTATTGCTTCTGTTCTCAGTTTTTCTTAGAAGTGACCTTGAAAAAAATGTTTAAACTTTTTCTTCATTACATACATTATCTTTAATTCAGTTGTACATTTGAGTTTTATTCTCCTGAGCTCCAGAGGAATTGTGTGTGTGTGTGTATATTATATTTTCTCATAGTTTTGCATCGAGTACCTTCTATTTTTATTTATTGTCTTTCTCCTATAGTAAATATCAACAGCACAGTATAAGATTATTATTGAATGATTTTCTTTAGAGAGGCTTCACCAGTGGCTCAGTAGTAAAGAATCTGACTGCCAGTTCACGAGATGCAAGAGATACGGGTTTGATTGCTGGGTTGGGAAGATCCCCTGAAAGAGGAAATGACAACCCACTCCAATATTTTTGCCTGTAAAATCCCATGGACAGAGAAGGCTGGAGGGCTATAGTCCATGGGGTCCCAAAGAGTTGAACATGACTGAGCATGCATGCATGCACTTATGCACATTACAGGAATGAGGTATTTCCCTTACTCATAATCATTACAGTTTTCTAAACAGCTAACTTGGATTGGGAAGATTGCCCCAGAGGAAGGCATGCCAACTCAATCCAGTATTCTTGCCTGGAGAAATCCCATGGACAGAGGAGACTGGCAAGCTGTAGTCCATAAGATCTCAGAGTCGGACATGACTGAAGTGACTTAGAATGTGATATAGATTACTTATTTTCACCTTGGAGGTTGTCTTTGTTGGTTTATTTTCAGAAAATATACTTTTCTTATTTTCTACAGGTAAAAAGATGGCGTATCAGAAGGTCAATGCAGATCAAAGAGCTCCAGGACATTCACAGTACTTAGACAATGAAGACCTCCAAGCCACTGCACTTGATTTAGAGTGGGACATGGAAAAGGAACTGGAGGAGCCTGGTTTTGACCAGTTCCACCTAAATAGTGCTGAGAATCAGAACCTGGAAAATTCAGAGACTGCAGACCTCAATCTTGATCCCATTCAACCAGCAACTTCACCCAAAGGAAGGTTTCAGCGACTTCAAGAAGAATCTGACTATGTGACCCATTATACCAGATCTGCACCAAAGAGCAACCCCTGCAACTTTTGCCGCCTTTTAAAAATATTTTGCATGGCAATAATTTTATTTATTTCTGGAATCTTGATAGGCTATTACTCACATAAAAATTGCCCTTCAAATGCTACATCTTCAGGAACCTTTGATCTTCAGTTATACCAGGAGATTCTCAAGACAATCCAAGCAGAAGATATTAAGAAGTCTTTCAGGTAGGTGTGCAGAAAACGGATATTGGTGGGATGCATCTCCTGGGAAAGATGTCTTACAGGGAATATCCTATTGGTGATGTTTCCATGGTTTAAAGTTAGTCTGGCAAGCTGAGAGACATAACTTACCAACAACCCCTTCACAGAGGGGGATGCATGTTTTCAGATTTATGATACTATAATACAAATTTATGATGCTGCTTTGATAATCAATGATAAGAACCATAACCACTGTAGCGACTAAAAGACTTGAACCACTATATTTTCTCCCTCTTGGGAAATTCCAGGTAGGGCAAATTGGTATGCAAAGATTGCTAGTTGTACATGTAATAAAAACTAGTGCATTAGCCATATGATTGAAATTTTTAATGACATCAGAGTAAAATAAATGTGCTTTATGGACTGAAATAACTGTCAAGAGCCAAGGCAAGCACTGGTAGTATTTGGTTTCCTGCATCACTGAGCTTCCCAAAAAGTACTTTTATTGAAACACATTGGGTTCCACATATCAGGCAGTTGTAAAAGGTCATCTCTCTTTTAAGGTAAGTCTGCCTATGACCTCTTTAGCCAGAATGTGTTACTTATAAGTTAAATGATAAAATATTTTTATCAGGCTATAATTCTGAGTTCTTGGGAAAAGCTCCAGTCAAATCATATGAATGGATAAGTTAAATTTTATTGCTTATCCTATCATTAACATATCTGTTGAATTGTAAAGGGTTTCCCAGTTGACACATTTAGAGAGGTGAGGAACTGGAAGGGAAGGTTAATTATTGGCCTTCACTTGGGTCTTCCATACTTGGTAATAAAGACTAATCCTAAGTGAGACATATTTATTGTGTGTAGGTAGTTGAGAGAAAGGGATATTAGGTCATAAGGATATTCCTTTTGGGTTACACCAACTTGTTACCATCAATATGTTAGCACACATGCATTTCTAGGAATCTTCTAGGGAGCATGCCCACTGCAGATGCATCATTTAATCTATGTATGGACATATCGCACTGATGTTGGTGAAATATAATTGTCTGAACATCACATGACTCATGGTCATTTGTTTGCTATGTCCTTCTATGTCTCTGTCAAATGAAGAAACTAACAATTTCCATGTTATTTCTCAATGTCAATTATTTATAGTGAATTGCATGAAAGACACAACATTGTCTTGTAATGAGTGATTGTATCAATTAGGATCCAACCACAGCAGAAAACTCCCTGAATATTTAAAAGAGAGGGCATTTAAAATAGGGAAATAATTTCAACAGAGCTGAAAAACTGAGAAGCCAATTTGGGGACACTGAGACAGCCAACAGATGAACAGCAGAATGGAGTCATGACTAAACCTAGGCTGGAGAAAGAGTGAGCTGGGGAAACGCAGTGGAAGCTAGAACTTTCTGCATACACAAATGGGTTGGTGGGGGATGTAACCTTAGCCAGAGGCACCACTGAAAGCAGAGTAAGAAGTACCATGGGTTCTGTCTTCCTTCTGCCCTCCTCCCAGTTATCTATTGGTTGGCTGAACTCAGCAGGAAGGCTGTTGATTTAGTTCATTTCAGCCACTCCGTAGTGTCCGACTCTTTGTGACCCTAGGGACTTCGGCTTCCTTGTCCATCACCAACTTCCCTGGGCTTGCTCAAACTTATGTCCTTCGAGTTGGTGATGCCATCCAACCATCTCATCGTCTGTCATCCCCAGTTCCTGCCTTCAGTCTTTCTCAGCATCAGGGTCTTTTCCAATGAGTCAATCTTTCTCATCACGTGGCCAAAGAATTGGAGCCCACAAAAATAAAGCCTGTCACTATTTCCACTGTTTCCACTTCTATTTGCTTGGAAGTAATAGGACCAGATGCCATGATCTGTTTTCTGAATGTTGAGTTTTAAGTCAACTTTTTCACTCTCCTCTTTCACTTTCATCAAGAGGCTCTTTAGTTCCTTTCCAGATTCTAATTATGGCTAATATTGTATCTTTTTTAACGAAAGGAAATTATTATTTCCCCTTCTTATAAGTGAAATATATACAGAAAATTAGAAAAATATAAAGTATACACCTATAATCTTACTACTTTACTCCCATAATTTTATTCTTTCTATCTTATCCTATCAAGCAGCAAAATTGCATTATACCATGTATATTTTTTGACTTCTGCTTTTGAATTTTTTCCACTTACAGTATAGTGAAAACCATTTTCAAACCAATAAACACAGAATTGAATTATTACATTAAAATGTTGCTGGTATTCCCTTATGTAGAGGATATGAATTTATTGAGCCTGTTCTTTACAAATATACATTAAGCTTGTGCTACATTTTCATACATAAGAGTGTGTATTTAATTATTTCCTTCTGATAAATTCCTGGAAGCGATCACAGATTCAGAGAGTTTAAATTTGTTTAGTTGTTTGCTTTGTGTTACCAAATTGCCTTGTAGAACTGCCAACCTTCTAGGTCTTAGTTATTTTTTGTTTTGATAGGCCAAAAATAGTGTTGACAAACTTTTATATCTTAATTGACCACTTGTAGTTCTTTTTTGCATGTATNATTCAGAGAGTTTAAATTTGTTTAGTTGTTTGCTTTGTGTTACCAAATTGCCTTGTAGGACTGCCAACCTTCTAGGTCTTAGTTATTTTTTGTTTTGATAGGCCAAAAATAGTGTTGACAAACTTTTATATCTTAATTGACCACTTGTAGTTCTTTTTTGCATGTATGAACTACTTTTTTAATTTAAAAGTTTATATTTACTGAATGTTGTAGTAGTGAAATAGTCTATTACTTCATATATGGTGTCCCATGTTTCTGAATTTCATTTAGTTGATGTATTTTATTTGTTAACAAATAAAAATGAAATGAACAATAAGAAAAATTCCTAGATTTTTAAAATATCTGCATTATTTGGACAGAGGCAATATTTTTCGTTATTCTCTGGCTTATTACAAGTAATTAGCCAGGAGTTATACTGTGTAATGATCTTTACAAACATTAAATAAAATGCCATATTTTCTTAGGTGCTGTTTAACTCTTTAGACGTTTGGGACATGTATAAATTATCATCAGTTATTTCTCCTCTAACCCCACAGCTCCTGCCTAGTGCACGCTCTCTCTCTCTCTTATATATATATATGTGTGTGTGTGTGTGTGTATATCTATATGAATTTACTGTTATACTTTTAAAATGCCAGGTTTGATGATGATGCTATCAGCAGCTATTCTCTGGTCTTGAGCTGTACTATCCAGACATCTTCCTGCTCTTCCTCTGTCTTGAATTATATTTTAGCCTGTTTTTTTTTTTGTGTGTGTGTGTGTGTGTGTTTGTTCCTATCCAATTTTAGTATTAGAGGGAATGAGACCAGGAAGGTTGGAAAATATGAAGAAGGCAGTAAAGCAAATGGCATTTGAATTGGAGAAAAACATGTAAATGTATTTAAGCAGTGCACATAATTCAATTTATGCAAATGACAACAGAATGAATTTAACAGTAATAGAGTGATGGTTCCTAAAGAAAGTAATTAGCTATCCTGTCACTGATCTCTCCAGATAGCAAATGCATATTGTCTCAAATTTAATCACAAAAGGAATACAAAGGATAAGATCTATTTAATTATCCATAATATTTTATTACTCTGGACTTTAGATAAAGCAACTGCTTTACTCAGTTTCTCAGTGTTATGTAGAGTGACATTAATTCCCTTAACTGACTGGCTCAACTCACAGATGAAAGCTCATGCCTTTCACAATCCTTAGGCCTTTGGCAGGAGCAAGAGCAGCACCCACCAAGAGGATGCATGAAGATTATTGACAGAGGGTCTTTGAAGCAAAGGGCACCTTCTTAATCCTAGGCAACTTTTGAGGGTGTTCATGTGCCTCAGTGAAAGCCTGAGTACTAACCACTGGACTTCCAGGGAATCCCTATAATCCCCTTTTTGATCTCCTACCAGTTGAGTTCTTTCTCTTTCCCTGCAATAATCAGTACTTTATTTTCTCATTTTCTGTTGACACAAACCACCTTCTATCTTGCAGGAGAGAAAGAACTGTGAGTCTGGCCCAGTCCTTGGGTCATAGTACATGGTCACTCAGTAAATCTTTATTGCGGAGACAATGTACCCAAAATATAGACCTTCTTATAAAGCCTTCACTTCTATGTGATCATTTTTTAAAAGAAAAGAACATATACTTTTGGCTCTTTATGTATATTACTGAAATTCAAAATTATATATATATGTGTATGTATATATATATATAAAGCCTTTGACTTTTTAATGTATATACATTCTTGTAGAATATGCTAAAAAGTTGATTTTAAGGATAGCAGTTTTTCTTTTCTCTATTGAAAACACGTGCTGTGTGTCTGCTGTATTCCAAGCAGTCTGCCAATCACTCAACAGTTTTTAATGTCCATTCTATAAAGAAGAGATGAAAGTACACATTGCACAGAAAGATATTTCAATGATCACAGGTTTGGTGGAGGTGCAAAGTAGATTCCCTCACATATCTTTTCATGTTCTGCCAGTGTAAGGAATGGGTTGTCTCAGGCTAAGGCCAGTTCAGCTAGAAGTCATGCTTTCTTCCTTTTTAATGGTGAAGTAGAATCAAAGGATTCTCCCTCTAACCTCTCTCCTTCTCTCAATCCCATCCCTTATCTCTTGCCCTCTTCCTGCTCCCTACACACTCCATACTCAATTATTTTATATTCGAAGTTACATACTACAATTAGGTTACTTACTTTTCTAGTAAGCAAATGTTCTTTATCTTTTTCACTAAATCTATCTCTGCTGTGAAACACTAGGAATGAATTAGATTGTTAAGGATCAAGATAAAGGAACTCTTAGTTTTTCTAATTTGATTTTTTTCTTAATGGGAGGGATGTATTTTACATAAAGATAGGACTCTTTTTCAGTGATGGTCAGTGAAATATTTTTGTCATATATATCAAGATCATCTGTGCTTCCTGGCTGCCTATCCTGAAAACTGCTCAACCTTAAGGCTTATCACATTTTTTTCTTATATCTTTCCTACATTGACTATAATAGGCTTTTTCATCCATTCACTTCTTGATCTTATTCATTCCAAAAAAAGGAACAAGATCAGTCAGATATAGTACAAGGGAAAAATAAACCTTTTCCTCTGAGGATAAAGTATGTCAGTTTCCTGTGGATTCACTTGACTTCCTGACACTCTTGCAATAGAAAAGTTGGTAATGATCACATTCAATGGANAAAATATGAAGAAGGCAGTAAAGCAAATGGCATTTGAATTGGAGAAAAACATGTAAATGTATTTAAGCAGTGCACATAATTCAATTTATGCAAATGACAACAGAATGAATTTAACAGTAATAGAGTGATGGTTCCTAAAGAAAGTAATTAGCTATCCTGTCACTGATCTCTCCAGATAGCAAATGCATATTGTCTCAAATTTAATCACAAAAGGAATACAAAGGATAAGATCTATTTAATTATCCATAATATTTTATTACTCTGGACTTTAGATAAAGCAACTGCTTTACTCAGTTTCTCAGTGTTATGTAGAGTGACATTAATTCCCTTAACTGACTGGCTCAACTCACAGATGAAAGCTCATGCCTTTCACAATCCTTAGGCCTTTGGCAGGAGCAAGAGCAGCACCCACCAAGAGGATGCATGAAGATTATTGACAGAGGGTCTTTGAAGCAAAGGGCACCTTCTTAATCCTAGGCAACTTTTGAGGGTGTTCATGTGCCTCAGTGAAAGCCTGAGTACTAACCACTGGACTTCCAGGGAATCCCTATAACCCCCTTTTTGATCTCCTACCAGTTGAGTTCTTTCTCTTTCCCTGCAATAATCAGTACTTTATTTTCTCATTTTCTGTTGACACAAACCACCTTCTATCTTGCAGGAGAGAAAGAACTGTGAGTCTGGCCCAGTCCTTGGGTCATAGTACATGGTCACTCAGTAAATCTTTATTGCGGAGACAATGTACCCAAAATATAGACCTTCTTATAAAGCCTTCACTTCTATGTGATCATTTTTTAAAAGAAAAGAACATATACTTTTGGCTCTTTATGTATATTACTGAAATTCAAAATTATATATATATGTGTATGTATATATATATATAAAGCCTTTGACTTTTTAATGTATATACATTCTTGTAGAATATGCTAAAAAGTTGATTTTAAGGATAGCAGTTTTTCTTTTCTCTATTGAAAACACGTGCTGTGTGTCTGCTGTATTCCAAGCAGTCTGCCAATCACTCAACAGTTTTTAATGTCCATTCTATAAAGAAGAGATGAAAGTACACATTGCACAGAAAGATATTTCAATGATCACAGGTTTGGTGGAGGTGCAAAGTAGATTCCCTCACATATCTTTTCATGTTCTGCCAGTGTAAGGAATGGGTTGTCTCAGGCTAAGGCCAGTTCAGCTAGAAGTCATGCTTTCTTCCTTTTTAATGGTGAAGTAGAATCAAAGGATTCTCCCTCTAACCTCTCTCCTTCTCTCAATCCCATCCCTTATCTCTTGCCCTCTTCCTGCTCCCTACACACTCCATACTCAATTATTTTATATTCGAAGTTACATACTACAATTAGGTTACTTACTTTTCTAGTAAGCAAATGTTCTTTATCTTTTTCACTAAATCTATCTCTGCTGTGAAACACTAGGAATGAATTAGATTGTTAAGGATCAAGATAAAGGAACTCTTAGTTTTTCTAATTTGATTTTTTTCTTAATGGGAGGGATGTATTTTACATAAAGATAGGACTCTTTTTCAGTGATGGTCAGTGAAATATTTTTGTCATATATATCAAGATCATCTGTGCTTCCTGGCTGCCTATCCTGAAAACTGCTCAACCTTAAGGCTTATCACATTTTTTTCTTATATCTTTCCTACATTGACTATAATAGGCTTTTTCATCCATTCACTTCTTGATCTTATTCATTCCAAAAAAAGGAACAAGATCAGTCAGATATAGTACAAGGGAAAAATAAACCTTTTCCTCTGAGGATAAAGTATGTCAGTTTCCTGTGGATTCACTTGACTTCCTGACACTCTTGCAATAGAAAAGTTGGTAATGATCACATTCAATGGAGTGAAATATGGTTAAACACGGAAAGGTTGGGAACTGATTACACATTTCTCTCTTTCATGTCCCTTTTTAATGTCAATAAAACAAGATTCAAATAACCTACATGGATGGCCCCTTGAGATTTGCAATTTGAAAATCTCAATCCATGCTTTAGAAATTAAGCAATATTATTTGACAATTGCAGCTAAAATCATTAATCCCATAATCTCATCAGGGTAATTTATAGGAGAAATTTAAAATAGATAATTTAAAAGAGGTGATTTTGTCAACTGGTTCCAAATTGGGAAAGGAGTATATCAAGGCTGTATATTGTCACCCTGCTTATTTAACTTATATGCAGAGAACATAATGCAAAATGCTGGGCTGGATGAAGCAAAGCTGGAATCTAGATTGCCAGGAGAAATATCAATAACCTCTGATAAACAGATGATACCACCCTATGGCAGAAGAACTAAGAGCTTCTGGATGAAAGTAAAAGAGGAGAGTGAAAAAGTTGGCTTAAAACTCAACATTCAGAAAACTAAGTTCAGGAACTTCTGCTCCTATCATTTAATGGCAAATAGATGGGGAAACAATGGAAACAGTGACCTATTATTGAGGGCTCCAAAATCACTGAAGATGGTGACTGCAGCCATGAAATTAAAAATGCTTACTCCTTGGAAGGAAAAATATGACAAACAAAGGTCCGTCTAGTCAAGGCTATGGTTTTTCCAGTGGTCATGTATGGATGTGAGAGTTGGAATATAAAGATGGCTGAGTGTGGAAGAATTGATGCTTTTGAACTGTGGTGCTGGAGAAGACTCTTGTGAGTCCCTTGGACTGCAAGGAAATCCAGCCAGTCCATCCTAAAGGAGATCAGTCCTGGCTGTTCTTTGGAAGGACTGATGTTGAAGCTGAAACTCCAATAATTTGTCTACCTAATGTGAAGAGCTGACTCACTTGAAAAGACCCATGCTGGGAAAGATTGAGGGCGGGAGGAGAAGGGGATGACAGAGGATGAGATTGTTGAATGGCATCACCGACTCGATGGACGTGGGTTTGGGTGGACTCTGGGAGTTGGTGATGGACAGGGAGGCCTGGCGTGCTGTGGTTCATGGGTCACAGAGTCAGACATGACTGAATAACTGAACTGAACCAAGACAGCATATTAAAAAGCAGAGACATTGCTTTGCCAGTAATGGTCCATCTAGTCAAAGCTTTGGTTTTTCCAGTAGTCATGTATGGATGTGAGAGCTGGACTAAAAAGGAAGCTGAGCACTGGAGAATCGATGCTTTTGAACTGTGGTGTTGAAGAAGACTACTGAGAGTACCTTGGACTTCAAGGAGATCCAACCAGCCCATCCTGAAGGAGATCAGTCCTGGGTGTTCACTGGAGGGACTGATGTTTAAGCTGAAATGTCAGTACTTTGGCTACCTGATGTNGGAGAATCGATGCTTTTGAACTGTGGTGTTGAAGAAGACTACTGAGAGTACCTTGGACTTCAAGGAGATCCAACCAGTCCATCCTGAAGGAGATCAGTCCTGGGTGTTCACTGGAGGGACTGATGTTTAAGCTGAAATGTCAGTACTTTGGCTACCTGATGTGAAGAACTAACTCATTGGAAAAGACCTTGATGCTGGGAAAGACTGAAGCAGGAAGAGAAGGGGATGACAGAGGATGAGATGGTTGGATGGCATCACTGACTTGATGGACATGAGTTTGAGTAAGCTTGGGTAGTTGGTGATGGACAGCCTGGTGTGCTGCTGTCCATTGGGGTCACAAAGAGTTGAACATGACTGAGCAACTGAAGTGAACTGAATTTTGTAAACATTGTATATTTTATTGCAGTCACCAGAATTTTTTAAAATGGATATTTCTAGCTGATGGGAGAGAAAGTAAAGTTGGTTGGTAATGCAGATATTTAAAAATGGATGATGAAAGCTTCCTCTCCACTGACCCTATCTTGGGAAACTAACAAAATGGATAGGTGAATTTCTTTCCCAAGTGTTAGATGTTTATATAACTACAGTTTGATGGTTATTTTTATATATCAACTTGGCTAAGCCACAGTGCACAGATGTTTGGTCAAACATTATTGTAGATATTTCTGTGAATGTGTTTTGTTTTGTTTTAAATGATACGAACATCTAAATCAGTAGACTTTGAGTAAAGCAGATTATCTTTAATAATGTGGATGGGTTTCAACCAATCAGTTGAGGGCCTTAATAGAAAAACACTGACCTCTTTGGAAGAAGAAATACAATCACACTGACTACTTTTNAAATCAGTAGACTTTGAGTAAAGCAGATTATCTTTAATAATGTGGATGGGTTTCAACCAATCAGTTGAGGGCCTTAATAGAAAAACACTGACCTCTTTGGAAGAAGAAATACAATCACACTGACTACTTTTGAATTATAATACTTCTCTGAGTCTCCAGCCAACTGGTCTACCCTATAAATTTTGAGCTTGCCAAGCTTCCACAATTGCATAAGCTGACTTCTTAAAATAGATATCTCCCTCCTTCCCTCCCTCCTCTTCACTTTCCCTGTCTCTCTCTCTCTATATATATATATATGTGTGTGTGTGTGTGTGTGTGTGTGTGTATACACACACACATCCATCCATCCATCCATCCTTGTCCTCTTTCTCTGGAGAACTCTAACTAGTAATACATGCAGATTNATTACTGAAGAAAAGGTAACTTACTTAAGGTTCTGCTTTTCTTCCCCAAATAGCCTCATTTCTAAGGACTGCCTCATTTCTCATGGTTGTTTCTGTTTAGTTTTTTTTTTTCCACTAACACCACATTATACAATAAGTAAAATCTTTCTTACAGCTGTCTTATTCTGAGATGATCATTCTAAGAATGATTTGTTAACCATGGATTCTTTAGCTGTTAGTTCTTGTTTAATCAGTTATAATCTTTTGAAAGAGTTGCAGTTTGCTAATTATATGTAATTATGGTCTGACACTCAGTGGTGCATGTTAGCTGTTTAAGGCTGCAGGCAGTATCAGTGAGAGTGCTGCTTTACAGACAAGACAATTAAAATATATTGAAGTGAATTTTCTTAACATCTATATATGTTGCAACTGAGTCCTTCTTATGAATATGAACAGGGTACCAGAAGGTTTCCTATTCTAGTATTTTTGGTGGAAAAATGTGACCCTTTTGGCAGGAAATGTCCAGAAGAAATCGGGACCAGAGGATCTGCAAAGTCTCAAGGTGTGGGTTCTCAGAATTGAGAAAGTAGCAGCTTTGGAGTAACCACAAATATAAAGAAGACAATGATTGCCACTAGCGATGTTCATGCTAGAAATAAAAATCTAGGAATAGGGGCAAATGGAATGACATATACTATTGGTATTAAGTGTTGCTACAATTATAGCTGTGCAAACTCCTAGAGATGGTGAAGGACAGGGAAGCCTGGCTTGCTGCAGTACATGGGGTTGCAAAGGGTCAGGCATGACTTGGCAACTGAGCAATAACAACCATCATTAATCAGGAAAAGAAATTTGGCCTTTGGGAGGATGCTACTTGAAAAATAATTTGCTGACTGGTTGGAGGAGAAGCTGTGAAAATGACACGGAATGACCCAAAAAAAGGAAAACTAGACAACAGTTTGAAATAAGAGAAACAAGATGACAATCACTAACAAAACAAATTAAGTTTTCCTTCTGCCAGCTGAATTAAGAGAAGGTTTCTAATTAGAACCCTGGGTTATAAAATAACCCAGCAAGGAAATGCTACCAGGAGAAACGAGACTAGAAAATTCTTAGAAGGGAAGAGAAGAGGCTACAGTGGAAGCTAATGGGAGAAAGAGGCAACAACAGAGACTTTGAGAAGTGTCAAAGAACGGCTCAGCTGTTCTGATCTAAGAAAGCTCGGCTCCCATATTCTATGTTGGCTGTGTACAAGTCCTGAGAAGATGAAGATTCATCCACAGAAAATTTATCCAGCCTGGGTAGAAGTGAAGTGAGCATCTGAAAAGGAACATAGAGAGAGCTGCAAAACTTAGCAACAAACCAAACATACTTCTAGATCTCAGTTCAGTTCAGTTCAGTCGCTCAGTCGTGTCCAACTCTTTGCGACCCCATGAATTGCAGCACACCAGGCCTCCTTGTCCACCACCATCTCCCGGAGTTCACTCAGACTCACGTCCATTAAGTCAGTGATGCCATCCAGCCATCTCATCCTCTGTCGTCCCCTTCTCCCCCTGCCCCCAATCCTTCCCAGCATCAGAGTCTTTTCCAATGAGTCAACTCTTCACACGAGGTGGCCAAAGTACTGGAGTTTCAGCTTTAGCATCATTCCTTCCAAAGA
>SJYW01041687.1:259402-305383 GCA_006410735.1 Raphicerus campestris | reverse complement strand
GCTGATCTCCTTTAGAATGGATTGGTTGGATTTCCTTGTAGTCTAAGGGATTCTCAAGAGTCTTCTCCAACACCACAGTTCAAAAGCATCAATTCTAAGGCGCTCAGCTTTCTTCACAGTCCAATTCTCACATCCATACATGACCACAGGAAAAACCATAGCCTTGACTAGACAGACCTTTGTTGGCAAAGTAATGTCTCTGCTTTTGAATATACTATCTAGGTTGGTCATAACTTTCTTTCCAAGGAGTAAACATCTTTTAATTTCATGGCTACAGTCACCATCTGCAGTGATTTTGGAGCCCCCCAAAATAAAGTCTGACAATGTTTCCACTGTTTCCCCATCTATTTCCTATGAAGTGATGGGACCAGATGCCATTATCTTCATTTTCTGAATGTTGAGCTTTAAGCCAACTTTTTCACTCTCCTCTTTTACCTTCATCAAGAAGCTTTTTAGTTCCTCTTCACTTTCTGCCATAATGGTGATGTCGTCAGCATATCTGAGGTTATTGGGCATGGGAAAATTTTAAATATATAAAGTAGACTTCCTGGTTTCAAAAAGCTCAGACTATTAGGAGGTAGGAAGTAGGAGTGTTTGAAATGATATAATTTGAATAAATTATGAAATAATTAAGAATTATGAAAATATCTAGGTAAGAACTAATAACAAGGTTTTAAAGAACAGGGATAGTGTCATAAAGGGAATGGGTTAGAAGGTTTCTAGGCAGAGCAAGGGAAAAAGAGTTCAAAGTGCAGAATTATATTGAGTACTTGTAAATGACCTATAGTTCTCTGTGGCAGAATTGTAGGTTATGTGGAAGTAAGGTGATTTGACAAAGAAGAGGAGAGTTATGTGGGAAAGGAGAGGGTGGAGAGAGGATAGAGGAGGAGCAGAGAGAGATACAGATATCTGTATTGTGAAGGACCTTTTATAGCACCTTAAAATGCTTTGGCTTGTTTTGCTGTATTTTTAACAATACAGTCGAGGAGATACTTAATGAGATAAGTATTTTAAAACAAAACCAGGAAACAATATTAAGGATAGATTACATGAGGAAAAAGTGGAATGAGGTTAAGGAGATAGGAAGCTGTTGCAAGAATTCAAATTATTGCTTGCTCTTTCCAGATTGTACTTTGCTGATTCTGAGGAAAATATAGTTTTAGGTTAGAAAGTATCTGTTTTCTTTTTCATGCAATCACATAACAACCCTTTCCAGGGTGCCAATTTAAAGCCCAATGCTATGTACTTACATATACATCGTATGTATTTACAACTCCTGTTAAATGCAATTTTTTCTGGCATTGAAAACATAAAAATCCATCAAAACAAACCCTCTGAAAGATATGGATTTCTAAACAGTGTTTGTGGAAGCCTCAGGTCTTCTCTCTTTCCCAGTTTATTCATCTGGGACTCGTTGTTTAGGCAGAGAACTATCTTACATAAAAGGACTCGTATTGTTCCACTAAGCTAGTGTTCATGCANAGGAAAAACCATAGCCTTGACTAGACAGACCTTTGTTGGCAAAGTAATGTCTCTGCTTTTGAATATACTATCTAGGTTGGTCATAACTTTCTTTCCAAGGAGTAAACATCTTTTAATTTCATGGCTACAGTCACCATCTGCAGTGATTTTGGAGCCCCCCAAAATAAAGTCTGACAATGTTTCCACTGTTTCCCCATCTATTTCCTATGAAGTGATGGGACCAGATGCCATTATCTTCATTTTCTGAATGTTGAGCTTTAAGCCAACTTTTTCACTCTCCTCTTTTACCTTCATCAAGAAGCTTTTTAGTTCCTCTTCACTTTCTGCCATAATGGTGATGTCGTCAGCATATCTGAGGTTATTGGGCATGGGAAAATTTTAAATATATAAAGTAGACTTCCTGGTTTCAAAAAGCTCAGACTATTAGGAGGTAGGAAGTAGGAGTGTTTGAAATGATATAATTTGAATAAATTATGAAATAATTAAGAATTATGAAAATATCTAGGTAAGAACTAATAACAAGGTTTTAAAGAACAGGGATAGTGTCATAAAGGGAATGGGTTAGAAGGTTTCTAGGCAGAGCAAGGGAAAAAGAGTTCAAAGTGCAGAATTATATTGAGTACTTGTAAATGACCTATAGTTCTCTGTGGCAGAATTGTAGGTTATGTGGAAGTAAGGTGATTTGACAAAGAAGAGGAGAGTTATGTGGGAAAGGAGAGGGTGGAGAGAGGATAGAGGAGGAGCAGAGAGAGATACAGATATCTGTATTGTGAAGGACCTTTTATAGCACCTTAAAATGCTTTGGCTTGTTCTGCTGTATTTTTAACAATACAGTCGAGGAGATACTTAATGAGATAAGTATTTTAAAACAAAACCAGGAAACAATATTAAGGATAGATTACATGAGGAAAAAGTGGAATGAGGTTAAGGAGATAGGAAGCTGTTGCAAGAATTCAAATTATTGCTTGCTCTTTCCAGATTGTACTTTGCTGATTCTGAGGAAAATATAGTTTTAGGTTAGAAAGTATCTGTTTTCTTTTTCATGCAATCACATAACAACCCTTTCCAGGGTGCCAATTTAAAGCCCAATGCTATGTACTTACATATACATCGTATGTATTTACAACTCCTGTTAAATGCAATTTTTTCTGGCATTGAAAACATAAAAATCCATCAAAACAAACCCTCTGAAAGATATGGATTTCTAAACAGTGTTTGTGGAAGCCTCAGGTCTTCTCTCTTTCCCAGTTTATTCATCTGGGACTCGTTGTTTAGGCAGAGAACTATCTTACATAAAAGGACTCGTATTGTTCCACTAAGCTAGTGTTCATGCAGTTCTAACTAGAATGACAAGAGTGAAGGCCATTAAAAAGGAATGCTTGAAATCAGTCAGAGATAATGAAATTGCATTGGTCCAAGTATTAATCAATTTTAATAATTGTGTGTTACAATGGTCATGCAATAAAAAGGCTGTTATTTTCAATTTAGTTCACTTAAGCTGTGTCTGCACGATTGTAACACAACTAATTGAAAAGTGTAGCTGTTTTCAATACCTGTGCAAGAATCTGTTTGATTGTTGATTCTCTTTTTCTCTTTGCAAGTTCCAAACAAATTCTATTTTGGCTAGTTGGTTGGCCAGATTGTTCACACCAGCTCTTATTTTGCTATCATTTAGATATAACCTTAAAAATTAGTTTTCAAAGAGTAAGACTATTCTGGGCTAATAAAAAATCAGTCATCTAACAAAGGTGCCTTGATTCATAAGTGTTTTAGAAAGCTATAAATTAATTCACTAAAAGAATTATTGATGGAGTTGTGGACAGTATGTGTTTTTTCTGATAGTCCCTTTTTTGCCTCAGCTTTTTAGATGGTATCCAACATTCTCAAATGGTTATTAAGAATTCTTTCCAGTTTAGGTTAATATTTTCTCTGATCCTGCCTTAAGTAACAAGACTGAGCCTGTTCACATAGGTCAACAAAGAGAGATTTGCCTATGACCTTCTTGAGGATCTGGCTAAATGCTCATAGAAATATGCAGGTATATTAGTGATGGCTGGTTATCACTCTACATATATATATACACACATATATATATATACACACACACACATATATGTATATACATATATATACACATATATACACACACACATATATGTATATACATATATATATATATACATACATACATATATATATATACACACACACACACATACACCATACACTAACTTGTCTTAGGTTCTTTAACTTTGCATTTGAACAAAGAATCGACATGTAGGCAACTTCCATTCATGCTTATTTTACCACTGTACTTGGTTACTTCTTGGCTTACAAAGTGAGAATTAGAAGCTTCAGAACTAGAGCTTAGGGAAAACTGAAGAATAGGGAGAAAGGCAGGAACTTAACTCTTGTGGACAGGGAAGGAACCACACTGATTAGTGGACTCCAGTGGCTGGAGCTGTGTGTACATATCCATCCTGATTCAAAGACCCGAGGGGCACCCTCTTCTATGGGACTAGATGGGAATAGTTTTTCTGTGAGCAGGGACTACATGGTTCCAACATCTAGTTAAAGTTCAAACCTATATTTCCATCAACACCACAATTTTGTTTATGGTTTGGTCCTGAAAGGCTTTTGCTCTTACTTAATCACTTGGGCACCCTCCCTGTGCTGGGCCTTGTACCACAGAACTTTGAGGCAAGGCAGGCCCAGATGTGAGGCAGACTTTTCTGAGCTTTCCTTCTGGCCACAGTTTTGTTGGCCTCTTTAGCTTAACTAGAATATACTTTTCTCCTTTCTGTTTTTCAGAATAGAGGCCAGTGCTTGGAAGAGACTCTCACCATCGAACGCTGGATCAGCTCCTGTTGCTTTCTACTCAAGTCATTTTCTTGTCTGTGATCCCTGTGTTTATTTCCAATTCTTTCCAATCAGAATGGTGACTCATTGCAGTAGTAGAAAGGAAATAAGAATGAAAAAAGAATCATGCTGTCCTGAATTGATAATTGATTAAATTCAGTGCTGTATTGTTGGAGGAATTAGACAGTGAAAAGATGGAACACACTTTGTGAATCCATTTTCACAAGGGTTTTATTTTATTTTTTTTTTTGGCATGTTCTATGCCTGGCTATACTGATAGAAAGTTGTGATCATGATTGCCTCCAGATAGAAACATGTGCCCATTCTGGTACCTAGTTGATTGCCAATCAGCCACTGAAATCAAAAGTGACAAGGGCATGTGATGGATTGGTTTATGCAGTGGAATAATCTGATTGTTNGAATGACAAGAGTGAAGGCCATTAAAAAGGAATGCTTGAAATCAGTCAGAGATAATGAAATTGCATTGGTCCAAGTATTAATCAATTTTAATAATTGTGTGTTACAATGGTCATGCAATAAAAAGGCTGTTATTTTCAATTTAGTTCACTTAAGCTGTGTCTGCACGATTGTAACACAACTAATTGAAAAGTGTAGCTGTTTTCAATACCTGTGCAAGAATCTGTTTGATTGTTGATTCTCTTTTTCTCTTTGCAAGTTCCAAACAAATTCTATTTTGGCTAGTTGGTTGGCCAGATTGTTCACACCAGCTCTTATTTTGCTATCATTTAGATATAACCTTAAAAATTAGTTTTCAAAGAGTAAGACTATTCTGGGCTAATAAAAAATCAGTCATCTAACAAAGGTGCCTTGATTCATAAGTGTTTTAGAAAGCTATAAATTAATTCACTAAAAGAATTATTGATGGAGTTGTGGACAGTATGTGTTTTTTCTGATAATCCCTTTTTTGCCTCAGCTTTTTAGATGGTATCCAACATTCTCAAATGGTTATTAAGAATTCTTTCCAGTTTAGGTTAATATTTTCTCTGATCCTGCCTTAAGTAACAAGACTGAGCCTGTTCACATAGGTCAACAAAGAGAGATTTGCCTATGACCTTCTTGAGGATCTGGCTAAATGCTCATAGAAATATGCAGGTATATTAGTGATGGCTGGTTATCACTCTACATATATATATACACACATATATATATATACACACACACACATATATGTATATACATATATATATACATATATATACACACACACATATATGTATATACATATATATATATATACATACATACATATATATATATACACACACACACACATACACCATACACTAACTTGTCTTAGGTTCTTTAACTTTGCATTTGAACAAAGAATCGACATGTAGGCAACTTCCATTCATGCTTATTTTACCACTGTACTTGGTTACTTCTTGGCTTACAAAGTGAGAATTAGAAGCTTCAGAACTAGAGCTTAGGGAAAACTGAAGAATAGGGAGAAAGGCAGGAACTTAACTCTTGTGGACAGGGAAGGAACCACACTGATTAGTGGACTCCAGTGGTTGGAGCTGTGTGTACATATCCATCCTGATTCAAAGACCCGAGGGGCACCCTCTTCTATGGGACTAGATGGGAATAGTTTTTCTGTGAGCAGGGACTACATGGTTCCAACATCTAGTTAAAGTTCAAACCTATATTTCCATCAACACCACAATTTTGTTTATGGTTTGGTCCTGAAAGGCTTTTGCTCTTACTTAATCACTTGGGCACCCTCCCTGTGCTGGGCCTTGTACCACAGAACTTTGAGGCAAGGCAGGCCCAGATGTGAGGCAGACTTTTCTGAGCTTTCCTTCTGGCCACAGTTTTGTTGGCCTCTTTAGCTTAACTAGAATATACTTTTCTCCTTTCTGTTTTTCAGAATAGAGGCCAGTGCTTGGAAGAGACTCTCACCATCGAACGCTGGATCAGCTCCTGTTGCTTTCTACTCAAGTCATTTTCTTGTCTGTGATCCCTGTGTTTATTTCCAATTCTTTCCAATCAGAATGGTGACTCATTGCAGTAGTAGAAAGGAAATAAGAATGAAAAAAGAATCATGCTGTCCTGAATTGATAATTGATTAAATTCAGTGCTGTATTGTTGGAGGAATTAGACAGTGAAAAGATGGAACACACTTTGTGAATCCATTTTCACAAGGGTTTTATTTTATTTTTTTTTTTGGCATGTTCTATGCCTGGCTATACTGATAGAAAGTTGTGATCATGATTGCCTCCAGATAGAAACATGTGCCCATTCTGGTACCTAGTTGATTGCCAATCAGCCACTGAAATCAAAAGTGACAAGGGCATGTGATGGATTGGTTTATGCAGTGGAATAATCTGATTGTTTGGATGAGATTCCTGGATTTCATTTGGCTGTGAACCAAGCATTGCTCTTTTTTTTTCACTTAGTCTTGTTTTTCTTTTAAATACTCATGAAAGCTGTGGTGAGACATGAGAGTATTAAGCATATTCTTCTAAATGCTTTTGAATAGGTATGGTGAGATCATTAAATATTACAGCTCAACAGGGGCTGACTAGAGGGCTGTTGACATCTCATTAGACCAGAAAGAGGGAGGGAGGAAACTTGAGCATCACTACCTGAGAACAGTTAGAAATTGTAATTTAGTAATAACTTAGATTATAAACTGGGAGTCTCCTGTTCAATTTGGCTTGGTTCCCTCTTGGGTATGAGTTTGGCACAGAGCAGCTTTCTCTTTATTACTTCTCCCCCTTGACTCTGCCTCCACACATCACACATGATTTTTGTAGGATCCAGATAGAAAAAAATATATATCTGGACAACTTTTAAAATTACTTTTTCGTGTTTAACATTGAAAAGACAGAAATCACATGGAAAAGCCCTTAAACTTAAAAGAATCTAGACTATGGAAATATTTGTTGATTATAAGATGTATACAGGATTTTGAACTGTGCCAATGACAAATGCATTTCAGGACTTACAGTCATGCTTATGGATGATGGTGCTAATAGATACAAGGGCAATGGTCCCAAATCATAATTTCTGTCATGAAAACTTTTCAGGTACCCGGCACTTGGCACAGTGCCTCTTCACATTAGTGCTTCGGTGATCTGCCCAATTAATGATAGTTCTTGACAATGATCTTGATAACACTATTGTTCCTTCTTGCTTAAAGGAAAATGGCCAGATGCCTGAGCATGGCTTCAGAGCATGACCTGGCTCTTTTTTTCTATTTCTGTCTGTCTCTCCCAATGGTGACTTTCAGCCGGGCTACCTGCCCTTGTCCAGATGCCCCCTGCTTTTTCCCATCCCTGTGTCCTTGGCTCAAGCTGCTGCCTGTACATCAAATGCCCTTGCCTGCATGTCTGGTGAATACTTCTCTTTCAAGAGTCTGCTCAAGCATTTCTTCCTCTGACTACCTTCCAACCTTTACCAGTTTTCTATCAAAGGGGACTGAACATATTGAATTCAGTGTTCTGACAATACATAGTAGTATTGAGCACTTCAATATTCTTGATTATTGGTTTTGTTTTCTTCTACCAAATTCTGAGTTTCTTAAGAGGAAGTCCTATGTATGAATAGTGTACAATTTTTGTCTGCTTTTTATCTAACCGTGTGATCTATTTTTTCATAAAAAGACATTTTTTTTTCTCCTCTGAAGGGAAGTAAGATGAACTTGAGAATAACTCCCTGCTGCTGCTGCTGCTAAGTCGCTTCAGTCATGTCCAACTCTATGTGACCCCATAGATGGTTGCCCACCAGGCTCCTCTTTCCCTGGGATTCCCTAGGCAAGAACACTGGAGTGGATTGCCATTTCCTTCTCCAATGCATGAAAGTGAAAAGTGAAAAGTGAAAATGAAGTCACTCAGTCGTGTTCAACTCTTAGCGACCCCATGGACTGCAGCCTACCAGGCTCCTCCGTCCATGGGATTTTCTAGGCAAGAGTACTGGAGTGGGGTGCCATTGCCTTCTCCAGAATAACTCCCTAGGTCCTCTCTAAATCAGATTGCAGGTGTCTTTACTGTTTTTTCCCATCCCTCACTTTAGTATGGGCTTCCCTGATAGCTCAGGTGGTAAAGAATCCACCTGCAATGCAAGAGACCCCAGTCCAAATTCCTAGGTTGGGAAGATCTGCTGGAGAACGGATAGGCTATCTCCTTCTGTATTATTGGGCTACCCTTGTGGTTCAGTTGATAAAGAATTTAACCTCAATGTGGGAGACCTGGGTTCGATCCCTGGGTTGGGAAGATCCTCTGGAGAAGGGAAAAGCTACCCACTCTAGTATTTGGGTCTAGAGAATTCCATGAACCGTATAGTCCATGTGGTTCAGAGTCAGACATGACTGAGCAACTTTCACTCACTCACTCTAGGATGCTGGTGTCTGTGTGTTTAAGTGGGTGATCCATCTTGGTTCCACTAATTTAAAACAGCAGTAGCCAACCTTTTTGGCAACAAGGAGCAGTTGTGTAGAAGACAATTTTTTCATGGACCAGGGGATGAGGGAATGGCTTTGGAATGATTCAAGAACATTACATTTATTTTGTACATTATTTCTAATTACATCAGGTCCATCTAAGATCATCTGGCATTAGATCACAGAGATTGGGGACCCCTGAGTTAAAATACATATTGGACCTCCTTCTCTTTGCAGGGGTATCTGCCATATTCAATAAGAATAAATGTCTAGGGCAGAATTAAATCTTATAATCTATATCTTTTGTTTTTATCTTTAAGAAACAGAAAATTCAGTTATCAGTGGCTCAAGCAAACCAAATGAGCTATTTAGAACCAGCTGGTGGCTGTTGGTTCGGCTATTCAGTGGTGTCATCAGAGGCCCAAGCATATTGTAACAGTCTGTTTGCCAGTCTCTCGGTTTGCAACATCTCGGCTTTCTTCACCCTCAAGACTTTCACCTCATGGTCACAGGAAAGCCACTGTGTACTTAGGTATCTATGCAAGAAAAGGGCTTCTTTAGTGGCTCAGCTCATAAAGAATCCACCTGCAATGCAGGAGACCTAGGTTTGATCCCTGGGTTGGGAAGATCCCTTTGAAGAGAAAGGCTACCCACTCCAGTATTCTGGCCTGGACAATGCCATGGCTGTATGGTCGATAGGGTCACAAAGTGTCGGACACGACTGAATGGCCTTCACTTCACATCCAAAGGAAGAAAGGCAGCACTAAGCACATCAATCACTTTGATCAGAGGGAGGGAATACCTTCTCAGAATCCTTTAGCATGTTTTCATCATATTGGCCACATTTTTACCACATGGCTTTCCCTAATTGTGAGGAGGCATTTCCAGTCTTTTTAAGAAAATGGAGCAAGAAAGAAAAGGTATTCATTAACCAAGAGTGTGTCCACATATTAGTAAGATGATAAGATAGGTGTTTAAGTGGTTATCCTACACAGTAGAACAAGAAGAATGTGTGCCATATGATACATTCAAACAAGATACTATGGATGCTCTTAGAATGAAGAGATTGTAGCTGATTAGAGAGAGTTGTATTCAGGATATGGGTTATGAAATGATGTTGTCTGATACAGACCTTTAAGGTAAATACAGTTTCAACAGGCAGAAATTATCATAGGCAATATATTAAAGGAAGGAACATTACACATATCTAGAAGTCAGTCAGTGTAGAGATCAATCTTCAGCTTGCAGACATGGGTTTAGTGAGACAATGAGGTAATGGGAAGGAATGGACTGGATGGACCGCACCATCCAATACAGCTCTCTGTGGTGACAGAAATGTTCTGTCTGTGCTATTCAGTGGGAAGGCCACTAGCCACGTGTGGCTATTGAACACTCGAAATATACTATGGTGACCAAAGAACTGAGTTTACATTTTTTTTCCATTTCAGTTTAACCACATGTGGCTGGTAGTTACCATACTTAGTATTACAGATTAGAGCATGGGTTCTCAGGTAAGCATGGGCCATTGTAGGTTGAATTTGGTTTTTCCTCTGAAATTGTTAGAGAATCCATTGGAGGGTATTGAGCAAAGGAGTGACATAATCCAAACTACGCTTTGACAGGACCACTCTATCACTTTGTTAAAAATAGTGCAAAGTAGGGGACAGAGTGTATGGCTCTAATCCAGATGGTGGGTGGTTATGGATACTCATTGGAATGGCATAAATCCAATCGGTTTGGAAAGGCTGGATTCTGCATAGATTCTGAAAGTCAAATCAACAGAATCCCCTGATGGATTGTTGGTAGGAAATGAGAGAAAAGGAGAAACAGAGAATAATTCTACATCTCGGCCTAAGTGACTAGAAGAAATGAAGATTTCTTAACTGAAATGAGTGAGGGTGACCAAGAAGGCATAGACTTTGTTGAAAAGCAGAAGCTTGGATTTGGAGCCTGGCAAGTTTGCGATCCAACCAGTCCATTCTGAACGAGATCAGCCCTGGGATTTCTTTGGAGGGAATTATGCTAAAGCTGAAACTCCAGTACTTTGGCCACCTCATGCGAAGAGTTAACTCATTGGAAAAGACTCTGATGCTGGGAGGGATTGGGGGTAGGAGGAGAAGGGGATGACAGAGGATGAGATGGCTGGATGGCATCACTGACTCGATAGATGTGAGTCTGAGTGAACTCTGGGAGTTGGTGATGGACAGAGAGGCCTGGCGTGCTGCGATTCATGGGGTCACAAAGAGTCGGACACGACTGAGTGACTGAATTGAACTGAACTGAACTGAACTTTGAGAAGCCTGCTAGACATCTAAGACCATATGGTGAATGTATAATTCAACAGGGTCTAGTTTTGAGATAAAATTTTTTAGAGTTATTTGCATGTTAGTGGTATTTAAAAATTAGGAGATTATTTGAGCACACCAAAGGAATGAGTGTAGGTTGCTAGAGATAATGTGTATGGACTGAATCTTGAGGCACTGAATCCAGTAGCATTAAAGGAAGAAGAACCGCCTCCCCCACACCCGCCCCAGGGATACATGAAAGGAAATGGTAATGACATAGGAGGAAAACCAGGATAGGCAAGAAAGGTGAAATGTTCAACTATGTCAAAATGTCCTTCTTCTGCATAAGAGAATGAGGCATTGTGATTATTGGATTTAGTAGTATATGGGATATGAGTGTTATTGATAATGGCAGTACATCATTTCTGGGGAGTAGGGGTGACAAAAACCTGATCTGAGTAGATTCAAAGGAGATTAGAAGAGAGGAATTGGAGATAGGATAGATAAAAAGAGGTGACTGATATAGGGAAAAAATAATAAGCTCTAATAAATTGTGATTGTACAGGATATAGGCTTAATTTGATAGAGGTAAAGGAAGAAAAGTACATTTTAAAGCAGACATAATTCCTTTTATTGGTTCTTGGATCACCTGAACTGTCTCACTCACTGCACACTATATTGGCAGTTTCACTGATTTAGAGCTGTCTTATTAAGTTTATCAGCCTATCAAACTGGCATTTCAAAAGTAACTGGATAATTCCATTTTAAAACTTCAGCCTTAATTCAAAGATATGATAAAGGAAAATATTTTCATTTCAAATGAATTTTAGCTTATTTTTGGGGAAAAGTAAATAATTACATCTCATAATGGGAAGCTTTATTGCAATTAAACAAAAACTTTTTCCTTCAGCTGTTAAGCAGAGCACCTCATCAAGGGAAATGTATTTAATGCATAAATTCATGAAGTCTCCTACATTTTGCAGATAAGAACATAAATGTTTGCAACTTAAATCTCAGAGTTTAGATTTACCAAAACTAAGAGATTAAATAATTTGCCCAAGAACATTCATCTTGTTCAAGGTATGTATGTATGTGTGTGTGTGTATATATATATATATATAAAATAATTATTATTATTTTCCCTAACTTAGCATCCTGAAAATTCAATGTGAGTTATTGGTTGGTCTTGTTAAGGTATCATGAATCAATGTTATGAACATCTGTGGTAAAAATGTCTTCACTTAACATGTGCCTAAGGAGGAAAAAAGAAGAGTGTACTTAATTGAAACTGCTGAAAGTAGGCTGAGTAATCCTGAGGCCTTGACCTTGGCCTTTCTTGAAGGAAATTTCTGAAATGGTCTGCTGGCCACTGCCAGGGAACACTGTTGTGTCTACATTGTGTTCATAGATATGCTCTCCTATGAACTCTTTGCTTGGCATCATGGTTGTCATTCAGGAAAGGTGTACGGTGATAAATCATGTCTTCTACCTCATCATCCCCTAACCAAACAAAAAGTACTTGAATTAAGGTAATCTAAGTGGTATCTCAAATGAGTGAAATACCATTTTCCTATAAAATATAAAATGGTAATTTGCAAGTAATTCATTTGAAATTTGAAATTTACATAGAAATTTCATGAATAATAGAAAGATTTACTTTAAGGGTTGATGTGGGACACCTTTGGACCTTATAAGTTATGCTTACTTGGTCCATAGAAGGAGTCCTGCAGGTGTGCCAAGAATAGGTCTGTTTCTGCTATGTTGTTGACAATATTATTAATTGACTATGAAGAGGAAGAGATATTTTTTACATTTCTTTTAGGTAGACACTATTCTTAATAGGACTTTTTAGAGACTCTCAGAGAAGGAAATGGCAACCCACTCCAATGTTCTTGCCTGGAGAATCCCAGGGACGGGGGAGCCTGGTGGGCTGCCATCTATGGGGTCGCACAGAGTCAGAAACGACTGAAGCGACTTAGCAGCAGCAGCAGCAGAGACTCTTATCTGGAAATAATACTATTAAGTACTGTTTACATTGTTATATTTATGCTGATTGTACTCACTTAAGTTCAACAATTTGACTTACCATGAAAAACTTTCTATATTATGTTTACACTATAAAATAAAAATGCAATATAAAATGAAACCATTAAAAATAAAAGTTGTGTGATTATTCATGAACTTAACTCTTTATACTTTTATGTGTTTCTTTTTATGCAGTATGTGTTTGTACTTATAAATTACATGAATAAAGAAAGATTTTATATGGGAGCATTTATCTATAACTGATAGGTAATATGGAATGTTATCAGAATTACTCTCCAGAATGATAAACTTAAGTTCTTATTGGAGAACAAAAGAAAAACATGGAAATATTTTGGAAAATAATTTAGCAAATTAATATATTAACTATAGTGTATTCAAGATATTTAAATTTAAAGTGAAGTGCTTGCTAGTAAAATTAACTTTGGTCGTCCTTTAGACGACCTCTCTCTGGAGGAGAGCATAGCAAACCATTCCATTATTCTTGCCTGGAGACTCCCACAGAAGGAGAAGCCTGGCAGACTACAGACTATGGGGTCACAAAGAGTTGGACATGGAAAGCCAGACATCCTGGAATGTGAAGTCAAGTGGGCCTTGGGAAGTATCACTATGAAGTGAGCTAGTGGAGGTGATGGAATTCCAGTTGAGCTATTTCAAATCCTAAAAGATGATGCTGTGCAAGTGCTGCACTCAATATGCCAGCAAATTTGGAAAGCTCAGCAGTGGCCACAGGACTGGAAAAGGTCAGTTTTCATTCGAATCCCCCAAAAAGGCAATGCCAAAGAATGTTCAAACTACTGCACAATTGCACTCATCTCACACGCTAGTAAAGCAATGCTCAAAATTGTCCAAGCCAGGCTTCAGCAATACATGAACCGTGAACTTCCAGATGTTCAAGCTGGTTTTAGAAAAGACAGAGGAACCAGAGATTAAATTGCCAACATCCGCTGGATCATGGAAAAAGCAAGAGTGTTCCAGAAAAACATCTATTTCTGCTTTATTGAACTGCCAAAGCCTTGACTATGTGGATCACAATAAACTGTGGAAAATTCTGAGAGAGATGGGAATACCAGACCACCTGACTTGCTTCTTGAGAAACTTATATGGAGGTCAGGAAGCAACAATTAGAACTGGATATGAAACAACAGACTGGTTCCAAATAGGAAAAGGAATACATCAAGGCTCTATATTTTCACCCTGCTTATTTAACTTATATGCACAGTACATCATGCGAAACGCTGGGCTGGAAGAAGCACAATCTGAAATCAAGATTGCTGGGAGAAATATCAATAACCTCAGATATGCAGATGACACCACCCTTATGGCAAAAAGTGAAGAGCTAAAGAGCCTCTAGATGAAAGTGAAAGTTTAGAGTGAAAAAGTTGGCTTAAAGCTCAACATTCAGAAAACTAAGATCATGGGTTCTGGTCCCATGATCATCATCATTTCATGGTGATTAGATAGGGAAACAGTGACAGGCATTATTTTGGGAGGGGCTCCAAAATCATTGCAGATGGTGACTGCAGCTGTGAAATTAAAGGATGCTTATTCCTTGGAAGGAAAGTTATGACCAACCTAGATAGTATATTCAAAAGCAGAGACATTACTTTGCTGACTAAGGTCCGTCTAGTCAAGGCTATGGCTTTTCCAGTAGTCATGTATGGATATGAGGGTTGAACTATAAAGAAAACTGAGGACTGAAGAATTGATGCTTTTGAACTGTAGTATTCTTGAGAAGACTCTTGAGAGTCCCTTTGACTGAAAGGATATCCAACCTATTCATCCTAAAGGAAATCAGTCCTGAGTGTTCATTGGGAGGACTGATGTGGAAGCTGAAACTCCAATACTTTGGCCACCTATGAGAAGAGCTGACTCATTTGAGAAGACCCTGATGCTGCGAAAGATTGAAGGCAGGAGGACAAGGGGACAACAAAGGATAAGATGACTGAATGGCATCACCGACTCTATGGACATGAGTTTGGGTGAACTCCGGGAGTTGGTGATAGATAGCGAGGCCTGGTGTGCTGCAGTCCATGGGGTTGCAAAGCGTTGTCCACAACTGAGCAACTGAACTGAGATGAAATGGCATGCATACTTAAAGTTTTTCAAATTCCATGACGTATTAAAAGCACAGTTGTCTAATTTTTTAACCTTTAGAATGAATACAATAATAGTGAATAAAGACTGGCTACTTTGAAGAATCACAGGATCTTTAATAATATCATTTCCCCAATTTATACTTCTCCTTTCCACTGCACCCCCCCGCCATCATATTGCTAGTAGGAAGTTCTAACATCTGCCAAGATTTTGTCTCTTAGATTTTATTCTATGTTCTCATCATTGCACAAAAGATTGGAAAAATGTCCTATTATACTGTTTCTGTTCATTTGAAAATTGAACAGTATAGGACACTACAAGGAGAAACACAGTTCCGTATCATGTTTTAGAAATGAGTAAATTTTACCACAAGAAGTGAGAGCACTGACATTCTTTTCTTATTACATGATCTGTTCTTTTTTTAATTTAAAATTTATTTATTTTAATTGGAGGCTAATTGCTTTTGAATATTGTATTGGTTTTGTCATACATCAGCATGAATCTGCCAGGGTGTACCCTTGTTCCCCATTATTTTTGTTTTTGATACTCATGAGGAATCTTTCTTTCACAAGTATAGGTAGTGTTATAAAATTCCACTAATGTCATTCTGAGAGTGTCTTTTTATTTGCGGAAGACCCCCAGCTATAAGCCTCCAGTGTGTTATTTGCAGTTCATTTCTTATTAATTTCTACAGACTTGGAACATGTTAAAACTTGCTGCTGCTGTTACTGTCGCTTCAGTCGTGTCCGACTCTGTGCGACCCCCATAGACGGCAGCCCATCAGGCTCCACTGTCCCTGGGATTCTCCAGGCAAGGACACTGGAGTGGGTTGCCATTTCCTTCTCCAGTGCATGAAAGTGAAAAGTCAAGTTGAAGTCGCTCAGTCCTCATGTTCAACTCTTCGCGACCCCATGTACTGTAGCCTACCAGACTCCTCCACCCGTGGGATTTTCCAGGCAAGAGTACTGGAGTGGGGTGCCATTGCCTTCTCCATGAAAAGACCTTAAATATCATCAAATCCATTACTTTTTTTCGATAATAGAATAAAAGTTAAGACCAATTAAATAATTTACTCACAATCAAACAACTAGTTGACAATCATCTTTAGGCATATAATGCAAGTGGGTTTCCCTGGTAGCTCAGCTGGTAAAGAATCTGCCTGCAATGCAGGAGACCGTGGTTTGATTTCTGGGTTGGGAAGATCTGCTGGAGGAGAGATAGGTTACCCACTCCAGTATTTTAGGGCTTCCCTGGTGGCTCAACTAGTAAAGAATCTGCCTGTGATGTGAGAGACCTGGGTTTGATCCCTGGGTTGGGAAGATTCCATGGAGAAGGGAACGGCTACCCACTCCAGTATTCTGGCCTGGAGAATTCCGTGAACTATATAGTCCATCAGGTCGCAAAGAGTCAGAGACACGACTGAGTGACTTTGACCCCCTGCAAGTTGTAAGTCCCTCATAAAATGACCTATCTGGCACCTGATTAGTGGTTTTCTGAATGATTCTCTATAGTCTTATGCAATAAAATTTGGATGTGTGCACACACGTGTTGGCAGTGAGTATGTCTTGTATGTGTGTGCATGGGATTTTTTTTAACACACTTCTTGTTTGATTTTTGTCCCCACCCCCCACTATCTCTTATAATAAACATTCAAGTGTTTTTTTGATATATCAATTAAAAAAACTAGGATCCCTTAGACAATTGTTTTGGACAATTAGTTTCAGGGGTTACTCTTGTAGCTAAAGTTTAACCTGTACTTGCTGCTTTCCTTTTCCATCTTCAGAGTTATTTGTGCATACACATTTCTGTTGTATCTCTTGGAAGTGATGATATTTGTCTAAATAAGTCATACCTTTAATTTACTTTGAGTGCTGTCTACTTCCCAGCTTCTTTTTGTTCTCATTCATGACCCCCTCACATTTTTTTTTAAAGTTTTAAGTTTATATTGGAGTATGAGGTGAGGTGAGGTGAAGTTGCTCAGTTGTGTCCGACTCTTTGCGATCCCGTGGACTGTAACCTACTAGGCTTCTCTGTCCATGGGATTCTCCAGGCAAGAATACTGGAGTGGATTGCCATTTCCTTCTCCAGGGGATCTTCCCGACCAAAGGATAGAACCTGGGTCTCCCGCATCAGAGGCAGGCGCTTTAACCTCTGAGCCACTTGTGATAATCTCAGTTGCATAACAGAAAATTTCAATCATATATATATATGTATCCATTCTCCCCCCACACTCCTCTCCCATCCAGGCTGTTATGCAACATTAAGCAGAGTTCGCTGTGCTGTATACAGGAGGTCCTTTTTGGTTATCCATTTAAAATATACCAGTGTATACATGTAGATACCAAATTCCCTAACTACCCCTTTCCTCACCCTGTCCCCCTGGTAATCATAAATTCACTTTCTAAGCTTATGAGTCTGTTTTGTAAATAAGTTCATTTGTGTAATTTCTTAGATTTTAATGACTTTTATAGCTTAGAACTATGCAACAATTTTCATGCATTGATCCTATATATCTGGTATTTAGAGTATATTATTTTTAATCCTCAAACAACCTTGACCTCAAACAACCTAGATATTATTTTCCCCCAAATATAGTAGAATACAAATGTGACAGTAACATCCATTTCATGAATTAATAAAGCTGTCCTAAAGACTTGGGAGTGACTTTAGTGTTAAATATGGGAGGTCAAGAATAATGCTGAAATATGAGCATGGAAGAACTTAAATTTGATAGTATATATCACTGTTTTAACCACCTTGCCACCTCCAAGCTAACAGTGAAACTGAATATCTGTCTACCCTCTTGGTCTTGGCCTATTGCCATATTCCTGGCTTTTTGAATACTGGTTAAGTTTAAGTTCAACATCATGAGTACAGAAAAAGCAATTTAAGTAAGTGTCAATTCCTAAAGGTGGCTTGTGCTAAGAAATTCCTGTCAGAATGATCTTCATTAGGGGCAAAAACAGTACTCATTTGGTCATTAAATATGCCTTTTGTCCTTGAGCCATATCTCTCTTCTAGCCAACGTGCTTGCTTTGCTTTCTTCCTGCTTGATTGATTCCAAGGTAATTGACACATATACAGAATACCTAAAATGTTATCATAATAAAGTAGAAATAAATTTGGCAAATGTAATGATTATATTTAATTTTGAANGAATAGAAGAAAACGGCAGAAAAAGGTTGAATTCACTCTCTGCCTGACCAGTTGAGCTGGAACATCCATCTTCTGCCCTCGATGCTCCTGGTCCTCAGAGCATCAGACCTTGGTTGGAATCTATACGATCAGCTCCCTGGTCCTTAGACCTTTGAACCACCAGCTTTTCTGGAGCTCCAACTTGCAGACAGGAGATCATATGACTTTTCAGCCTTTGTAACAACATGAGAGAAGAGCTAATAATCAATAGCAAATAAACATGTGTGTATATATAAATATAAAAATAATAGAGTATATATACATATATGTACACAACATATAGCATATAGTATTATATTTATTGCTATATATGTGTGTGTGTGTGTGTGTGTGTGTGTAGAAGTTTGTGTCCCCTACCAAAATTTGTATATTGAACATAATCCCCATATGGGATTTAGAGGTAGGAAGTGATTAGGTTGAACCCCAAAGAACTGATGCTTTTGAACTGTGGTGTTGGAGAAAACTCTTGAGAGTCTCTTGGACTGCAAGGAGATTCAACCAGTCCATCCTAAAGGAAATCAGTCCTGAATATTCATTGGGAGGACTGATGCTGAAGCTGCAACTTTAATACTTTGGCCACCTGATGCTGGGGAAGATTGAAGGTGGGAGGGAAGGGGACAACAGAGGATGAGATGGTTGGATGGCATCACCGACATGATGGACTTGAGTATGAGTAAACTCTGGGAGTTGGCGATGGACAGGGAGGTCTGGCGTGCTGCAGTCCACGGGGTAGAAAGAGTCGGACACGACTGAGCGCCTGAACTGAACTGAACTGAAGTGATTAGGCCACTGAGGGTAAAGACCTCATGGATGGGATTAGTGCCCTCATAAAGGAGACCCCAGGGAGCTTCCTTGCCCCTTGAATTCTGGGAATGCAGTGAAGAGGCAGCCATCTGTTACCCGGGGAGTGAGCTTTCACTAGATACTGAGTCTAAAGATGTCTTGATCTTAGACTTCCCGGCCTTCATAACTCTGAGAAAGAAATGTTTAAGTCACTCAGTCTATCAGTTTATGGTATTTTTGTAATAGTGGCTCAAACACGAAGATATGGAAGACTCAGAAATATATACATATCATTTCTTACTGATTCTGTTTCTCTGGGGAACCCTGACTATTATTCTGTACTGAGTGCTTTACACATATTCACCCATTTGCTCCCCACTACAACCCTACAAGGGAGATGTTAATAGCATCTCCATTTTTTCAGACAAGAACTTGAAAGGCAGAGGTGAGTGAACTCACCTAAAAAAGTATGGCCAAGACATGAAACCGAGCAACGCGGCTCAGGCCTGCCCCTGCCCCCTGCCCTACTGCCTCCAGGGCCATACTCCCAGGCTTAGCATTTCCAGAGTGGAGCCGCTGGGCTAATGGTTTTCCACCCGCAACATGTGGACCTGAAGCTCTCCAGTCTTCTGTGATTAGCTTTTCCTTTAATAATCAAATCAAAAGCTCAACCCTCCATTCCACGTGCCATGCGAAGTCCAGCGTGACCCCCNTTTTGGTTTACTTATTCTCAGTAATTTTTGTTTATAATGGTTGCATAATATACTATTAAGTGACATGATATAATTCATTTAACCTCATTATATATGCAAATTAACTATATCTTCCAACTTAATAAGTAATACTTCTATAAAGAACCTTATGCATAAATGTATTTCATATTTAGAATTGTTTATTTGTTTAATTTTTATTGAAATGCAGTTGATTTGCAATGTTTTAGCTTCAGATATACAGCAAAGTGATTCAGTTGTACTTATATACATAGATCTTTTTTTAAAATTTTTCATTATAGGTTATTACAAGATATTGAGTGTAGTTTCATGTGCTGTACAGTAGGTCCTTGTTGGTTATCTATTTTATATATAGTAGTGTGTAGAATTATTTCTTTGTTGTTATTGTTCAGTTGCCCAGTCATTTCCCACTCTTTGCAACTCCATGGACTGCAGCATGCCAAGCTTCCCTGTCCCTCACCATCTCCCAGAGTTTGCCCAAGTTCATGTTCATTGCACTGGTGATGCCATCCAGCCATCTTGTCCTCTGACACCCTTTTCTGTTTCTGCCCTCAGTCTTTCCCAGCATCAGGGGCTTTTCTAATGAGTCATCTGTTTACATCAGATGACTAAAATACTGGAGCTTCAGTTTCAGCATTAGTCCTTCCAGTGAATATTCAGGGTTGCTCTCTTTTAAGATTGACTGGTTTGATCTCCTTGCTGTCTGACGGACTCTCAAGAGTCTTCTCCAGCACCATGTGGCTTCCCTGGTAGCTCAGTTGGTAAACAATTGTTTCTTTAGATACTCACAAGTGAGATTAACATGATAAAAGCCTGACCCAACTTTAAATCTCTTAATAAAAATATTGAATGTTATCTTTCCAAAAGAGTATGTTACTCCTATTAAAAATTTGTCCAGTTAGAATGTATATTTTCTTTGTCCAAATGTCTACCTATGGGGTAAGAAGCCGGGCCTAGGGAATTAAAGCCAGAGATAGTAAAGGGAGTCTCAAGGTAGAGGATGGAATGAATGAGAAACAAATGCCAAAAGAGAAAGTAAATCTGAGAGAAGACTGAAGTTCAAGAAGCTAAAGGGAGGGTGAGGTAGAATGTCACAGTGCTTGTTCTAGAAGACTGGATACAGAGAAATAGAGACTAAGAGAAGTACCAAACAGAGACTCAACTGATGCTGAAAAAACCCAAAATGGGTCACAGGCAATCAACGAGAGAAACAGGGGTACAATTTTTATCCAAACATTTTGGGGACAGATATGTTTAGAATCCAGGTGTTTTGAGATTTTTTTTTTTTCTTTCAGATTTTCTTTAGAGCTATCATGTGTAAATAGGTAAATTACACTATATGGTCTAGATTTTTAAGCTTTTTTTAAAGAGATTTTTAACCCTTTTTGTTAAAGAAATGGTGGGGGTTTTATTTCTGTTTCCCTTTGTTTTCTTATATTTTTCCAAAGGTCATATGAAGTATTTTAAGTGTACTTTGTTGTAAGAAGTGGAATATTTTTCTACGCATTTTTTTACCCAATGAGATATTGAAAGGAAATACAAATTTTACTCTGTGAGAGTCAGCGATAATTTTTTCTGAAATATCTCTCTGTGGAAATAAGATTTTCCAAGCAAATATCTTGATGATTAAATATTTAGATGGTATAAACTATCATGTATGAAGAAGATAGATTTAGTCTCAGATTTATTAATTTCCTTGGTAATAACTGCTTTTGTTTAAAATTTATCCTTGTTCTGATAATCATGAAACAAAATGCTGGCTTGGATTTGTGTTAATACCTGAAAAAAGTGACTCAGGGAGAGAAAGCAGTTTGGATTCCTTTCTACTTAGTAATTTGTGCTGTGGAAATGTTCTTTATTCCTTCTTTATACATAACACAACTTGATCTTTCTTAGTAGTACAAAAGTCATCATCAGATAAGAAAGATGTTGCTATATAATCATTAGTCTAGAAGAGGTCATTTCTTTCCTATGTCTTTGCTATTCTAAGATTTTCCCATATATTTTATTTACAAATGCCACATAGGTGGTGAATCATAGATCTTCTCTTGGCATCATCTTATATTGCATTTTTCATATTCAAATAATTTTTCTATCATAACTCATTCTTTCTTTAATTCAAATCACTGGATCACTACCCAGCTTTAGGGAGGGAGTTCAGCACATGGCCTCCCACTGTCCACTCTGTCAGTCTGCTTCAGCTACAGAGACCCATCTCCTTGCTTCCAAGCTGCAATATACGGTGACATCAACCTGAGGAGTTTTTCAGCAGCTCTCAGCAGACCAACTTCAGATATATTAGGTAGACTGTTGATGCAATCTGGGGTTCAGTGGTCTTATTTTTAGGTAGGCAAGGCTGAGACTATAGGCAAGGAATAATTTGAAGGGTTAGATACTTAGCCTACTTCATCATAGAGCAGGACGTGAAGACCAGAGTTGTCTGAGAGGGAGGGAGAGAGGATACATGGCATGGCTCAGGGGATTCCATGGACTAACAAAGCCTCTTTGGACATCCAACAATCCAATGTAAACCGGTCTAAGAAATATACATTTATTTCACTGCAAAGATCTATACATATCATAAGCAAGTACAGGTAGATCTGCTGTGGTGTTTAGAAATATGGGTGTTCAGATTAGATAACAAATGACTGACAAAGGTTGATAGCATAATATTAGGAATATTCATCTGGCTTTTCCTCCCCCAAATTCTCAGGCTGACCAAGCAATTAAATGAACTTTGAGCTAAGTGTTTAATGGTTTAACATGCTTTACTTTAAGAGAGCACTTCTTGTGTAATAGGTGACTCCACTTTTTATTCAAAGGATTAAGGTATTTTAAGCACTGACAGAGCAGATGAGGATGTAATTTAGCAGGTTGGGAGGACCTCCACATCCCTGGAGGGCCATGACATCCCTAGAGATTATTTCATTTATTGACATTTTATCTGAATATTTAAAAGTATGGTATCAATGAAAAACACCATAGGTGTCTGCCTTCTTGTCTTCAGTATCAGTTGATGAATTCCCAAAGTCTTGTTTATTCTTAGACACTCCTCACCTCCACCCTGGTGCCCAGGACAAGGCACAGAACATATGTTCTCCATCTGTGTTTGAAAAGTCAGTGTTCTGTAGCTGTAGGAAAGTTTTTAGTACTATTCTTGTCCTCCCTGAATGAATTTAATTCTTTCTCATTTGTGTGTCTAAGTTCAAGACATTTTCTCAAATGAATTAAACAAAGTGGCAGTTGGCATTATTAAACCCAATGAGTTTTACACTGACTTGTTGACAATGCTGGGAAAGATTGAAGGCAAAAAGAGAAGAGGGATGCAGAGGATAAGATGGCCAGAGAGCATCACTGACTCAATGAATTTGAGCAAACTCAAACAGTGAGATATTGGAGGACAGAGGAGCCTGCCATGCTGCAGTCCAAGGGCTCACATAGAGACAGACGTGACTTAGCAACTACAGTGAAGTATAATTTTGAGTCAGCCATGTTTTACTTTTAAAATAAAATGTGTTTGTTTATAGTGTATAGACATACTGCCCTTTTAACATACACAGATCTTGCTACTTACCTTGCTATATATTTTAATTTTAATCCTTTTAACCACCCTATGAAATAATACTATTTCTGTCCTCTTTCACAAAGAGGGAAGTTGAGGCACGGAGCTGTGAAATAATTTTCTTGAGGCTTCTAGTGAGAGGAAAAACCTGGCTTTAAACTCAGCAATCTGCATCCAGAGCCTATGCTTTTGACTGTGGTCCCTATAGCCTCAATTCTTCATTCCAGATATAGTTTGAATACTTTCTTATGGATTCATTGAACTGCCACCTATGTCAAGTAACATTTTCAGTCTATCTCATCCAATGTTTTATAGAACAAGTTTGTTCCTTGGCTAGATCTTCACTTCATTCTCTGAGGACAATAAATCTGCTAATATTGGATTCTCACATTATTTTGGCTACTTGAAAGCTATTTTAGCTTGTCAAATTCTATTTCAAGAGAGAGATGAATACCTGTCATTAGTATATCTTTTCATCTGTGCTATAGAATATTTTCTGTACTGTGTCATATTTTAACTTTTAATAATGCATATTTATACATATTGAAGAGACTTCGTCTTAAAATACTTTTAAGTTAGATAATTTTACTCTTTCTAGAGGAAATTATACAGGTCTTGGAGCCTGGAAAATTTGCCAACAAAAGTCTGACAATGGACACTACCACAATACAGTGTATGACTCTGGGCAAGGTACCTGTCTAAATTTCTTCCCACAAAAGTATACTAAGTTCAGTTCAGTTTTTCCTAAAAGGATCAAAGCAAATATTGAATAATTGTGCATATGTGGATAATTATGCATATGTGTAGTATATGCTCATTTTCTCTCTCATATATGTAGTATCCAACCAAGTGTCCATATGTTTTCCATGTCTTAATGTATATAAATATTCCCCTTTGTTAATTTAAGCAAGGATAAATTGCATTGATATATGAGACAATAGTCTATGTGACTCTAAAAATCAGTTTTTTGCATTGGAAATGTTTTAATCAGAGTATACTTTTTGCCATTTCTGAAAAGAGGCTAGCTGCAGAACTGATGAGTCTGTCCTGTATTGGTCATAAACTATCAGCAGAAATGGAATGATTTTGTTTGGCATCTCAATATAAACAAAATAATCAAAAGTTCCACTAATTTGATTGTTAACATTAAAGTGTAAATAAGACCCACCCATGGATCACTGCAAAAGCAAGAGAGTTCCAGAAAAACATCTACTTATGCTTTATTGACTATGCCAAAGCCTTTGACAGTGTGGATCACAACAAACTGTAGAAAATTCTTAAACAGATGGGAATAACAGACCACCTTATCTGCTGTCTGAGAAATCTGTATACAGGTCAGGTCAGGAGCAACAAATAGAACGAGAAATAGAACAACACACTGGTTTCAAATTGGGGAAAAAGTATGTCGAGGCTGTATATTGTCACCCTAATTATTTAACTTATATGCAGAGTACATCATTAGAAATGCTGGGCTGGATGACACTCAGGCTGGAATCAAGATTTCTGGGAGAAATATCAATAACCTCAGATATGCAGATGACACCACCTTTATGGCAGAAAGTGAAAAAGAACTAAAGAGCCTCTTGATGAAAATGAAAGAGAGTTAGAAACTTGACTTAAAATTCAACATTCAGAAAACTAAGATCATGGCTTCTGGTCCCATCACTTCATGGCAAACGGATGGGGAAGCAATGGAAACAGTGACAGACTTTATTTTGGGGGCTCCAGAATCACTGCAGATGGTGACCTCAGCCATGAAATGAAAAGATGCTTGCTCCTTGGAAGGAAAGTTATGACCAACCTAGATTAGACAGCATATTCAAAAGCAGAGACATAGCTTTGCGAATAAATGTCCATCTAGTCAAGGCTATGGTCTTTCCAGTAGTCATGTATGGATGTGAGTGTTGGACTATAAAGAAAGCTGAGCACTGAAGAATTGATGCTTTTGAACTGAAGAAGTTGAAGAAGACTCTTGAGAGTCCCTTGGACTGCCTGGAGATCCAACCAATCCATCCTAATGAGATCAATCCTAAGTGTTCATTAGAAGGACTGATGTTGAAGCTGAAACTCCAATACTTTGGCCACCTGATGTGAAGAATGGCTCATTTAAAAATACCCTGATGCTGTGAAAGATTGAAGGTGGGAGGAGAAGTGAACAACAGAAGATTAGATGTATGGATGGCATTACTGACTCAATGGGCTTGAATTTGAGTAAACTCTGGGAATTAGTGATGGACAGTGAGGTCTGGCGTAATGCAGTCCATGGGGTCACAAAGAGTTGGAAATAACTGAGTGATTGAACTGAGCTGAAGAATCTAGCCTTTACTTTAAAGGTCAGTTTTGTAGAAAAGCTAGTATTGAATAAGGGAGGCACTTTAAAAATTGGCAAATATATGTTTTAGAAAATAATTCATTAAATTCCAAAGGACCTCTAAGTATAAAAATGTATGGCACAGAATTTGGGGAATAAATGTATTAGCAGTTAGGTTTGTTTATTTTCTTTAATAATATGGAACTTCTCTCAGAATGATTATTTCTTTACCCAATGACTTGTATTTAGTAAGGAGTGGAGCTGAGATTTTACTTCAGTTTATTTAAGCTCAAAGCTGGTTTTTCTTATACCACATCATGCTGCCTTGCTGTGCACAACAGACATTATTGTGAAAAAAACTTTTTATTTTTTCTTCATGAAAATTTAAAGGAAGTTTTCCTAAATTTTAATTAGGAGAAACTCAGCAAATACATAAAGGAGCTTATGATAATTCCATGGTGGTTCAGATGGTAAAGCATCTGCCTGCAATGCAGGAGACCTTGGTTCGATCCCTGGATTGGGAAGATCCTCTGGAGAAGGAAATGGTAACCCACTCCAGTACTCTTGTCTGGAAAATCCCACGGATGAAGGAGCTTGGTAGGCTACAGTCCATGGGGTTGCAAAGAGTCAGACATGACTGAGTGACTGTACTTATGATAATTTTAAAGAATAACAAAAAAGTTAGATCTTAGAGATGATATTTTTCAAATTATCCTATTTATTTTCCTCTTGGTTAACTGAAGAATACTTATAAACCAGTATCTTTCTTAAATGATGTAACCAGTAATCATCCAGCATGTCATGCTTTTACAAAATTAAAATTAATTCTGAGCACCAACTTCATAGAACTTTAAAGTATGCAGAGTTGAAAGGGAGAAATAGAGAGCCTGGATTAATTAAGCTTTATTATTGTAATTTAAGGGCTTCCCTATAGGGCATCCTGGGTAGATCAGCAATAAAGAATCCACCTGCAATGCAGGAGACTGCCTGCAATGCAGGGGGTACAGGTTCGATTCCTACCTAGTTCAGGAAGATTCCCTGGAGAAGGAAATGGCAACCCACTCCAGTATTCTTGCCTGGGAAATCCCATGGATAGAGCAGCCTGGAGGGCTACAGTCTGTGGGGTCACAAAGAGGTGGACATAACTGAATGAATAAGCACAGCACAGCACAGCTTTACAAAGACTCCAATCTAACACTGATTAGAGAGCAGGAATGGGTTATCATAGACACAGTCAGTCCATCAATGGATCTACCAAAAATATAGTCATGTTGTACCTGTGTGTGTTTACTTTTGCTTCTAATTATAAAAGTAGCACATACTAGCTGAAAAATTCATTATATTGAGAAAATGTAAAGAATAAGAGAAAAATTCTCTCATGATTGCACAATATAGAGATGGTCACTATTAGCGCCTTTGACTATTTCCTCTGTTTATTCTTAGTAAATATAATCCCCACATGCAGAAAGAAGCATGCTGTACATAGAATTCAGCATGCTGCTTGTTCCACTCATTTTATTTCTCTGTTTTTGGAAAGCACCTCAGATTTACTCTCTAAATCCCTCATTTAATTTTCTCCAGTGCCAATTATGGTATCCAATGTCTCCAATGCTAATTCTAACTTTGCTGTTGTGGTTTTCAATTTCTTTACATTTTTAGGCATATTGAGACACACTCTGTGAATCTCAGCTTGATGCTGATCTCATACAAAATTACAATATTTCAGAGACCTTTTAATCTTTTATATTTTCAAACAGTAGTTTCAAAATTCTTCTTTACTTTCTGGTATTAAATTTTTTTTTTTTCTGAAAAATAAAACCCCTCACCACACCCCCTATTTTTCTGTTGTCACGATCCTCTCATTTCCTTAATTTGCTGCACTTTTTATATACATCAAATTTTAAAGCTTTGAATTCATCATTGGATAGAAAGGAATTTTGGAGTAGCTACTATTTACTCATAGGCAGGATATTTGTCTTAGATCCCTTACTGTTCATTTAGGTAGTGGCAAATTTTCTATAGCTGATATATCCCCTGTTTGGATGACTCTTGTAAATCAGTGTTCATTTACCTCCTCTGTGGCAGTATCTGCTTTGCCACCTGACATGCTAACACTCTTTTCAGCTACCTGGATTTTTCATTTAGTGAACTGTTCGTATTTCTTTAGTTAGATTTAGAGACACAGTGTACCTACTTAGTAGTGACATTCAATAGATGTAAACCCACTAACAGATCTAGATATTAAGTTTGAATAAGTTACCTTCAGAATTAACAAAGTTTTTGTGTTAAAATTGACCATAAAGAAAATGATTTTTTTCCTTCTGTCCTTCTCGAGCCAGTATTTAAGAATCTATACTCAAAGATAAAACTGTTTAGACATAATAGTGAAGTATATTCAGTTCAGTTCAGTCACTCAGTTGTGTCTGACTCTTTGTGATCCCATGAATTGCAGCACACCAGTCCTCCCTGTCTATCACCAATTCTGAGAGTCTACTCAAACTCATGTCCATAGAGTCGATGATGCCATCCAGCCATCTCATCCTCTGTCATCCCCTTCTCCTTCCTCAATCCCTCCCAGCATCAGGGTCTTTTCCAGTGAGTCAACTCTTCACAGCAGGTAGCCAGAGTACTGGAGTTTCAGCTTTAGCATCAGTCCTTCCAATGAACACCCAGGACTGATCTCCCTTAGGATGGACTGGTTGGACCTCCTTGCAATCCAAGGGACTGTCAAGAGTCTTCTCCAACACCACAGTTCAAAAGTATCAATTGTTCGGTGCTCAGCTTTCTTCACAGTCCAACTCTCACATCCATACATGACCACTGGAGAAACCATAGCCTTGACTAGATGGACCTTTGTTGGCAAAGCAATGTCTCTGCTTTTGAATATGCTATCTAGGTTGGTCATAACTTTCCTTCCAAGGAGTAAGCGTCTTTTAATTTCATGGCTGCAGTCAACATCTGCAGTAATTTTGGAGCCCCCCAAAATAAAGTCTGATACGGTTTCCACTGTTTCCCCAAGTGAAGTATATTAGTTCCCAGTTAATTTATTGATAACTATAAAATGAGATTTTATGTTATGCTGTGAGACTCCTCAATAGTTTTTCACCTGAATTAGTGCTATTGCAAAAATGCATGCTTCTATTACTTTTGCATAAAATTATTTTGAAGTAATAATTTACTGTTCCTCATCACTGCAGTATTTAAAGTTTTTAAGAGCATATTTTAGAACAATCCTCTCTACTATTTCAGTCTCCCCTGGTGGCTCAGATGGTAAAGCATCTGCCTGCAATGTGGGAGCCCCTGGTTCGATCCCTGGGTTGGGAAGATCTCTTGGAGAAGGAAATGGCAACCCACTCCAGTACTCTTGCCTGGAGAATCCCACGGACGGAGGAGCCTGGTAGTCTACAGTCCATGGGGTCACAAAGATTCGGACACAACTGAGAGACTTCACTTTCACTTTCCCTACTATTTCAAAGAAGTTTGAATTTGAAAAGAATTCTCTATTTTGACAAATATAATAAAGTGGTTATTAATCCTCCCTTATATTATGTCAGGCTTATAGATGGAATCAAGGAATGATTGACACCTGTGGATGTGGAAATTTTTTTATATGTTTTGTAGCATGCAGATTGGATTAATGTAATTCTCTGTATGAACCTTTATCAGAACTCTCATTGTAGAAAATGTGACAGGTAACTGTATTTGGTAATAAGTATGATTCATAATTCCTACAAGATAGTGAATATCTCACCAGTTGAAGTCTCTATATTGACTTATTATTATGAACTTTTCTTGAATTTTAACTTTGACTGATGTGTATCCATTGACTCTAATCTTCACGCAAAATAGTTCCACTAAAATTTATTTTAGATAATTATTAGCTCATAAAGAGCTTCTGATCTGTCCAGAGATGACTATGGAAAAGTATGCAAAATGGTCTAAAATAAGAATTAAATATTTCCCTGACTTTGGTAGGAAAAAGAAATAAATAACAGTATTATGCTTATTTGAGATTTTAGTCTGAGCTTTTTCCTGTCTGCCCTCTGGTGGGATTACTAATAAGTAACTGGCAAGCTAAAATAATTTAGCTCATAGTGAGAGGATGCAGAAGAAAAGTATAGAGGTAAAATAAAACTCAGTTTGACTTATCTTACTTTAAAACATTGGACATATCATATGTATTACTAACTATGTTGGAAGAAGTAGATTTTGAAGCACGAATTACTTCAATTGCATGAACTAAATAGAAAAAATAATTTAAAACAGACTCAAAGCTACTATTTTCCTTCACTGTATGTTTTCCCTATAGCTACTTGATGACTGAATAGTAGTAGGAAAATTAATTATTTAAGTAATTTTCTTTCTTTCTATAAAAGTGATGGTTTGACTTTTCCCTTTTTGAAAAAAAAACTAGTTTTTTTTTAAGCTAAATTTAAATGAATTATGATTTATTGGCATCATGTAGATACACAATATTCTTCCAAGGTCTGAAATGTAGTGCTCATTTAATCACAAAAAAATGTGCATAAAGAAGCTTCATTTTCACACAGTTCCTAAATTATTTACATTTAAGCAGTTTTTGCTAGAGAGAAGCACTGATTTTGACTAAGACATTCTTTTGGGAAAAGGTTAACTAATATCTTCTGACGTAAATTTAGAGTTCGAAACAAATGCATCTTTAAATCTTAGTAAAACATCAGTATTTTATATTTAATTTGTATATTTTTATGGTTATAAATTTATTAATTTACTCAAGTTAAAAAAATGAAACTATGATCTGCTCTCTTTATTTCATAAATTGAAGCTATTTTAATATCAAAAGAATCTCCAGCTTTAAGAATTGCACCTAATTTTATGAAGCACTTTATTAAAACTCACTGTATCACTTAATCAACATTTTAATGGCTTCCTAACACTGACTGTATTATATAACTAATGTTTCACAGTCTACCTAAAGTATTAACATTGGACCTTTTTGTAAAGAAATTCTTTCTATTCTGACAAAACTATTTGGTCATTTGCCATGACAGCAAGATGCCATTTATTTGAGGGAAAATAATGGCATATATTTGGTTTATGATTATCTTTTCTTATTAGTTATATTAAATGCTTTAGTTTATATTCTGTCTAAAACATAGCTATAAAAGTATTGATCCATAGCCCCAAAGTAGTAGCTTGAACCAGAACAGATTCAATCCATCAGTAAAGAAAACCATTTCTTCGTTAGAAACTGGATTAGTGTGGTCTGATACTTAAAATCTTGACTTCAGAAACCCACCTGCTTTTGGTGAGGTATTCAGACAAAGATTCCTGGAAGCTAGCCAGGTTTGTGCAGTGCTCAAACCCATTGCTTACGTGTTTGACAGTAACATCTGGTGGCACAGATGCTGAATTCTAGAGAGCCATAATTATTTTGAGAGGAGGGAAAAGTTGTCTTACACAGTTATTATCATGCTCTGACCGCAGGTATTAGAAAGAAGCAATCATTTCATACTTCTCTGCCAGCATATGTTTTCTCAGCTTTGGCGATGAAGTTTCTGCATCATAGACAACAATGAGATTAAGAATCATTATGTATTTTTAAGCAATTGAAAGGTTTCAAAAGAGCATAAAAGATGTGATGGAAATGTTTGGTTGTCTCCAAGTACCTGTTCAAAAGCTATTGAGCGAGGTGCCAAAAATTCATAGGCTAGTCTATTCAAAGGAAAGCTGATGACAATAACCTCTCTTGGTTTCATACTCTATCCTGGAGCCACTCATAAATGAGGCTGTCAGATTTTATACCAATGAAAGGAGTTTGTCCTAGCTTTGTTTATCTCGGCTTTTAAGAATCCCCTTGCCCCATTTTTTTTCTCTTTCTGAGACAGATTATTATTTAAAATGATATGACAGGTGCCAGTGCAGCTGTATGTTGTTTGTCTTTTAGAAGCAATGTGTTATATACCGAGTGCACTCACAAATATAATGGTCTGGATTCACTTGGTAACATTCACCTCCAGGACTCAGAAACTGAGATTTGTCCTTTGGTGTCAGAGTAACCAGTTTAGATGGCCTGCCTTCACTTGCATTTGTTAAGAGTTTAAGGGAACAAGAAATGGTCAATTTTAAGGAACATAAAAATGGTGGGTATATATAGATTTTACTTCTCTGCTGCTCACTTGGCAGAGCTGAATACAAGGCTACCATTCATCGATTTATACATTCTCTGCTTCATCAAATATTAATGATAGCCTGCAATGTATAAGGTATTCTGTAAGCTGCCAAATATACATTAGTAATTGAAACTGACATAATCCCTGCCTTCCTGTAGTTGACGGGTTAGTCATGGGAGTTATAAATTCAAATGCCTTCTGGGTCAAGTAAATAAAGAAAATTAGGGAAGCTATGAATGCTAAGTCACTTCAGTCATGTCTGACTCTGTGTGATCCCATGGCAGCCCACCAGGCTCCCCTGTCCCTGGGATCCTCCAGGCAAGAACAGTGGAGTGAGTTGCCATTTCCTTCTCCAATAGGGAAGCTATGAATAAAAACTTATAATTAATGGAGGAGGAAGTGGCTAAAAGAGAGTGAATATTCTACTGGACAAAATTCAAATTCAAAATTTGCTTAAACAAGAAGGCAAACCTTAAAAAAAGAGCCACAACTGGGGTCTGAGTGCATTATGTGGGTCCCTGCTTCTGAGGTTGAACTTGTAGTGTATTAAAGTAGGGATGTCCCAGTGACTGTGAGAACTGTGTTTGCCTTACTGAGCTGCTTCTCCCACTTATAACTTAGCATGTCATCAGCAATGTGTGATCAGGGACCTGGAGAGGCCAGGATGAGTTTTCAAGTCCCCGATCCTTGAGTTAGCTATGTTGCATGTGTGTGTGCTAATTCATTTCAGTTGTGTCCAACTCTTTGCAACCCTATGGACCATAGTGTGCCAGGCTCTTCTGTCATTATGCCTGGCTTAATAGGCAGCTACCTTAGAAACCTCCGGCCAGCCACTTCTTGGTGCCCACTGTGGGCAGGCTCGATGGCTGTCTGCTCTTGTTAGATTCAGCAGTTCTGGCTGATTTGCTTTGTTGGTAGTGGCTTTTCCGTGGTGAACCTCCTATTTATCCTCCTATAGACTGGGAATTGTCTTTTAATTCACAGCAAATAGTTCTAAAGGGTGAGCTATCCTGAGATTAAGCTTGATGTAGATCTGATTACCTCTAGGTCAGAAATCGCTATATATTTTGACTGAGCAACACAGCAAAATAAAAATTAAAGATCAACAGTGATATAGTGATGAAACTCAACCTAATAGAAATTTGTTCCACGACTTGAACCATCAAAATATTGTGAATAAAATGTTAGGATGTCTTTGATGGTTTCCTTCTACAATAGTACATAAGAAATTAAGGCTATAATATGTGGCTACTAATCCCCAGGTAAGATTAAAGAAAACTACAACTGATGCATCTGGTGCACGGGATGATCCGGGGAGATGATATGGGGTGGGAGGCGGGAGGTGGGAGGGGGCTTCGGCATTGGGANGGCTATAATATGTGGCTACTAATCCCCAGGTAAGATTAAAGAAAACTACAACTGATGCATCTGGTGCACGGGATGATCCGGGGAGATGATATGGGGTGGGAGGCGGGAGGGGGCTTCGGCATTGGGAAATTGTGTACACCTGTGGCTGATTCATGTCAATGTATGGCAAAACCAATACAGTATTGTAACGTAGAATAAAGTATTTAAAAAAATAATAAACTAGATCAACATAAAAAGAAAAGTAAAATGAGAATTTGGTAGTGATGGAGAAAATAATATGGACATTCAAACATTTCTACGTTATATAAACTCTAATATGAGGATCTCAAGCAAGGTCTCTCTTTGAGAAGAGATTTGAGAAAGTACCCAAAAGAACCATGAGATTTCATTAGTAAATAGAAATCACACATTCAAAAGTATCAACTTTCTTCCAGGCTTAAGGTGCAAATACACGCATATTTCTTATTTTTCCAGTTAACTGTTTCTGAATCTGTATGGTGTGCTGTGGTTCATGGGGTCACAAAGAGTCGGACACGACTGAGCAACTGAACTGAATGCCTTATTAATAGGAAATATACCACTTAGCGTTTAAATATCTTTCTTCTGAATTGCCCTAAGCCTTACAGATTTATAGAATTCAGAAGGTGTCTAGATTTTCTATCAAAATGGGAAACTGTTCTGCCCACTCCCATCTGCTGTTGCTTTTCTATACCTTGTCATGTCAGTATTGAAGACTAGACTGTTCTTCTAACATGGTATTCACTGAGGCATTGAGGTTTCCTTCACCTAAAATTATTTAGGACTGCTTTGATTCCATAAAAGGAAAATTTTACCTTCTCAGTCTGAAACAGCACCAGTTGCCCTGTGCTCAGGTCCTCATGGAGGACCCAGCTTCATATGTAGCTTTTTTGATTCACTTCAAAGCTTCATCTGTGAGTACCACTCTACCAGATGGTTACGATGTCAGTACTAGATGTAGCCTGCTTTACGCCACACACTTAGAACGACTATTACTGGGTGCAGTCTAGTGTTGGAATAGCATTTAAGAGAATCCTCTATTTAGAGAAGAGAAACCACTCAGTATCTGAAACCAAGAAAGTCAAGTCAAGGGAGTGCTATGTTGCTCAGGCACCGTTTTGCTGACCAAAGCAAACTTATGGTTTAATTTACACCCTTGGCACATGAATTACAGCTTTAGGAGTAGGTTTACAAGGGCTTAGAACATTTTCCACTGGAGTAAGTCCACTTCTCGCTGACTGACTTTCAGAGGATGAGGCTATCATTAATTGGTTGGCTTTCAGAGGCTGTTCATTGAAATGAATTGTCATAGATTAAAAAATTTTTAAACCAGTTCTGAGCTTAGAACGTTTAAACTTTTCCTAATATTTTGGGAATGTTTTTTGTTCTCATCAGTTTCCCCAACTCACTGAACTTTCCATGCTGATCTTACCGACTGTTCTGAGGGGATTTGCCTGAGTTTACTCACAGTGACTCTCTCTTAATGGAACTTCCAACATGACTTATTTTTATAGCAGATAGTTCCTAGGTGATTACAACATCACATGCCTGTTTTTCTGAGAACTGGAGGATGACTTTAATGCTTTTAAGGTGATTTCTTTCTTGGTAACTTTATCACTCAGAAAAAATACTATAAAATGTAAATGTTGCTACTGTTGCATTATCCCATTAGACTATGAGGACTCAATCCATTAATTACAAGCATAAAATGGTAAATCATCAGTCTACTTTAGGAAAATAAATTTTCGTTCTCATGGGGGCATCACAGACTATAGTGAAGAACACAGATTTTAAAGGAGTGGTTGTCTGCTATGCATTTCTTAGTGACCTTCAGAAGCTTAACCTCTCCATGCCTCTTTTCTCATCTACAAAACTGATGCAAAATATTACTTTTTTATTGAGTTATTACTAGGATTAAATGAATTAATATACTAAAAGTGTTTAGAACAGTCCTGGGATGTAATGCTCTGGTAATAGTATGTGTGTGTTTAATTTCATTACTAATATCAAAGACTTAAAAAGGAGTCATTTTTGCATCTGGGTTGTTGAGATGAAAGGATAGATGCTTTGCAATTTGTCATTACATTTGTTATATATTTCTCATTCTGAGGAACAATGTAGGGTATCTTTGATACATAAACTGTGAAGAACTGAGAATGAAGATAAAATATAACAGGAGGATCAGTGCAGCCGCTCAGTTGTGTCCAACTCTTTGTGACCCCATGAATCGCAGCACGCCAGGCCTCCCTGTCCATCGCCAACTCCTGGAGTTCACTCAGACTCACATCCATCGAGTCAGTGATGCCATCCAGCCATCTCATCCTCTGTCGTCCCCTTCTCCTCCTGTCCCCAATCCCTCCCAGCATCAGGGTCTTTTAGGCCCAAATATCTATTTACCTCTGACAAAAGCCACTCTGTGTTAGAGAATTCATGACAACTCACAGTACTTTCCTTAATTCAAATTTCTGTTGTTTTAGAGTGAATGTAAGTTCAAAATGAATAAACGCAACATTAAAGGGAGAGCGTGGCAGAAAGCAAAGTCAAAGGTATATCAGTGAAGAGGAGTCCCTCAGATTTTGTCATCATGAAGATATTACAAATTGGCTACATTCACATGACTTTCAGGATTTTACAAAGCTATCCAAGTCGATGATTCTCAACAGTGGCTACACATTACAAACTCTTCTAGAGGTTTCAAAACTTATGATATTCTAGCCTCACCTTACATCTCTGGGGCAGTGGGACCTAGGTATCAGGAATTTTTCAAAGCTCCCCAGAGAGTGCAACTAAAGTGTTATAGGCATGCCATGGCTAGTGGGTGCCTGCATTTGCCAGAGTTTCAGCCATTGCCCTATTGACACCTGCTTCTTTACCAGGTCTCCACCTGCTTCTCTCACCTTTAGCATCTTTGATTCTTTAAGGCTTGAAATGAAAGAAATAAACAGAACTAGCTAGTAATTCTGAAGAAGCTGAAGTTGAATGGCTGTATGAAGATCTACAAGACCTTTTAGAACTAACACCTGAAAAAAGATGTCCTTTTAATTATAGAGGACTGGAAAGCAAAAGTAGAAGTCAAGAAACACCTGTAGTAACAGGCAAATTTGGCCTTGGAGTACAATACGAAGCAGGGCAAAGTTTAACAGAGTTTTGCCAAGAGAATGCACTGGTCATAGCAAACAATGTCTTCCACAACACAAGAGAAAACTCTACACTTGGACATCACCAGATGGTCAACACTGAAATCAGATTGATTACATTCTTTGCAGGCAAAGATGGAAAAGCTCTATACAGTTAGCAAAAAGAGCACCAGGAGCTGACTGTGGCTCTGATCATGAACTTATTATTGCCAAATTCAGAGTTAACTTGAAAAAAGTAGGGGAAACCACTAGACCATTCAGGTATGACCTAAATCAAATCCCTTATGATTATACAGTGGAAGTGAGAAATAGATTTAAGGGACTAGATCTGATAGACAGGGCCTGATTAACTCTGGACAGAGATTCATGACATTGTACAGGAGATACGGACCAAGACCATCCCCAAGAAAAAGAAATGCAAAAAAGCAAAATGGCTGTCTGAGGAGGCTTTACAAATACCTGTGTAAAGAAGAGAAGCCAAAAGCAAAGGAAAAAAAGAAAGATATACCCATTTGAATGCAGAGTTCCAAAGAATAGCAAGGAGAGATAAGAAAGCCTGCCTCAGTGATCAGTGCAAAGAAATAGAGGAAACCAATAGAATGGGAAAGACTAGAGATCACTTCAAGAATATTAGAGATACCAAGGGAACATTTCATGCAAAGATGAACTCAATAAAGGACAGAAATCGTATGGACCCAACAGAAACAGAAGATACTAAGAGATGGCAAGAATACACAGAAGAACTGNCTTCTGAATTGCCCTAAGCCGTACAGATTTATAGAATTCAGAAGGTGTCTAGATTTTCTATCAAAATGGGAAACTGTTCTGCCCACTCCCATCTGCTGTTGCTTTTCTATACCTTGTCATGTCAGTATTGAAGACTAGACTGTTCTTCTAACATGGTATTCACTGAGGCATTGAGGTTTCCTTCACCTAAAATTATTTAGGACTGCTTTGATTCCATAAAAGGAAAATTTTACCTTCTCAGTCTGAAACAGCACCAGTTGCCCTGTGCTCAGGTCCTCATGGAGGACCCAGCTTCATATGTAGCTTTTTTGATTCACTTCAAAGCTTCATCTGTGAGTACCACTCTACCAGATGGTTACGATGTCAGTACTAGATGTAGCCTGCTTTACGCCACACACTTAGAACGACTATTACTGGGTGCAGTCTAGTGTTGGAATAGCATTTAAGAGAATCCTCTATTTAGAGAAGAGAAACCACTCAGTATCTGAAACCAAGAAAGTCAAGTCAAGGGAGTGCTATGTTGCTCAGGCACCGTTTTGCTGACCAAAGCAAACTTATGGTTTAATTTACACCCTTGGCACATGAATTACAGCTTTAGGAGTAGGTTTACAAGGGCTTAGAACATTTTCCACTGGAGTAAGTCCACTTCTCGCTGACTGACTTTCAGAGGATGAGGCTATCATTAATTGGTTGGCTTTCAGAGGCTGTTCATTGAAATGAATTGTCATAGATTAAAAAATTTTTAAACCAGTTCTGAGCTTAGAACGTTTAAACTTTTCCTAATATTTTGGGAATGTTTTTTGTTCTCATCAGTTTCCCCAACTCACTGAACTTTCCATGCTGATCTTACCGACTGTTCTGAGGGGATTTGCCTGAGTTTACTCACAGTGACTCTCTCTTAATGGAACTTCCAACATGACTTATTTTTATAGCAGATAGTTCCTAGGTGATTACAACATCACATGCCTGTTTTTCTGAGAACTGGAGGATGACTTTAATGCTTTTAAGGTGATTTCTTTCTTGGTAACTTTATCACTCAGAAAAAATACTATAAAATGTAAATGTTGCTACTGTTGCATTATCCCATTAGACTATGAGGACTCAATCCATTAATTACAAGCATAAAATGGTAAATCATCAGTCTACTTTAGGAAAATAAATTTTCGTTCTCATGGGGGCATCACAGACTATAGTGAAGAACACAGATTTTAAAGGAGTGGTTGTCTGCTATGCATTTCTTAGTGACCTTCAGAAGCTTAACCTCTCCATGCCTCTTTTCTCATCTACAAAACTGATGCAAAATATTACTTTTTTATTGAGTTATTACTAGGATTAAATGAATTAATATACTAAAAGTGTTTAGAACAGTCCTGGGATGTAATGCTCTGGTAATAGTATGTGTGTGTTTAATTTCATTACTAATATCAAAGACTTAAAAAGGAGTCATTTTTGCATCTGGGTTGTTGAGATGAAAGGATAGATGCTTTGCAATTTGTCATTACATTTGTTATATATTTCTCATTCTGAGGAACAATGTAGGGTATCTTTGATACATAAACTGTGAAGAACTGAGAATGAAGATAAAATATAACAGGAGGATCAGTGCAGCCGCTCAGTTGTGTCCAACTCTTTGTGACCCCATGAATCGCAGCACGCCAGGCCTCCCTGTCCATCGCCAACTCCTGGAGTTCACTCAGACTCACATCCATCGAGTCAGTGATGCCATCCAGCCATCTCATCCTCTGTCGTCCCCTTCTCCTCCTGTCCCCAATCCCTCCCAGCATCAGGGTCTTTTAGGCCCAAATATCTATTTACCTCTGACAAAAGCCACTCTGTGTTAGAGAATTCATGACAACTCACAGTACTTTCCTTAATTCAAATTTCTGTTGTTTTAGAGTGAATGTAAGTTCAAAATGAATAAACGCAACATTAAAGGGAGAGCGTGGCAGAAAGCAAAGTCAAAGGTATATCAGTGAAGAGGAGTCCCTCAGATTTTGTCATCATGAAGATATTACAAATTGGCTACATTCACATGACTTTCAGGATTTTACAAAGCTATCCAAGTCGATGATTCTCAACAGTGGCTACACATTACAAACTCTTCTAGAGGTTTCAAAACGTATGATATTCTAGCCTCACCTTACATCTCTGGGGCAGTGGGACCTAGGTATCAGGAATTTTTCAAAGCTCCCCAGAGAGTGCAACTAAAGTGTTTTAGGCATGCCATGGCTAGTGGGTGCCTGCATTTGCCAGAGTTCCAGCCATTGCCCTATTGACACCTGCTTCTTTACCAGGTCTCCACCTGCTTCTCTCACCTTTAGCATCTTTGATTCTTTAAGGCTTGAAATGAAAGAAATAAACAGAACTAGCTAGTAATTCTGAAGAAGCTGAAGTTGAATGGCTGTATGAAGATCTACAAGACCTTTTAGAACTAACACCCGAAAAAAGATGTCCTTTTAATTATAGAGGACTGAAAAGCAAAAGTAGAAGTCAAGAAACACCTGTAGTAACAGGCAAATTTGGCCTTGGAGTACAATACGAAGCAGGGCAAAGTTTAACAGAGTTTTGCCAAGAGAATGCACTGGTCATAGCAAACAATGTCTTCCACAACACAAGAGAAAACTCTACACTTGGACATCACCAGATGGTCAACACTGAAATCAGATTGATTACATTCTTTGCAGGCAAAGATGGAAAAGCTCTATACAGTTAGCAAAAAGAGCACCAGGAGCTGACTGTGGCTCTGATCATGAACTTATTATTGCCAAATTCAGAGTTAACTTGAAGAAAGTAGGGGAAACCACTAGACCATTCAGGTATGACCTAAATCAAATCCCTTATGATTATACAGTGGAAGTGAGAAATAGATTTAAGGGACTAGATCTGATAGACAGGGCCTGATTAACTCTGGACAGAGATTCATGACATTGTACAGGAGATACGGATCAAGACCATCCCCAAGAAAAAGAAATGCAAAAAAGCAAAATGGCTGTCTGAGGAGGCTTTACAAATACCTGTGTAAAGAAGAGAAGCCAAAAGCAAAGGAAAAAAAGAAAGATATACCCATTTGAATGCAGAGTTCCAAAGAATAGCAAGGAGAGATAAGAAAGCCTGCCTCAGTGATCAGTGCAAAGAAATAGAGGAAACCAATAGAATGGGAAAGACTAGAGATCACTTCAAGAATATTAGAGATACCAAGGGAACATTTCATGCAAAGATGAACTCAATAAAGGACAGAAATCGTATGGACCCAACAGAANATTAATTTGTGCCAGTTTCTAACATCAGAAATTTCTGTCACCAGAATGAAAAAAAGATCCTCTACATCTAGGTAAAATACAGCGTGGAGTACAGAAGGCAGTATTGTGTAGATATAAAAGCTGAGGATTTGAGCTAAATCTTGGTTCAAATCTTGGATCAGATTTTACATGCTATATAGATCTTTTAATTCTCTAAGCCTGAGCTTAATCATTTGTAAAATGGAGAGAATATCACTTATTACAGTTATGATTAAATAATATAATACTCATAAATATACTGACATACAGATGACATTGAATATTAAATGGATTCTATTAATATTTTGATTCTGTGTGAATCTGGAAAACTAACAAACAATTCTGAATTAGTCTAGTTATTATAAGATACTATGAAGCTCTAAGCTTTATCTGGACATCTATTCTTCCAACTATATTTGCATAGCATGTCACAGTATCAGCTTGCTGGCATGTGGCATTTATACACACACACACACACACACACACACACAGATATAGCCAAAAATGAAGCAGAACAGAGTTATGCCTTAACTAGGATTCTCAAGTTGACTGAAGTCTTCCCACGTTTAACTTGAAGATTATCTAATATCTCAGTTTTTATCTTTTGGGATGAATACAATTCAGTGTAATTCCATGTAGTAATTAACAATCCCCCCCCCCAAATAGGATTACAGTTGATTAACATAAAGAATATAGTCTTTCCATACTTGTAAATGTGCTATTTATTTAATTAACATAAACTTTCCTGCAAAATAAAAATTGATAATTCAGCCTAATATCCCACTCATGCATGCATGCTAAGTTGCTTTAGAGTTGTGTCTGACTCTTTGTGACCCTATGACTGTAGCCTGCCAATCTCCTCTTTTCATGGAATTCTCCAGGCAAGAGTACTGGAGTGGGTTGCCCTGTGTTCTCCAGGGGATCTTCTTGACCCAGGGATCAAACCCATGCATGTCTCCTGCAGTTCAGCTCTTGCATTGCAGGCAGATTCTTTACTGCTGAGCCACCAGGGAAGCCCAGTACCCTACTCATAGCAATCACAAAATTATAGAAGAGGTTTTTATGCCCCTTTAAAAAAAATAAGTATTTTATAGAAAAAAAAAGATAATGATCTTTTACCTAAATATCTTAGCTTGGGAATTTTCTTTAGATGTGGAATCAGAATTTAGGTGGAATTATTTATTTCTTCAGTCATCAAAAATCTGTTGTTAAATTACCATATGTNGTATTTTATAGAAAAAAAAAAGATAATGATCTTTTACCTAAATATCTTAGCTTGGGAATTTTCTTTAGATGTGGAATCAGAATTTAGGTGGAATTATTTATTTCTTCAGTCATCAAAAATCTGTTGTTAAATTACCATATGTAAAATAGATAGCCCATGGAAATTTGTTGTATGGCTCAGGAAACTCAAACAGGGGCTCTGTATCAACCTAGACCAGTGAAATGGGCAGTGAGATGGAAGGAAGGTTCAAAGGAGAGGGAATATATGTATGCCTATGGCTGATTCATGTTGAGGTTTGACAGAAAACAACACAATTCTGTAAATCAATTATCCTTCAATAAAAATAAATTTTAAAAAATGTATGCAAGGCACATTCAGCTTTTGGCTGAGTTATCTCTACTGTGTGTTTTTAGGGACACATCAATAGGGTTACTGATATTGTAAGGGAAGGGAAGTCATTCCTAAGTCTCCTTCAAACTAAGGGTAATCTTCACATCAAGCAGAAACACAAACTGCAGTGACTGTTGATTGTGGTTTATCATATTCCATTTAGCACAAATATTACTTGACCCTGAATTGGTAAATCAATAGATGACACAGTCACTGGGAGCCGAGAACTTGATGGCACAGAGCATTGGTGAGGCAAAGAGCTGGGTTGGACCTATCTGAGAACTGGGGGATAGAATTTCCAGATTCCAAGTATGATGGTTAATTTTATGTGTCAACTTGACTGGGCCACAAGGTGCCCAGACATTTAGCTAAACATTATTCTGGGTGTGTCTTTGAGGGCATTTCTGAATGAGTTTAACATTTGAATCAATAGAGCAAGTAAAGCATATTGTCCTCCGAAGTGTAGGTAGGCATCGCCCAGTCAATTAAACACCCAAATAGAACAAAAAGCCTGAGTGAGAGGAAATACCTCCGGCCTGATTGCTTGGGTTCTCACCTTTGGTCATTTCTAACCTCAGACTGGGAAAAAAATTTGATATTTCTTGGTTCTCGAGCATGCTGGCTTTAGGACTGGAATTTGTAGCATCAGTTCTCATGGTTCTTAGGCCTTTGGACCCAGACTGGGGATACATAATCAACTCTCCTGGGTCTTCAGCTCACTGACTGCAGATCTTGGGACTCCTGAACCTCCATAATTGCATGCGGTAATCTTTCATAATCCATTTTCATGTATACACACAGCAGACATACTCACACACAGACACACACTCATCTACACCTGCCCTATCACTTCTGTTTCTCTGGAGAATTCTGACTAGTATGCAAAGCTTACTCCCAAAGTCTTAAGAATTTTTTTTTTTTCTGAATAGATCAAGAAAAAATTTGAAATAGAGAAGGTATATTTGGCTCTACCAAAACTAATAATTAGAATTGAGAGAGAGAGGATCAGTCACCTGTGAAAAGTGAGAAAAATTAAAAGTTGGTTCCATGTTTAACACTGTATTTTAAATTAGAAGATCCTGGGTAAGCTTCCTGACATTTCCTCTTAGTAACTTTGATACAAGGAAGTTTTTTTCTGAAGATTTGTTTTCTCATTTATAAAGTTAATACTTGGGACTATGTCACTGGTGTTTAATCCATTAGTATCTCTTGGGAAACTGTTTAAAAGTAGTCTGAGCTGATCATCAGAGATTCTGAGCTCATTATCAGAGATTCTGACTTAATTGGGCTGATGTCTGAGTCTATCATCTGAGATTTTGATTTAATTGATCTGGTGTGTAGACTAAGCACCAGCATTTAACTTGATCTTTCTAAGTGATTCTACCCTGCACCTGGTCTTCAGTACTGCTGGACTAAATCCTAAGATTCCTCATGACTGAACAGAATTAGTATTGACATGAAGCTAGTACTGGAAAAGAACTAGTATACAATGAGCTCAATTCAGATAATATTTTAAAATTGTTAAATGCTTGTTTTCTTTGGAAACTATTAGAAAAAAAGTTCTGATTCTAAATTTTCCGTGGCCTTTAAAATCGGTGTATTTTTAATCTAGTTTAATCTAAATTTGTCTAGTACTCAAATTCTTAGGTTACATAGAATTTATGGCTACATTTTCTTTGGTTTTACATTGTTCAGTTCACAAATTGCTTGTCCTCTTTATGTTATTTGGTATTTTCATTATTTTTGTGGTAACTAGGAAAAAAAGGAATATAGAATTTATGTTAGTATCTTTTTTCACCAAAAAAATACACAGACACACATACACACATACACACACATCCACACATACAGCAAATCACATTTCTAATAGTAGTTGTATATTGAAACAACACTGTATTCCCAATATTACCCAGATCAATAAAGAGAGAATTCTGATCACTGTTTGAAATCTGTAAGAATGATCGAAATGTACCTTAATGACTAAAAAAAAAATGTAAATAACAAAGAACCTTTCATTCTTGAAATATAGGCTTAACAATGAAGGTTCTTCTACCAAGAAAAGGAAACAAAAGGAGTTGCTAATCAGTAAAACAAAGTTTGAAATGATCAGAAAATGTGAATAACATTGAGTGTATTTAAAATCATTGCAATTTCTTACTGAATAGCTATCTTGTAAAGATATTACCCTTAAAAATATTTTTAAAAAGCTGATTAATTGGAATTTTACTGTTAGGGTATTCTATTTTTGAAATAAGTTAAACATAATGAACATATGATTTATTTCATCTGGGAATTTTAATATGTTTTCAAAATCAAATAGAGATAAAAGAAAAAAAGTATGTTAATTTGAGGGTTCAATTTGAATGCCAACAGATGAATATAAATTCAAGTCAAATTTATTAGCTTAATAAGAATAAATAACCTAAAATCTCTAGATTAATTTATTTTCAATTTTATTTTAAAATATCCAATTAGCTGCAAGTACAATGAAATATCAGTAATCTATACCTGTAAGATTCTCACAACTATGTAAAAATAAATCTTAATTAAAAGAAAGTCTTGGACTTCACTGGTATTGAGAATACAACAAAGACTAACTTAGCCGGGGTTACAGAAGCATACCTGCAGCGGAAGGTAGCTGATTTGGATACTGATTATGTCTAGGCCTATAAAGATGCCATGAACAGGAGTTGAAATTTTATCAAATTGTAGTCAAGTTTAAGAAAGAAGTGACTAGATTTCTCTCTTTCTTTATCTGTTAACGCTTCCTTGATTTTAGCCTTGAGAGTTTTGATAGGAAGTGAAAGAATTTAAAATCTCTCTATTAAGTCCAGCCTTTGTAGCATCAAATTCATGAAATGCATCTGGGATAACACTGGCAATTTTTCAGAACCTTTATAAGTAGCACAAAACTGACATAAAGGAAATTCATTTGGTCTTGACTACATGGGACTACAAGTGACTTACTAGCAGTACCTAAGGAGTTTCTGGAGATGATAGAAATAGTGGAGGGTACAGCAAATTGATTTCTTTTTTAGATTTTTAATTAAGTAATTATTTGCTTAATTTGATAACATTAGCTACCAATTTTGAGTTTATATTTTTTTAAGATTTGCTTTACTAGAGACTGGAGAAGGCAATGGCACACCACTCCAGTACTCTTGCCTGGAAAATACCATGGATGGAGAGCCTGGTAGTCTGCAGTCCATTGCATTGCTAAGAGTCAGACACGACTGAGCAACTTCACTTTCATGCTTTGGAGAAGGAAATGGCAACCCACTCCAGTGTTCTTGCCTGGAGAAACCCAGGGATGGTGGAGCCTGGTGGGCTGCTGTCTATGGGGTCACACAGAGTTGGACACGACTGAAGTGACTTAGCAGCTTAGCAGTTATTAGAGATTAAATATATCAAATCTTTATAAAAGTCTTATAAGTTTTATACATTTCTGTATACACTCAGTTCAGTTCAGTTGCTCAGTCGTGTCTGACTCTTTGTGATCCCATGAACCACAGCACACTAGCCCTCCCTGTACATCACCAACTCCTGGAGTCTACCGAAACCTATGTCCATCAAGTCGGTGATAACATCCAATCATCTCATCCTCTGTCATCCCCTTCTCCTCCTGCCCTCAATCTTTCCCAGCATCAGGGTCTTTTCAAATGAGTCAGCTCTTCACTCTTCACATCAGGTGGACAAAGTATTGGAGTTTCAGCTTCAGCATCAGTCCTTCCAATGAACACCCAGGACTGATCTCCTTTAGGATGGACTGGTTGGATCTCCTTGCAGTCCGAGGGACTCTCAAGAGTCTTCTCCAACACCACAGTTCAAAAGCATCAATTCTTCAGTGCTCAGCTTTCTTTATAGTCCAACTCTCACATCCATACATGACCACTGGAAAAACCATAACCTTGACTAG
>SJYW01041687.1:200834-239593 GCA_006410735.1 Raphicerus campestris | reverse complement strand
CTTTCACTTTCATCAAGTGGCTCTTTAGTTCTTCTTCGCTTTCTGCCATAAGGGTGGTGTCATCTGCATATCTGAGGTTATCGATATTTCTCCCAGCAATCTTGATTCCAGCTTGTGCTTCACCCAGTCCAGTGTTTCTAATGATATACTCTGCAAATAAGTTAAATAAGCAGGGTGACAATATACAGCCTTGATGTACTCCTTTTCCTATTTGCAACCAGCCTGTTGTTCCATGTCCAGTTCTAACTGTTGCTTCCTGAGCTGCATACAGATTTCTCAGAAGCAGGTCAGGTGATCTGATATTTCCATCTCTTTAAAAGTTTTCCACAGTTTGTGGTGATCCACACAATCAAATGCTTTGGCACAGTCAATAAAGCAGAAATAGATATTTTTTCTGGAACTCTCTTGCTTTTTTGATAATCCAATGGATGTTGACAATTTGATCTCTGGTTCCTCTGCCTTTTCTAAATCCAGCTTGAACATCTGGAAGTTCATGGTTCATGTACTGTTGAAGCCTGGCTTGGAGAATTTTGAGCATTGCTTTACTAGCATTTGCTGCTGCTGCTGCTAAGTCACTTCAGTCATGTATGACTCTGTGTGACCCCATAGACAGCAGCCCACCAGGCTCCCCCATTCCTGTGATCCTATAGGCAAGAGTACTGGAGTGGGTTGCCATTGCTTCTCCATACTAGCATGTGAGATGAGTGTAATTGTCCATAGATGAGAAGGTGGTTGTAAGGATGAGTTAAGATATTATACACACAGTCTCTTGACATATATAAATGATATTGCTATTTTTGATCATAGCATCATGCCTAATGATTTTGTAAGACTCCAGAAACATGGTTGTAATTTTTTTGCTTTTGTTTTAATGTGATATTTTAATTTTGTAGGTATTCTAAGTATAGGGTACTTTATTTTTTATTTTTTTATTGCTTTCTGCATTCCATCCATGATGTATCCTTTGTCACGTTCTATACTGCCAGTTTGGAAATAGGCCAGAGTATATCATTAAAAGACTCAACCAGACTTTGATGATAGCTCTTTTGTTGGATGGGACTACTCCATTGATTTGTTACATGTTGTATAGGAATAGATATCTGGAGACGCATATTTGTTAACTTACTGATAGAGCCTGCAGTTTCAGGTGGTGATTTACTCAGTCTAACATCATTTCCAATTCTCTGGTTGAGAATATTTTAAAACGTTTCCTTGATAAAAGTGAGTTCTACACATTTTATTCCCTATGTTCAATTTTTTACAACCTGGTTGGGTTTAACGTAATAGAAATATTCTGATGAACCTATTTTGACAACTTTTAACTCTGCTTAGATTTCATACTCGATTTTTATTTTTATTTTGTGACTAATAGGCACAATTATGTAAATTACTGCCATTAATTTCTAATTCCCACACTATATATTTCTCCTTTTCTCTTTAAAAAAGAGAAGAATCAGCAGGATAAAAATTGCACAATTATACTATTTTCTTGTTAATTGTCTATGTTTATGAATCAATACAGGAAACTAAATTGATGATTTGCAACAGGATTTTCTGTTAAAATATTTAATGATAAATTATAACAAAACATATATATATATATATGTATGTGTATATATATGTATATATATTTGTTTGGAGAAGAGATGATAGCTGCATTTATCATTTGTCACTTTAATAGTAAATAACCTATAGTCTGTGACTTCATAACTACTACATTCTATAAATTCTAAGAAAGTTAGTGAATATTCATATGGAAATTCATATCTAGATATATTCATTGGAATTTTTTAAAATATAGATAAATTGGAAATAAAAACTAAGAGACCATAATGGGGGAATGACTAAATTATGGAACAGTTACATTCCTTAATGTGATATTGCCATTAAAATGTATATTCAGAGACTTCCCTAATAGTTCAGTGGCCAAGATACTGAGCAACCAATGCAGAGAACTCAGGTTCCATCCCTGCTCAGGGAACTAAGACCTGGCATAGCTAAATAGATATATTAAAAATTTTTTTTGGATATATATTCATTGATGCATGTTTAGAATATAATATAAAGCTATAAAATATTAAATTTTTATATTAATGATTCAACCAGGGAAAAATATAAGGTATATCAGAGACTAGATGGAAATAAAACAAAATGCTACTAGTGGCTACCATCAGTTCTAATACAGATAATTTTATGCTTTTTGCTATGTTTCCCCTTGTTTTCTCTGTTTCTATAATGAATATGTAAGAGTGTAACATAGAATAATTATCATTAGGTAAAATGCAATATACAGTCAGAATAGTTTTATTTTTTCTCTTGAATGTTAAGATACTTTTACCATTTCAAATATTTAAAATTCTTACAATATCTCAGAATTAAAATTAGGTTAAAGACTCTGATGCTGGGAGGGATTGGGGGCAGGAGGAAAAGGGGACGACAGAAGATGAGATGGCTGGATGGCATCACTGACTCAATGGACATGAGTTTGAGTGAACTCCGAGAGTTGGTGATGGACAGGGAGGCCTGGTGTGCTGCGATTCATGGGGTCGTAAGGAGTGGAGCACGACTGAGCAATTGAACTGAACTGAACTGAGGGACTTTTTTTCTGTTTTTCTATTACATTGCCTTATTATGTCAAAAACATGTCATAGAGAAGCAGTGTATACTGAAACCAAAATAACTGACAATTTGAGACTACTCAACACTACATAGTGTTGAGTAACTAAGCAAGTCACCATGATTCTGCTTTTAGTCACACACACAGCTACTGGAATTGTTTTCCATTGCCTTTTAAATACAGTTGTGTATATAGTACATTGTGCTTTACTCATCTTAAAATCTATATTTAGAAATGCTAGAGTACCAATATCTCACCTTGAGAGAATGGAAATTATGTATTTGCTCATTTGATCATTAATTTATCTATGAAACATGAACTGAAAATCCATGGCTCTTGCTACTATGTTGCCAGCTAGATTAGTAGAATTCATTTATTCTAAAAACGTTAGACTTTGTTCTTGATGATCTATCAAAATATTGCTTGTTGTTCTGTTTTTCTTCTAGTCCATATATAGTTTACTAAGAGTGGATATTGCTGTCATAGTCATTTATAAATCATAAAGTGTGAAAGTCACTCAGTTGTGTCCAACTCTTTGCAACCACATTGACTGTACAGTCTACAGAGTTCTTCAGGCCAGTATTCTGGAGTAGGTAGCCTGTTCCCTTCTTCAGGGGATCTTCCAACCCAGGGATCGAACACAGGTCTCCCTCATTGCAGGCAGATTCTTTACGAGCTGAGCCATCAGGGAAGCCCAAGAATACTTAAGTGGCTAGCCTATCCCTTCTCCAGGAGATCTTCCTGACTCAGGAATCAAACTGGGGTCTCCTGCATTGCAGATGGATTCTTTACTAGCTGAGCTACCTGCTGGTAAATCATGTAAGATAAAATGAAAAACCATTTTAGTTTTAGGGATTATTTTTTGTAGTTAAATTTTTTCTTTAAAGGCGTTTTTAAAACAGGGTCCATGAGATCTTTAGAGACAGACAATCCACTATTTATTTTTTTTAACCAATTTATTGAGAACAAGTTACATGTTTGGCACTGTTATAGATGCTGAATTGTGTGAAAAAAGTTATTTCACAGCTCAAGGAGCTTTATAATTTAAGGGAAGAGTGCAGGTATATCTATTAGTGCAATTTATATATACTCTGTTTCTCTTTGGGTAATAACCTTTAAACAGATTTTGTATCTGCTTAAGAGAAAAAAAAAATATTACTTCTTGTACCAAAAGAAAAAACACAATGATTCTACACATAAGAAAATAATTTTTATGAGCCAGATATGTTTTATGAAAGATTATTATATTTCAAGATATTATATGCTGACTGAAAATATGAAAATTCAGTATTTGGGTCTTGAGTAAGTAGATACATGAAATTTATCATTTAAACATGACAAAATATAAAAAAGCCATAATCTCCACTATAGTGTATGCTCTGAGTCAGAGATAGCATCTACATCTTACATCAAGTTGTTGTGAAATACTGCTAAACATTGCCCAATGATGATTTGTGGGGGAAGGACATCTCCAATTAGCATCCTAACAGAAATACTGATCATATTCTTTGGTAACTACTGCTGCTGCTAAGTTGCTTCAGTCGTGTCTGACTCTGTGCGACCCCATAGACGGCAGCCCACCAGGCTCCTCCGTCCCTGGGATTTTCCAGGCAAGAACACAGGAGTGGGTCGCCATTTCCTTCTCCAATGCGTGAAAGTGAAAAGTGAAAGTGAAGTCGCTCAGTCGTGTCCGACTCTTAGCGACCCCATGGACTGCAGCCTACCAGGCTCCTCTGTCCATGAGATTTTCCAGGCAAGAGTATTGGAGTACGGTGGCATTGCCTTCTCCTATGTAGTGATAATTAGGGATTTTTCAGCAAAAGAGACCCAAGTCCAGTTTTTTGGTACTCTATCAAATAGAGCCATTGCACCCTGGCATCTTTTAAAAATACTTCAGTGAGATTTCTCAAATAGTTTGAGAGAAACTTGAGTGACTTTATCTTAAGTCTTAACCTTTGATTATTCACTATATTATATTTGGTTTTCTGACTTTCTGGACAATTTACTCATCTCCTACGTTAACTACAAATATAAACAGTTTGGCTCAGATGGCAAAGAATCTGCTTGCAGTGCAGGAGATCTGGATTCAGTTCCTGAGCTGGGAAGATCCCCTGGGTAAGGGAATGGCAACCCGCTCCAATATTCTTTCCTGGAGATTCCCATGGACAGAGGAGGATCCTGGTGGGCTACAGTCCATGGGTCACAAAGAGCAGGACACAACTGAGTGACTAAAACACACAAATAACACTGGTTTATTTTTCTGTTCCCTGTTGTTCTATTTAACATTCCTCTTCTTTAGTGCATTCAAGCTTCCTAGCTGCAAGAACCTTGATCAATGAAAATTGTATCCAATGTTTTCAATGCTCTCATCATAGTTTTGTATATAGCAGCATGCAGGATATATTATAGTATCAGCAGATGTATTGAATTGGACTTCTGCAACTTTAGTCTATGGATTTAAATTTTATTTTTGACCCATCGAAGAAAAATAATAGTTATACCTTAATAACAGATGTTATTAATAACAGATGTTTTGAGGATAATTCCTCACTTTGGTTTTTGTGCCACTGGCCTTCCAGTCACATATGCTTTTGATTTTCTAAGGGAAATTACTATGCTTTTGTAACTTTGAATATCTTTGAAACACTATTTAGAACATGAATTTTAGAAAGATTATTTCAGTAAAAAATTTCAGTAAAATACCACTAATCACACAAGCATATATTACACAAAAAATGTACTATAAAATACAGGCACATTTTCATATACTAATTTATATTGTGCTTCAAATTATTAACTGATCCATATAGCAAATGTTTTAAAAATATTTCTTACTACAGGCTAACCAGTGTTTAATAGGTTACCCCATCTTTCAGCCAATACTAGTACCCATTACCATGATTAATTTACCATATACATTACCATCAAAACAGATATTTTGGCTACTACATGTTAACACGTCTTGATAGATGATAGTTACATTTTTGCAGCATTTTCATCTTATTTAAAAAGCAATGTTTGTGCAGTTATATGAATTATAATTGCATTTTTCATACCACCCTCAATATTTTATGTAAGAACATGAAAATGGAAAAATTATATCACTGACACAAGTAATAAAAATCAAATTTCTTGTCCTTACTAAAATAGAGCAAAGATGAAAGTAATAAGCATGCCAATGATAACATATTTTTAGGCTCAATTAGATACTTACTGGACTTATACAAATGCAGGTATTTTTAACTATGATGAAAAATTAGAAAAATTAAAGACTATACATAAAATTCAGTTAATATATCAACAGAGATGAAAAATATATATATATATATTATTTGAAAATTTTGCAGATAGAAACCAAAACGGAGATCTAACTCCATTGTTCAAATTTTGCCCATTAACTATCTTGCACAATATTGGGAAGATATATACTGTGGCAATTAGCAGTTGAAAACTCAGTGATGATAATCTTAAAGTGAAGTGAAAGCTCTCAGCTTTGTCCAACTCCTTGGGACCCCATGGATTATACAGCCCATGAATTTCTCCAGGCCAGAATATTGGAGTGGGTAGCCTTTCTCTTCTCCGGGGAATTTTCCCATCCCAGAAATCGAACCCAGGTCTCCCGCATTGTGGGCAGATTCTTTACCAGCTAAGCCACAAGGGAAGCCCAAGAATATTGGAGTGGGTAGTCTATCCCTTCTCCAGTGGCTATTCCGACCCAGGAATCAAACTGGGGTCTCGTGCATTGCAGGCAGATTCTTACTGACTGAGATATCAGGGAAGCCCAGTAATCTTAAAGGCAGTACTTAATTCTATATTTTTAAAGTACTTTTTTTTTTACTTTTCTGCTTTCTATTTTATTGTTGCAAGTTTCATAACCAGATATTACAGAAATCAGTTTTATGACATTTGTACAAAGTCCAGGAAAATTCTTGGCTTTTGATTAATTAGTAAATAGGACACACCGTCATGTAAATGTGAACAGCTAAAATCATTACCTTTTCTTCTAGAAATGAACATGTTTATTTAGTACTTTGGTAGGATTTAGTGTCTGGAAAAGAAAAATTGTCTGCATCATTTTGTTTTTTATTTTGAGCTACGTTTTTTCAAATAGAACTTTTTTTTTTCTTTTTTCTCTTGTTGTTGTTCTCAAACTTAAATGTCAGGTCATTGACAATTGAATATATATTTTGAATACACAATCAGCTTTCTGATTGTCTCCTCCAGTCTTCTCACCACTCATTCTAGTCTTCCAACTTTTGAAGATAACAATTTTCTAAATGATTTGGTTCTTTCTATTTGATTATATTTCTTAACAGTGTCCTGTATTACTTGGCATTTTAAGTGCTCTGTTCTTTAAATGAGTTTACAACATCTTAGTCATCTATTTTTATCCCTTCTGTCTGCTATTTCCATGTAGTTTTATATTCTTGACATCACATAGTACTGTAGGTACACGTGTGTGGATTCTTAACATTTGTTTAGTGTTTATTCAGAGTAGCTACTGCTTTATTGCTGTTTCAACAATTAACCAAGTGATATGACATAATTGAGCCAAACTTTGTTTTTCTCATTCATTTTCACTAGTTTAATAATCTCTTTTTAGCCAATGATACATTTATTTCATATACTCCCTCAGTCTGTACCAGTGGATCTAACATTAGGTTCCAAAGATACAAAAATTATCATATTAATATTCAGATGTCATACTGGAAAGAGAAACATATACACACAAATTTAGATGTAGCAGAGAATCATAAAATATCTGCTTTGTTTGTAACATATATCTTCAAATTGTATCTATGCTTGCCATCCTTTTGTATTCAGGCAGTTTATTTATGTGCTAGCAAATATACATTATGAAATGCTATTCATCTGGAAATTGTTTTGAAAAGACAACATTATATTTTGATGGTATAAAAGACAATTTTTATAAAGCTCATTTCCATCAAGAACTGGTTTATTTGATCTGCACATTTCATACTGAATGATTTTTATGCTTCATGGGTAAAATAATTATAAATATATCTTCTGTGGCCATAGAAAGTAACTCTTTCCTGCTGCTTGGAAAACACTTTTTAAGCTTAGATTTCTCAGCATTTTAATGAATCATTTATTGTCCGACAAATGCATAGTTATTTGTTATTATATCAGTTATGATGTTAAAACAGCAACATGTGGATTTACAGAAAAGAAGAGAAATGCTTTGCATAAGCTTGACAAATAGTTCTATGAATCTTGGAGCAGTCTTAACAAGATGACATATTTAAGACCCTAGACCTTTGATAGCTTTGCACTTAAATCAAGCATTGTCAGAGAAGATACTGGAACTTAATTCTAGTGAACAAATAATGCCCCCCTGCCCCAGTACCAAAGATGAGTGAGTGAGTGAGTGAAGTCACTTAGTCATGTCCGACTCTTTGCGACCCCATGGACTGTAGCCTACAAGGCTCCTCTGTCCATAAAATTTTTCAGGCAAGAGTACTGGAGTGAGTTGCCATTTTCTTCTCCAGGGGATCTTCCTAACCCAGGGATCGAACCCAGGTCTCCTGTATTGCAGGCAGACACTTTAACCTCNGGTAGCTTTGCACTTAAATCAAGCATTGTCAGAGAAGATACTGGAACTTAATTCTAGTCAACAAATAATGCCCCCCTGCCCCAGTACCAAAGATGAGTGAGTGAGTGAGTGAGTGAAGTCACTTAGTCATGTCCGATTCTTTGCGACCCCATGGACTGTAGCCTACAAGGCTCCTCTGTCCATAAAATTTTTCAGGCAAGAGTACTGGAGTGAGTTTCCATTTCTTTCTCCAGGGGATCTTCCTAACCCAGGGATCGAACCCAGGTCTCCCGTATTGCAGGCAGACGCTTTAACCTCTGAGCCACCAGGGAAGTGAATAGTACCAAAGATGGCCCCATACTAATCCCTGTAATCTTTGAGTAGGTTATCTGATGTGACAAGTGGGAATTTGAGGATGTGGTTAAGGATTTAAAGATAAGGAGGGCGAAATAAAGTAAAATTAAAAATAAAAAAATATATAAAATAAATATTAAGCATCAAAAAATAATAAAGAAAAATAAAGATAAGGAAAAAATAAAGATGAGGAGATTACACTGGATTAGTTGGTTGGACCCAACAGAATCTCAGGTTCTTAGATGGAAGAAGGCAATGAGTCAGAGAAGTAAATGTGATAATGGAAACAGCAATAGCAGAGAGAGAGGGAGAGAATATGAATGACTGAATTCATTTGAAGATGATACACTGCTGACTTTGAAAATGGGTTAAGTATGAGCCAAAGAATATAATAGCTTCTAGAAACTAGAAAAGTCAAGGAGATTTATTTTTCTCATAAAGACACCAGAAGAAACACAGTGCTATCAGCACCTTGACTTTGGTTTCAGCCCAGTAAAACCAATTTTGGACTTTAACCTTCAGAACTGTAAGATAATAAAGCTGTGTCATTTTAAACTACTAAGCTTGTGATGACTTGCTACAGCAGTAATAGGAACCTAATACAACAATTAATCATAATTAGGAAGATGACCTGTAGAAAAGAAAAGCCAGCCAAAGTATAATTACAATGTAGATAAAGTTCATTCTGGATATCTCTCTCCTTCTTTTTGATGCTCTCCTATAGAAATGAACCATTTCCCTGGACTCTTCCCTCATGCCCCAGAATTAGTATCTTATCTAAATCATTCTTCCTTTTCTGTCCTATCAGATGTGTATAAGAGACAGAATTAAGCCTATGTGTCACAACTAGAGAGCCCACAAGCAGCAACTCTTAGCTAAAGAAAGCAATGAAGAGTACAGCAAAGGAAGAAAGAAAGAAAGAAAAAATCTCCCCTCTTAGATTTCTACATCAGCCTTCATGGANTTTTGTATACTTCCTTTCTTTTTTCCAACCACCTCCATTATCAGTTCTGGTAAGTCCCTTAGTCATGTCTAACTCTTTGCAACCCCATGGTCTGAAGCACACCAGGCTTCCCTGTCCATCACCAATTCCCAGAGCTTGCTCAAACTCATGTCCATCGAGTTAGTGATGCCATTCAACCATCCCATCCTCTTTTGCCCACCCCCCCCCCCACCCACCTTCTCCTCCTGCCTTCAATCTTTCCCAGCATCAGGGTCTTTTCCAGTGAGTCAGTTCTTTGTATCAGGTGGCCAAAGTATTGGAGTTTCAGCTTCAACATCAGTCCTTCCAATGCGTATTTAGGATTGATTCCCTTTAGGGTTGACTGATTTGATCTCCTTGCAGTCCAAGGGACTCTCAAGAGTGTCCTCCAGCACCATAGTTCAAAAGCATCAGTTCTTCGATGGTCAGCTTTATTTATGGTACAACTCTCATATCCATACATGACTACTCGAAAAACCATGGCTTTGACTAGATGGACCTTTGTTGACAAAGTAATGTCTCTGCTACTTAATATGCTGTCTAGGTTGGTTATATCTTTTCTTCCAAGGAGCAAGCGTCTTTTAATTTCATGACTGCAGTCACCATTTGCAATGATTTTGAAGCTCAAGAGAATAAAATCTGTCACTTTACTTCTCGTCATATACCCCCATCACCACAACTTTGTGTTTGATCTCTGTGTCTGCAACTTGTAAAGTAGCTGTTTTAGCTGTTTCCATGAGAACTTCACTGTTGCTGGTGGTCTCTTAGTCCCTATCCTCTAACCTAATGTAAGACATTTCAAAACTATTAATAGAGAATTTTAATTCAAAATTGGATATAGAGAGGATTCTAATTCAAACCTACTGATGGAAAGGGTGTTCAGGGTAAGCAAGCCTTTTTTGGCCCTACTTCTGTCAATCTTGTAGTTAATTTCTTTAAGAACTAATTAAAGAAAGACTTGGGAAGAATAGTGGTAGGTGATTTAAAGCAACTTATAAAAAACTTTCAAGGAAGGAATACTTAAAATAAATGTAAAAATTATTGGCACAGGCCATAAAAATACAAAATATAGAAGGAATATTTGTTATATGATGTGCCCTGACTTTTTTTTACTTCCAATAGCAATAAAAGAGTGATAGAAGCTATCTTGATCATGTTCTAAATGATTTAAACTACAAATTTAAAATTTAAAACATTTAATTAATGCTTAGCACTCTGTCTTCATTTATCACAAAAGGAAACTGAAGCTGAAAGAAGTGAGTTGATTTTTCCCAATGTAATGCAAGTAGCAGCATTAGCAAAGTGTGTGTGTGTGTGTGTGTGTGTGTCTGTTTGTGCACATTCTAGGTACTCACAAAATACCCTATAACCAATAACATCATTTACAAATGCTATAAGGTACCCTCTGCTATTAGACTGTTGCTGCTGCTGCTAAGTAACTAAGTTGTGTCTGACTCTGTGTGACCCCACAGATGGCAGCCTACCAGGCTCCACCGTCCCTGGGATTCTCCAGGGAAGATCACTGGAGTGGGTTGCCATTTCCCCCTCCAATGCACGAAAGTGAAAAGTGAAAGTGAAGTCACTCAGTCATATCTGACTCTTAGCGACCCCATAGAATGAAGCCTACCAAGCTCCTCCATCCATGAGATTTTCCAGGTAAGAGTGCTGGAGTAGGGTGCCATTGCCTTCTCCATTAGACTCTTAGTTTATTTTTTAAAATACCTCTCGTACTGTTTGCAGTGTCAGTTCAGTTCAGTCACTCAGTTGTGTCCAACTCTTTGCTACCCCATGAATGGCAGTACGCCAGTCCTCCCTGTCCATCACCAGCTCCTGGAATTCACTCAGACTCACATCCATCAAGTTGGTGATGCCATCCAGCCATCTCATCCTCTGTTGTCCCCTTTTCCTCCTGTTCCCAATCCCTCCCAGCATCAGAGTGTTTTCCAATGTGTCAACTCTTCGCATGAAGTGGCCAAAGTACTGGAGTTTCAGCTTTAGCATCATTCCTTCCATAGAACACCCAGGGCTGATCTCCTTTAGAATGGACTGGTTGAATCTTCTTGCAGTCCAAAGGACGTTCAAGAGTCTTCTCCAACACCACAATTCAAAAGAATTCTTCGGCGCACAGCTTTCTTCACGTTCCAACTCTCACATCCACACATGACCACTGGAAAAACCATAGCTTTGATTAGACGGACCTTAGTCGGCAAAGTAATGTCTCTGCTTTTCAATATGCTATCTAGGTTGGTCATTCCAAGGAGTAAGTGTCCTTTAATTTCATGACTGCAATCACCATCTGTAGTGATTTTGGACCCTCCAAAAAATAAAGTCTGACACTGTTTCCACTGTTTCCCCATCTATTTCCCATGAAGTAAGTTATGGGACTGGATACCATGATCTTCGTTTTCTGAATGTTGAACTTTAAGCCAACTTTTTCACTCTCCACTTTCACTTTCATCAAGAGGCTTTTTAGTTCCTCTACAGTTTCTGCCCTAACGGTAGTGTCATCTGCATATCTGAGGTTATTGATATTTCTCCTGGCAAACTTGATTCCAGCTTGTGCTTCTTCTAGCCCAGCATTTCTCATGATGTACTCTGCATATAAATTAAATAAGCAGGGTGACAATATACAGTCTTGACATACTCCTTTTCCTATTTGGAACCAGTCTGTTGTTTCATGTCCAGTTCTAACTGTTGCTTCCTGACCTGCATATAGGTTTCTCAAGAGGCAAGTCAGGTGGTCTGGTATTCCAATCGCTTTCATAATTTTCCAGAGTTGATTGTGATCCACACAGTCAAAGGCTTTGGCATAGTCAATAAAGCAGAAATAGATGTTTTTCTGGAACTCTTTTGCTTTTTTGATGATTCAGCGGATGTTGGCAATTTGATCTTTGATTCCTTTGCCTTTTCTAAAACCAGCTTGAACATCAGGAAGTTCACGGTTTACGTATTGCTGAAGCCTGGCTTGGAGAATTTTGAGCATTACTTTACTAGTGTGTGAGATAAGTGCAATTGTGCAGTAGTTTGAGCTTTCTTTGGGATTGCCTTTCTTTGGAATTGAAATGAAAACTGACCTTTTCCAGTTCTGTGGCCACTGCTGAGTTTTCCAAAGTTGCTGGCATATTGAGTGCAACACTTTCACAGAATCATCTTTCAGGATTTGAAATAGCTCAACTGGAATTCCATCACCTCCACTAGCTTTGTTTGTAGTGACGCTTCCTAAGGCCCACTTGACTTCACATTCCAGGATGTCTGGCTGTAGATGAGTGATCACACCATCATGATTATCTTGGTGGTGAAGAACATTTTTTTACAGTTCTTCTGTGTATTCTTGCCATCTCTTCTTAATATCTTCTGCTTCTGTGAGGTCCATACATTATCAAGCCCATCTTTGCATGAAATGTTCCCTTGGTATCTCTGATTTTCTTGAAGAGATATCTAGTCTTTCCCATTCTGTTCTTACCCTCTATTTCTTTGCATTGATCACTGAGGAAAGCTTTCTTATCTCTCCTTGCTATTCTTTGGAACTCTGCATTCAAATGGGTATATCTTTCCTTTTCTCCTTTGCTTTTCACTTCTCTTCTTTTCATAGCTATTTGTAAGGCCTCCCCAGACAGCCATTAAGGTGATTAGACCATGGAGTCTGTAACCATCTGTATTCACTGCACCCCTCTCACTGCTTAGATTCAAAACAGTGCCCCCCAGACAAGTCATTTAATGTACAGTGACTCAGTTGCTTGGGATAATATAGTTGTTAATGAAGTCAATCTATGTAAAATATTCTGTAACATCATTTGACATAAGTTAAGCTCTGTATCATTGTGCTGTCTGCATGTCTATTCTCTCAGTCGTGTCCGACTCTTTGCAACCCCATGGACTGTACCCCACCAGGCTCCTCTGTCCATGGGGAGTGGATTGCCATGCTCTCCTCCAGGGGACTGTATCATTTAAGTTGTTATAATTATTTCAATTGAAATAACATTATCTAATATACATGTATGTTTTAATGGGAAAAATATTTATACACATACTTCTAGAAATACTTCTTTCATTTGTCCCAAATGTACATTTTGGTCCTTGTTATCTTTAATCACTGTTAAATAATCTTAGATAAACTAACATTTTTGATTGTGTATTTATGTGGAACAAAATTGAGACTGATTCAAAGTAGAACTGGTCAAGGTAGGCTATATCAGGGTTGAGTTTTTCTTCTCTCAAGATAATGAAACAATATGTTAATGCTGAAGTGTGTACGCTTTACATCAGTGATTCTCAAACTCTACATCAGAATGATCTAGAAGACTTCTTAGAACAAAGTGCTGGTCTGCATCTCCATAGCATCAGATTCATTCCTAAAAGTTCCAACCACTGGTGCTGTTGGCCCAGGGGTCTACTTTGAGAATCACTGCCTTAAATTCTTAAGGCATAACAGAACCAATTCTGTGGAAAACACAAAATTTTTAAAATAATCTTTTATTGGCTTCCATTTTAAATAACTCTATGTGAGACTAGTTAATCCTATATCAGGTCAGAAGATTTAGATTTGGACGCATATCTATCAGAATATCTATTGAAATATCAATATTTCTATAGGAGGTTTCCTACTGTGAGATAAATGACTACTTTCAAATGCCATTTGGTTAATGATTAAAAATATATAACTTTTTATTTTCATAGGCACTCTTCACTAATGTTCACCACACCATTTCTTTGACTCAAAATGACTAACTTCTCTGATCTTCTGGACAAGCTCTCTCTTTAAGAGTTACTTTTAGTTATTGATTTATTTTTATTATTACTTTTTTTTTCTGAGGTGACTTCTCTGGTACCCAAGAACTTATTTTCCATTTCTGACTTGTAACTCATAAAATATACTCTCATTTATGGATGGACCAACTTGTAGTTTAATTGGTTAATTTGTACATTTTTTCCCCTTTATAAAGTGTGAGCTCTTATTTGTCTTAATAATTCCAGCACCTAGCTCAGTGTCAGAAGTAAGACAGACCGTAAATAAATGGTAAATGAATGACTAAGTAAATGATACCTAATGAGTTGGGTAACTTCTGACCTCTGTTAAATACGGATAGATTAAAAACTCACCCCACCTCTTCTCTCACTCTCCCTGCCTACACACACACACAGACACACACACACACACACACACAGGCATGTATGCTTACAGTGAAGGATGGCTTACAGTATGATAGCTACCAGAGCTCTCTTTATTAAAACAAAGATCATTATTAAATACTATTTACTCCGCTTCTCACATTAAAAGGGTCCTCATGAAAGAACAAGTAGCCTAAAATATTTCATTGGTCTTTAGAAATTCAAAATACTTGCATATTTCCTTCTTTTGTAACATGAATATCTATGAGGTGCTCCTGGTTGTCTGGAAACTTTTAGATACTTGTAAAACTTTGTAGCTATTTGTATATTTTTCCAGATATGTGTCATTCCCAGAGATAACTGTTAACCACTGTCATTTTTCCAAGGGTTTTGATTGAATTGTTGGCATTTTAAAGGATAGCAATTACATTTTTATATTTATCATAGTTTACTTTGTTGAATTTAGGCTACTTTATCAGCTACTTTGGCATGACTTTATACTGGTTCAAAATTTCAAGCAACGTATTTTAGATTAGGCTGAGCCTTGAAAAGCAAGTTTCTGCCAGTCTGAAGGGTGACACGGTATGCGTGTGTATGGATTTTTGTTTGCATTCAAGCGCCTTCACTGACAGCATCAGCTCAGATTTTAAGCATGTTTCAGTTCCTACAGTTATGTTGATTGTCAGATCAGCTTTTTGAGGTTCATTTAGCAGGCTGTAAGGTGTTTATTTCCTGATGGGGGAACTTGACAAAGGTACTTGTAACCAACAAAATGAAAATATTCAGCCTGTAGTTAACGGTGCTGACTATATTAGAATACATTGACTTAAATAATTGAATTTTACTAAATTGTCATTTTCTGAGTATGTATCTTTGTCAGTTTGGACTATATGACAAAATATTACACACTGGGTGGCTTAAACAAATGTCATTTATTCTCACTGTTCTGAAGGTTGGGAAAGATCAAGATTGTAGCAGATTCAGTTCGTAGTGAGTCCTCTTCTTGACTTGCAAACAGCTGCCTTCTGGCCGTACCTTCACATGGCAGAGAGATGAAGTTTTGGTATCTCTTCCTTTTCTTATCAGAACACTGATTTCATCACGGGACTTCACATTTATAACCTTATCTAAGACTAGTTATTTCCCTAAGCGCCCACCACCTAATATACACATTAAAGGTACTCCCTCTGGGTAACTTCCTAAAGTTCAGTTCACATACAGCATATCTGTTACTATTTTCTTGGCAATAAGTAGGAAGGACATAGAAAATTTAAATTTATACCATTAATTCAGGAAATGAGAAAGAGGACTTCTGTCATTTTTTTTCAGTTACCATTATCATCATGAATGTTATTTATGAATTATAAAAGAAAAATTAATATTATTGTCTAGAATGTATGACTTGGCTGGCACTTCTATAAATCCTTTAATCCTTACAATGAGTCTCTTAGGTAGATGTTTTTTATCTTTTTAATCTTCATTTCATTTTAAAGATAAAGAATGTAAGATATAAAGAGGCTAAATAGTTTGCCCAAAGTCAAATAAACAATAAGAGACTGAACTAAAAATAAGAGCCCAGGTCCTTGAACTCTAAAGCTNTTGCTGGCATATTGAGTGCAGCACTTTCACAGAATCATCTTTCAGGATTTGAAATAGCTCAACTGGAATTCCATCACCTCCACTAGCTTTGTTTGTAGTGACGCTTCCAAAGGCCCACTTGACTTCACATTCCAGGATGTCTGGCTGTAGATGAGTGATCACACCATCATGATTATCTTGGTGGTGAAGAACATTTTTTTACAGTTCTTCTGTGTATTCTTGCCATCTCTTCTTAATATCTTCTGCTTCTGTGAGGTCCATACATTATCAAGCCCATCTTTGCATGAAATGTTCCCTTGGTATCTCTGATTTTCTTGAAGAGATATCTAGTCTTTCCCATTCTGTTCTTACCCTCTATTTCTTTGCATTGATCACTGAGGAAAGCTTTCTTATCTCTCCTTGCTATTCTTTGGAACTCTGCATTCAAATGGGTATATCTTTCCTTTTCTCCTTTGCTTTTCACTTCTCTTCTTTTCATAGCTATTTGTAAGGCCTCCCCAGACAGCCATTAAGGTGATTAGACCATGGAGTCTGTAACCATCTGTATTCACTGCACCCCTCTCACTGCTTAGATTCAAAACAGTGCCCCCCAGACAAGTCATTTAATGTACAGTGACTCAGTTGCTTGGGATAATATAGTTGTTAATGAAGTCAATCTATGTAAAATATTCTGTAACATCGTTTGACATAAGTTAAGCTCTGTATCATTGTGCTGTCTGCATGTCTATTCTCTCAGTCGTGTCCGACTCTTTGCAACCCCATGGACTGTACCCCACCAGGCTCCTCTGTCCATGGGGAGTGGATTGCCATGCTCTCCTCCAGGGGACTGTATCATTTAAGTTGTTATAATTATTTCAATTGAAATAACATTATCTAATATACATGTATGTTTTAATGGGAAAAATATTTATACACATACTTCTAGAAATACTTCTTTCATTTGTCCCAAATGTACATTTTGGTCCTTGTTATCTTTAATCACTGTTAAATAATCTTAGATAAACTAACATTTTTGATTGTGTATTTATGTGGAACAAAATTGAGACTGATTCAAAGTAGAACTGGTCAAGGTAGGCTATATCAGGGTTGAGTTTTTCTTCTCTCAAGATAATGAAACAATATGTTAATGCTGAAGTGTGTACGCTTTACATCAGTGATTCTCAAACTCTACATCAGAATGATCTAGAAGACTTCTTAGAACAAAGTGCTGGTCTGCATCTCCATAGCATCAGATTCATTCCTAAAAGTTCCAACCACTGGTGCTGTTGGCCCAGGGGTCTACTTTGAGAATCACTGCCTTAAATTCTTAAGGCATAACAGAACCAATTCTGTGGAAAACACAAAATTTTTAAAATAATCTTTTATTGGCTTCCATTTTAAATAACTCTATGTGAGACTAGTTAATCCTATATCAGGTCAGAAGATTTAGATTTGGACGCATATCTATCAGAATATCTATTGAAATATCAATATTTCTATAGGAGGTTTCCTACTGTGAGATAAATGACTACTTTCAAATGCCATTTGGTTAATGATTAAAAATATATAACTTTTTATTTTCATAGGCACTCTTCACTAATGTTCACCACACCATTTCTTTGACTCAAAATGACTAACTTCTCTGATCTTCTGGACAAGCTCTCTCTTTAAGAGTTACTTTTAGTTATTGATTTATTTTTATTATTACTTTTTTTTTCTGAGGTGACTTCTCTGGTACCCAAGAACTTATTTTCCATTTCTGACTTGTAACTCATAAAATATACTCTCATTTATGGATGGACCAACTTGTAGTTTAATTGGTTAATTTGTACATTTTTTCCCCTTTATAAAGTGTGAGCTCTTATTTGTCTTAATAATTCCAGCACCTAGCTCAGTGTCAGAAGTAAGACAGACCGTAAATAAATGGTAAATGAATGACTAAGTAAATGATACCTAATGAGTTGGGTAACTTCTGACCTCTGTTAAATACGGATAGATTAAAAACTCACCCCACCTCTTCTCTCACTCTCCCTGCCTACACACACACACAGACACACACACACACACACACACACACACACACACACACACACACGCATGTATGCTTACAGTGAAGGATGGCTTACAGTATGATGGCTACCAGAGCTCTCTTTATTAAAACAAAGATCATTATTAAATACTATTTACTCCGCTTCTCACATTAAAAGGGTCCTCATGAAAGAACAAGTAGCCTAAAATATTTCATTGGTCTTTAGAAATTCAAAATACTTGCATATTTCCTTCTTTTGTAACATGAATATCTATGAGGTGCTCCTGGTTGTCTGGAAACTTTTAGATACTTGTAAAACTTTGTAGCTATTTGTATATTTTTCCAGATATGTGTCATTCCCAGAGATAACTGTTAACCACTGTCATTTTTCCAAGGGTTTTGATTGAATTGTTGGCATTTTAAAGGATAGCAATTACATTTTTATATTTATCATAGTTTACTTTGTTGAATTTAGGCTCCTTTATCAGCTACTTTGGCATGACTTTATACTGGTTCAAAATTTCAAGCAACGTATTTTAGATTAGGCTGAGCCTTGAAAAGCAAGTTTCTGCCAGTCTGAAGGGTGACACGGTATGCGTGTGTATGGATTTTTGTTTGCATTCAAGCGCCTTCACTGACAGCACCAGCTCAGATTTTAAGCATGTTTCAGTTCCTACAGTTATGTTGATTGTCAGATCAGCTTTTTGAGGTTCATTTAGCAGGCCGTAAGGTGTTTATTTCCTGATGGGGGAACTTGACAAAGGTACTTGTAACCAACAAAATGAAAATATTCAGCCTGTAGTTAACGGTGCTGACTATATTAGAATACATTGACTTAAATAATTGAATTTTACTAAATTGTCATTTTCTGAGTATGTATCTTTGTCAGTTTGGACTATATGACAAAATATTACACACTGGGTGGCTTAAACAAATGTCATTTATTCTCACTGTTCTGAAGGTTGGGAAAGATCAAGATTGTGGCAGATTCAGTTCGTAGTGAGTCCTCTTCTTGACTTGCAAACAGCTGCCTTCTGGCCGTACCTTCACATGGCAGAGAGATGAAGTTTTGGTATCTCTTCCTTTTCTTATCAGAACACTGATTTCATCACGGGACTTCACATTTATAACCTTATCTAAGACTAGTTATTTCCCTAAGCGCCCACCACCTAATATACACATTAAAGGTACTCCCTCTGGGTAACTTCCTAAAGTTCAGTTCACATACAGCATATCTGTTACTATTTTCTTGGCAATAAGTAGGAAGGACATAGAAAATTTAAATTTATACCATTAATTCAGGAAATGAGAAAGAGGACTTCTGTCATTTTTTTTCAGTTACCATTATCATCATGAATGTTATTTATGAATTATAAAAGAAAAATTAATATTATTGTCTAGAATGTATGACTTGGCTGGCACTTCTATAAATCCTTTAATCCTTACAATGAGTCTCTTAGGTAGATGTTTTTTATCTTTTTAATCTTCATTTCATTTTAAAGATAAAGAATGTAAGATATAAAGAGGCTAAATAGTTTGCCCAAAGTCAAATAAACAATAAGAGACTGAACTAAAAATAAGAGCCCAGGTCCTTGAACTCTAAAGCTCCATGAAACACCATGTTATACATATGCCTGTAAATGAAGTCCCTGACACAGTGAAAATTTCTGCTCTTTCACACCTCCTGTGACATTTGGAAACAACTATGTTCATTAAGACCTTTGTCTATTATGTTAGTGGGCAGTTGTGGGGTGTGGCATTGGACCAAGATATGACCCTGTAAGTTAGATCCACTGATCCTAGGTTTCTTATATGGCATAGAAAATAATAGCAATAATAATTAAAAAAGAAAAGAAAAAGGAAAAACTTTTTATATTTGAAAACAGCTCATTTCACACCCCTTGAATTGTCTATTTCCCAGGTTTTTAACTTTGATAAAGTTTGGAGTCCTGTTATTTCTTACCTTGTAATAGAGTTTAAGGCCAATTCATTATAGGGGACTGGAATGCAAAAGTAGGAAGTCAAGAGATACCTGGAGTAACAGGCAAATTTGGCCTTGGAGTACAAAATGAAGCAGGTCAAAGGCTAACAGACTTTGCCATCAGAACACACTGGTCATAACAAATACCCTCTTCCAACAATACAAAAGAAGACTGTACAAATGGACATCACCAGATGGTCAGTATTAAAATCAGATTGATTATATTCTTTGCAGCCAAAGATGGAGAAGTTCTATACAGTCAGCAAAAACAAGACCAGGAGCTGACTGTGGCTCAGATCATGAACTCCTTATTGCCAAATTCAGAATTAAATTGAAGAAGGTAGGGAAAACTATTAGACCATTCAACTATGACCTAAATCAAATTGCTTACTGCTATTCAGTGGAAGTGACAGATAGATTCAAGGGATTAGATCTGATAGACAGACTGCCTGAAGAAGTGTGGACAGAGNAGGTAGGGAAAACTATTAGACCATTCAACTATGACCTAAATCAAATTGCTTACTGCTATTCAGTGGAAGTGACAGATAGATTCAAGGGATTAGATCTGATAGACAGACTGCCTGAAGAAGTGTGGACAGAGGTTGGTGACACTGTAGAGGAGGCAGTGATCATGACCATACCCCCCAAAAAGAAAGCAAAAAGGCTAAATATTTGTCTGAGAAGGCCATACAAATAGNCCAGGCAAGAGTATTGGAGTCGGGTGCCATTGCCTTTTCCAGCCAACATCTATTGGATTATCGAAAAAGAGAGTTTCAGAACATCTGCTTCTGCTTCATTGACTACGCTAGAGCCTTTGACTGTGTGGATCACAACAAACTAGAAAATTCTTTAAGAGATGGGAATACAGACCACCTGATCTGCCTCTTGAGAAACCTATATGCAGGTCAGGAAACAACAGTTAGAACTGGACATGGAACAACAAACTGGTTCCAGATCATCAAGACTGTATATCGTCAAGACTTTATATTGTCACTCTGCTTATTTAACTTATATGCAGAGTATATCATGCAAAATGCTGGGCTGGATAAAGCAGAAGCTGGAATCAAAATTGCCAAGAGAAATATCAGTAACCTCAGATGTGCAGATGACACCATCCTTATGGCACAAAGTGAAGAGGAACTAAAAAGTCTCTTGATGAAAGTGAAAGAGGAGAGTGAAAAAGGTGGCTTAAAATTCAACATTCAGAAAACTAAGATAATGGCANCAGTAACCTCAGATGTGCAGATGACACCATCCTTATGGCACAAAGTGAAGAGGAACTAAAAAGTCTCTTGATGAAAGTGAAAGAGGAGAGTGAAAAAGGTGGCTTAAAATTCAACATTCAGAAAACTAAGATAATGGCATCCAGTCCCATCACTTTATGGAAAATAGATGGGGAAACAGTGGAAACAGTGTCAGACTTTATTTTGGGGGGCTCCAAAAATCACTGCAGATGGTGACTATAGCCATGAAATTAAAAGACGCTTGCTCTTGGAAGAAAAGTTATACCAACCTATACAGCATATTAAAAAGCAGAGACATTACTGTACCATCAGTCTGTCTACTCAAAGCTATGTTTTTTCAGTAGTCATGTGTGGATGTGAGAGTTGGACTATAAAGAAAGCTGAGCACCAAAGAATTGATGTTTTTGAACTGTGGTGTTGGAGAAGACTCTTGAGAATCCCTTTGACTGCAAGGAGATCCAATCAGTCCATCCTAAAGGAAAGAAATCCTAAATATTCATTGGAAGGACTGATGCTGAACCTGGAACTTCAATACTTTGACCACCTGATACAAAGAATTCACTCATTTGAAAAGATCCTGATGCTGCAAAAGATTGAAGGTGGGAGGAGAAGGGGACAACAGAGGATGAGATGGTTGGATGGCATCACCAGGTTGATGGACATGAGTTTAAGTAAGCTCCTGGAGCTGGTGATGGACAGGGAAGCCTGGTGTGCTGCAGTCCATGAGGTTGCAAAGAGTCAGACACAACTGAGCAACTGAACTGATGAGGCCCATCGTATGCCCAATACTTACATTTTATGAAGTATAAATTGAAAGAAGCTGACTTTGAGAATGCTACTTTTGGTCAAGTGGACATCTTTTCCCCACTCTTAAAATGAAAATATTTGTTTTCTATCCTTTTTCAAGCTCTTCAGATTTTTGCCTTTAAACTCTGTTGATCTCATTGCCCCAATATTCTGCTCTTACCATTCCTAAGAAGGAAAAGTGTTCTGTGCTGATTTTTGCCAGTCTCTACTTGTTCTTAGGAAGTTCCTTTGACCCTCTTAGCCTGGGTCCCCTATTTCTTAAATATCTTTTATAGGACTGAATACTTTTGGAAGAATATAGTTTAAATGGGGATGATTTTAATTCTGTGAGATTCATTCTCCTTTAGAGGCTCAAAATTCCTTTTCCTTTTAACATTAAGCAAGGCTTAAGGTGCTATTTGAGCATCTAAGTCATTAAGAAAATGTGGAAAAGGGAGGTTATAGATAAATTAAATCCACAGATAATGACCCAAATTCATTTTAACTGTTTACTTTCTGCTGTAGCTTTTAGCAATATTGTGACATTTTAGTACAATTGACTAAGTTCATTTGAATGAAGTTATTTTATTTAATGACCCCTTATCTCCTTCTGAGGAGTAGTGAAATTTTACCACCAAAATAAAGCAGAGAATCCCATGTGCATGTATAGGTCCTTAAATTTTAAGTGAAGTTAATTAGAACTACTTGCTCTTCGCAGTGCTTTATAGACTGTTGTAGAGAATGAATGCTTTGAGTTCTGACTTAAAGCCTACTGTAGGGTTGAATAGAGAAAATAGGGTTTGGAACATGACTACTTCCATTAAATGCTGACTGTCATTTACTAGTTATATTGTCTTGGGCAAGTAACTGAACTTATAATTCAGCTTCTGAATTTCTTTCTTATATAAAACAAAGATAACAACAACTGCATTGCCAGCCCTGTTCCAAGGACGTGATAAGATAATGCACGTTAGGTACCAACTACTGTGCTTGGCAAATAATTTCCTCAGAGTAAATAAAAGCTACTGCTATTATTTTAACTACTGTATTATCACAATATATATTGATTGCTATTTGGGACACTTGTTCCTTTTGCTTATGAGCATTTTAAGGCTGAGGGATAGGAAAATTCTTTGTTTTTTTTTTCTGGATTCTTGGGATTGATGTTCAGTTTTTGAAGCAATCTTATTACTGGTCATGTGTCACTATGGGAAAGATTCTGATTCAGAACATGAGAACCTGTAGGACAACTGAAATACAGTGAAAACCTACTAAATGGAGTCTGGGGGAGGCCACAGAAGCTCTTATTCATTCTTGTAAATCAGGACACCCACTTGATGTTATCTATAAAAACTGAAGATATACATAATCTAGCAATCTATTCCTAATTGTACACTCTAGAGAGACGTGTCCACATATGGACAAAGAGATGTGTGCAAGAATGTTCTTAAGGATACAGGATGCTTGGGGCTGGTGCACTGGGATAACCCAGAGGGATTGTACAGGGAGGGAGGTGGGAGGGGGGTTCAGGATAGGGAACATGTATATATTCGTGGTGGATTGATGTTGATGTATGGCAGTTCAGTTCAGTTCAGTCACTCAGTCGTGTCCAACTGTTTGCAGTCCCATGAATCGCAGCTCGCTGGGCCTCCCTGGCCATCACGAACTCATGGAGTTCACTCAGACTCATGTCCATCGAGTCAGTGATGACATCNGAGTAAATAAAAGCTACTGCTATTATTTTAACTACTGTATTATCACAATATATATTGATTGCTATTTGGGACACTTGTTCCTTTTGCTTATGAGCATTTTAAGGCTGAGGGATAGGAAAATTCTTTGTTTTTTTTTTTTCTGGATTCTTGGGATTGATGTTCAGTTTTTGAAGCAATCTTATTACTGGTCATGTGTCACTATGGGAAAGATTCTGATTCAGAACATGAGAACCTGTAGGACAACTGAAATACAGTGAAAACCTACTAAATGGAGTCTGGGGGAGGCCACAGAAGCTCTTATTCATTCTTGTAAATCAGGACACCCACTTGATGTTATCTATAAAAACTGAAGATATACATAATCTAGCAATCTATTCCTAATTGTACACTCTAGAGAGACGTGTCCACATATGGACAAAGAGATGTGTGCAAGAATGTTCTTAAGGATACAGGATGCTTGGGGCTGGTGCACTGGGATAACCCAGAGGGATTGTACAGGGAGGGAGGTGGGAGGGGGGTTCAGGATAGGGAACATGTATATATTCGTGGTGGATTGATGTTGATGTATGGCAGTTCAGTTCAGTTCAGTCACTCAGTCGTGTCCAACTGTTTGCAGTCCCATGAATCGCAGCTCGCTGGGCCTCCCTGGCCATCACGAACTCATGGAGTTCACTCAGACTCATGTCCATCGAGTCAGTGATGACATCCAGCCATCTCATCCTCGGTCGTCCCCTTCTCCTCCTGCCCCCAATCCCTCCCAGAATCAGAGTGTTTTCCAATAAGTCAACTCTTCGCATGAGGTGGCCAAAGTACTGGAGTTTCAGCTTTAGCATCATTCTTTCCAAAGAAATCCCAGGGCTGATCTTCAGAATGGACCGGTTGGACCTGCTTGCGGTCCAAGGGACTCTCAAGAGTCCACACCACAGTTCGAAAGCATCAATTCTTAGGTGCTCAGCTTTCTTCACAGTCCAACTCTCACATCCATACATGACCACTGGAAAAACCATAGCCTTGACTAGACGGACTTTGGTGGCAAAGTAATGTCTCTGCTATTGAATATGCTAGGTTGGTCATAACTTTTCTTCCTAGGAGTAAGCGTCTTTTAATTTCATGGCTGCAGTCACCATCTGCAATGATTTTGAAGCCCCCCAAAATAAATCTGACACTGTTTCCACTGTTTCCCCTTCTAGTTCAACCATGAGGTGATGGCACCAGATGCCATGATCTCTGTTTTCTGAATGTGGAGCTTTAGGCCAACTTTTTCACTCTCTTCTTTCTCTTTCATCAAGAGGCTTTTTAGTTCTTCTTCACTTTCTGCCAAAAACCAATACAATATTGTGAAGTAATTAGCCTTCAATTAAAATAAATAAATTTAAATTAAAAAAATAAAAATAAAAAAGAATGTTCTTAATGGTGTAGTTTTTAATGGGAGAAAAAGGAAAAGTAGATATCCCTTTCTATGTAAGTAAACTATAGTGCATTCATAGAGCAACAGTGAAAATGTATGAAGTAAATGTTTTGGTATTAGCATGAATGAACCTTACAAATATAAGACTGAAAGGAAAAATATGTATTAGGATGCATGCAATGAGATATGTAATGTTTTACTATATTAAAGCAGTATTGCATGTATTAAGATACGTATTATATATGTTTGACAACATAAATTCAAACGAAATCAAACTCAAGGTAGTTTTCTTTGGGGAGGCAGGAGTGTGATCATACAACAGGAAAAGTCAATTTTTTTAAGCTAGTACTTATTATATGATTATTTTAAGCCTTTCATGTATGTAAAATATTTAGTCAAATAATGTAGGGCAGTATGTCAATTATAAATATACAACCCAAAATAAGCCCTTGTAACTTTCCAATTATTTATTATTTTCTTTATTTTACTATTTTCTTAACAATTATGGCTTGAAAAGTATATTCCTTTTATTTTGAAACTTTATTCTTATAATACTTACTGGGTGAGATTTCAGTATCAAGTTTTAGAAGTCATCTAGTTTTCACTACTAGTAACTTATCTCAGGACTTCTTTCAACCTAATTATTAATTAGCTGGAGGTGTCAGCCTGCAATATTGAATCACATAACTTAGCAAGACATGAATTTAAATATTTGACCATTTGAGTGATATCTGACATATTGTTAATGTTGAAGAGATGAACCTAGAAAATTAAAATGATGAAAATTAATTGTAGTGTCAGTCTTCATAATTCAGTAATCTTGCATATGACCATTCTATATTCTGAGAAAATTTTCTTCCTGGTATGGCATTCCAGATGCAACCTTGACCTTCTCATTGTATCCCAGTCCTTCCAGACACCAATCTAGAACTAAGAGCAAGACCTTTGTCAGATGTCCCTACCTTTTCCTTCTAATTGTCTCTTTCATTTTTCCTTGACTTAAAAATGATTATTACTTGACTAATTTAAAAATAAAAACTTTCAAGTGCCCCTTTTGTTGAACTCTTTTCATAAACAACCAAGAGATTATGAAATACTGATGAACAATTCAGTTCAGTTCAGTCACTTAGTCATGTCCGACTCTTTGCGACCCCATGAATCACAGCACACCAGGCCTCCTTGTCCATCACCAACTCCCAGACTCATGTCCATCAAGTCAGTGATGGCATCTAGCCATCTCATCCTCGGTCGTCTCCTTCTCCTCCTGCCCCCAATCCCTCCCAGCATCAGAGTCTTTTCCAATAAGTCAACTCTTTGCATGAGGTGGCCAAAGTATTGGAGTTTCAACTTTAGCATCATTCCTTCCAAAGAAATCCCAGGGCTGATCTCCTTCATTTTTAAAAAAGTCACAGAAATAAATTAATATGTAAAGTATTCAACTCTTCCTTTATTACACATAACTTGCTTTTCCTTTATTGCCTTAAAGTTTTAGCATCAAGTACAGAATGCTTTCTGGCCAAATATGTGGACTCTTTGGTTACCTCAAGGTCAAAGTCCTTGAACTATTTATTTCTGAAAAATTGGTAGTCATTCCATCTCTCTACTAGTACAAGCAATTTCAAAGTAATTAAAAGACTGTCCTGACTACCTTTTTCCTTGGAGTCAGAGCCCTTTTGCAACAGAATAGTGACAGAAAATTCCCCTATGTGGGGAAAGCAAAATAATACAATAATAAAACAAAGATCATCTTAACAGCTGGTTAGGAGAAGGAAATGGTAACCCACTCCAGTATTCTTGCCTAGAGAATCCCAGGGACAGAGGAGCCTGGTGGGCTGCTGTCTATGGGGTCGCACAGAATCGGACATGACTGAAGCAACTTAGCATGCATGCATGCATTGGAGAAGGAAGTGGCAACCCACTCCAGTATTCTTGCCTGGAGAATCCCAGGGACAGAGGAGCCTGGTGGGCTTCCGTCTATGGGGTTGCACAAAGTCGGACACAACTGGTGCAACTTAGCAGCAGCAGCAGCAGTCTATTATTTTATTTTATGACTTTTCATTTTGTAATACAGAAAGTTTAAATTCACACTGATGGGTAGCATCTCAGAGCTGATATTTCTGGTGTCACCCTAACTGCTGTAGTTGGAAGGCTTTGATGACTGAATTACCCTTCATCTCGGAGATGTCTTTCTGCGTTTCACTGACAGCTGTTCATTTGTGTGTGCATATATGCATTCAGTTATTCATTCTATAAATACGTTTAAGCATCACTGTGTCTCTGGTTATTGTTGTCCTACTGAAATAAGCAAGGATGGGAATTTACATGGACGTAAGCAATTTCATGACAGTAGCAAATGCTATAACAGAAGCACTGATACAGTGGTGTGAAGATTCAAGTTTATTATTGCCTACCTGTGTTTATGGACTTTAGCATTTACATTTTTATGTTGCTTTGAATTTTATAATGTTTTCTAACAAATATTGTACTCTTTAGATTTGGATCTAAGTTTTAAACTTTTTCATTTTTCTCCCACAAATCTTTGATTAGGTCCAGAACAATGTAGAATAAAGTTTGAATAAATCATTATGGTATTATATATGTTTAAAGTACCTTAATTCTCTGAAGACTAAATTTTTATTCTAATTGAATAAAAAAAAAAAAACTTTTTTCAGCCAACTGTGAGTTATCCTAGTATGACTATCCCATGAGGACATATGAGAATGATATGATCAGTAGGACAAGTACCCACTCAGGAAACATTGATTGCCTTCCAAATTATGTGCCAAGTACAGTCTAAGGTCTGAGGTGAATCGAGACTATTGAGATGAGTGAACATAGTTCTTGCTCTCGAGGAGTAAATAAATACATAAACATTACATTATTAGTGTGAAGTGTAAGCACTTTAATTGCAGATGGTCACTTGCAGGACTAACTCATTGCTTCTCCATTTGTCTTTTCAATATTTTGAATAATTAGCATTTATTTTGCCTGTGATCTGAGTATACAGTATTCTATGCTCTTCTTCCCTACTGTGGGTTAATGCATCAAACTGAACTCCAATTCTAGGTCAGCAAGGATTAATGCTCCCTGCATCAAAAATTCTCTTTATTCTGTAATACATGTTGTTGACTCAGTTATGAACTCTGTCATTTATTTTGTAGTCTCACAGGCAATTTTGACCTATAATACCTGATTGCAATAATGCAACTGATTGTGGGTCTACCACAAAGATATGAGGGTAAAATATTAGGCATGAAATTAAAATGCAAATTTTATAGCAGTTCTAGGAATGTTCATGTAGTTGAAGCAACAATCAGTGAATATAATCAAGTAATTAGAGAATGATAGAAGTCTTTTGCTTCTATGGAAGTCACCATAAATTCATTGCAGCTCAGAATTCAATCAGTAAATGTATGAGTGGTGACCTAAGACATTCTGGCCATCAGGATGCTGTGATTGGGGAAGTTTTGCAAGAACATAGGGACAGTTGTCAAAGATGATGTCAAGGATTCATCTCTATAATAATAACCCCAGAGGGCATGCCCTGAATCAAACCACATATGTGATATGGATGAAGTCTCTCTGGGTGCAGAGAAAACAGAGAGTTCTAATGCCAGTGAGGGAATAGGAAATGCTTCACTAAGCAGTAAGTTCTGGATGAGCCCCCAAATGTAGCTATAGTCTGTGTGGTTTGATTTTACTTTATAGTAAGCTTTATTTTGAGGAGATGCTGTCTAAAGTTAAACCTTTTATGTAACAGTACGTTCTTATTGATTTGTTGAAGAAGTAGATGGAAAACATAAGGCTATCTTGATCTCCTTATTAGAATCTGCTTGAAGTAAGGTAGTTTTTATCTATTTCTAAGGGAAGGGTAGAAGTCAGAGTACTCTGATGAAAGCTTCCTCTCCAGCAGCAACATTGAGAGGTTGTGTCATCAGCAGCCTTCCAAATAAGCACATTTGTTTCCACCAAAATAATTTAAACATGCACATTAAAAATGGACTGAAAATATCAGTTATAGAATTGACTCATTNAGGCTATCTTGATCTCCTTATTAGAATCTGCTTGAAGTAAGGTAGTTTTTATCTATTTCTAAGGGAAGGGTAGAAGTCAGATGACTCTGATGAAAGCTTCTTCTCCAGCAGCAACATTGAGATGTTGTGTCATCAGCAGCCTTCCAAATAAGCACATTTGTTTCCACCAAAATAATTTAAAAATGCACATTAAAAATGGACTGAAAATATCAGTTATAGAATTGACTCATTTATTTGTTAATAAATCTCATTTAGTTTTTTCATGTTGTAATGTCTTAGGCACAAAATAGGTAAAAACTAATATTGTTAATGCATCACGCTTTACCATAGTGTTGAAACAGGAGTGCACTTTTTGTGACAAGATGTATTTCTAAGAAAAAAAGCCTCAGAAGGAATATACATTGGGTTTATAAATAAATATAATCATTTCCATAATAATGGCAGAGCTTTACTATCAGAAGATATTAGAGTCATGTTTTCAAGATTTGGGTTGTGAGGGGGGAGTTGATTTTTAAAAAATTTAATTTCTGTGCTCTGAATGAAATTATATGTTCTATCATTTCATTCATAGATTCATTTTGTTGTATCAGTTGAACAGAAGGTTGATTTTTACCTTGTCACATTTGAATAACTTTATATAGATTTATTTAATGTATTTTGTCATCACTTCCTAGGAGATTTGCAGCTAAAATTTGTTTCATAAGTGTAGAATGTTCACTAATTTGCCTCCTGAGTTTTAAGAGAATTAGCCAGCAACAAAGAAGAGAAAGAATTATTAATTATTGTTTCAAGCCAAAAAAATCATCACATGTATTTGACACAAGTCTCTACGTGTGTATTTTTTTTTTCTGAATTGTGGCTAATGTTTATATTAGCTCTTCTTGGCACCATTTCTATTTGCTCCTATCTAATATGCATTCCCCAAGTCAGTGTTGTTGGGTTTTTGTTGTTGTTGTTCTTAGTTTAGTGAAATAATACTCTTATCAACATATCAGTGATATTTAACATTATCCAAGATAATTTGGAATTGTTCCTAATGGTATCAATCAGTTTATGATTTTAGTTATAACCAATGNATGCATTCCCCAAGTCAGTGTTGTTGGGTTTTTGTTGTTGTTGTTCTTAGTTTAGTGAAATAATACTCTTATCAACATATCAGTGATATTTAACATTATCCAAGATAATTTGGAAATGTTCCTGATGGTATCAATCAGTTTATGATTTTAGTTATAACCAATGTAGAATTTTTTTAATTTTTATTTTTACTTTATTTTGTTTTACAATACTGTATTGGTTTTGCCATACATTGACATGACTCCACCATGGTTGTATACAAGCTCCCAATCCTGAACCCCCCTCCCACCTCCCATCCCATATCATCTCTCTGGATTATCCCCGTGCACCAGCCCCAAGCATCTTGTATCCTGTATCAAACATAGACTGGCACTTCGTTTCTTACATGATAGTATACATATTTCAATGCCATTCTCCCAAATCATCCCACCCTCTTCCTCTCCCTCAGAGTCCAAAAGTCCATTCTATACATCTGTGTCTCTTTTGCTGTCTTGTATACAGGGTTATCATTACCATCTTTCTAAATTCCATATATATGTGTTAGTATACTCTATTGGTGTTTTTCTTTCTGGCTTACTTCATTCTGTATAATAGGCTCCAGTTTCATCTACCTCATTAGAACTGATTCAAATGTATTCAATGTAGGATTAAAAAACCTAATCCTCTTAGAACTGCAAGAGACCTTGGGAATCACCTGGTTTATATTTTTTACTTTTCAAACAAAATATGACTCAGATAGGTCAAGAGACTTTTTGGATGTCATGCATATATCACTGGACTGAAAATCTATGTAGATTTTTGATGTTTTGAAAGTCACCTGACTTTCGTGAACTTGGTATTTTCCATTTACAAAATGTCAGGGATGCATGTTTAAGCATGTGTAGTAGAACAATTGGATTAAATGCCAGTAGCCCTGAGTAGTTTCCGGTTCTGTTTCTTTTTAGTTATGTGCCCTTGTCAAATTATTTATTCCTTCTGAGACTTATTTTCCTTTCTATAAAATGGAGACATGGAAGCTCACAGACCTGCTTTAAGTAGCAGATGTAATAGTATGTGTGAAAATATTAACTTGGAGGTATTTCTCAATGACAACACAGCTCTTCTTTTATATGGACCCTGATGTACTGATCAGAAGAAGGGACTAGACACTCAGCATTAGCCTACTAAAAGACCCAAATCAACGATGGTTCCTATGAATATCATACATAGACCTCAACTTTCCTGTTGTAGCCTCTGTCCTCTAGGGCAGGGAAAAGATAAACAGTTTTCACTATTATTTTTAAATATATATATATTTATTTGGAGAAGACTCTTGAGAGTTTCTTGGACTGCAAGGAGATCCACGCAGTCTATCCTAAAGGAAATCAGTCCTGAATATTCATTTGAAGGACTGATGCTGAAGCTGAAATTCCAGTACTTTGGCCACCTGATATGAAGAACTGACTCACTGGAAAAGACCCTGATACTGGGAAAGATTAAAGGTGGGACGGAATGGGGACAGCAGAGATGAGATGGTTGAATGGCATCACTGACTCGATGGACATGAGTTTGAGTAAGCTCTGGGAGTTGGTGATGGACAGGGAAGCCTGGTGTGCTGCGGTCCATGGTGTTGCAAAGAATCAGACATGACTGAGCAACTGAACTGACAGAGGTCTTAGCTGCAGCACATGGGATCTTTGATCTTCATTGCAGCATGCAGTTTTCAGCATGTGGGACTTAGTTCCCTCACCAGGAACTTAATCCAAGCCTACTGCATTGTGGGTACAGGGTCTTAGCCACTGGACCACCAGGGAAGTACCTGTCTTACTATTCTCTTTTTCCTCTCTTCTCTTTCAGGATTTAACTCCTTTAGGTCCTTAACACGTTCCACAGTACACTACCTACTTCAGGAACTGGCCGCAAAATTTCCAAAAATACTGCATGGGAACAAAACAAAACAAACCCTTCATAGATCACTACTTGTTTTAGAAAGAGCTTTTAATTCTTCTGCTATTTTATCAATGTACTGCTTTGAATCACAAAATTGATCTACTATTTCTAGAACCTGATGTTTTTTCACACATAAAATCACAGGGAGCTTAAACAGAAATGCATTTAGAATACAAAATATAAAAAATATTTAATGAAACATTAATCACAACTTCATATGAACCAAATTTTATACCATTAGAACTTTTAAAAAGACAGAAATATAATATGCTAATGGCCCTGTCTTGGAGTACATGTATGTGTATCCTCATGTTACTGTAAAATATATCCTATACATATATGCTTGTTGGTATAAACTGAAGTGCAGACTTGAAAGGTCATTATGAAGAACTTTTTCAAAATATTGAGCATAAAATTCATTTCCTCATATTCTAGAATCAGATGTTATTTTTAAAAAATCATATTTAAAAACTAAGACTTTTAATTAAATGATTCTTACATTGGAACCAAAGTTAACAGGTTGAATGAAATTTTGCTTATGACATCTGTTGCCATTTTTAGTAGGTGATTAGTCATTTTCTGTTTCCTGCAAGTATCTGACAGAAACTCAAACAGAAATGAATCATAGTTTCAAGCTGTTGCTCACCTCATCCCCACCAAAAAGGAGAACCTGGAAATTATCCCAACAAATCCAAGAACTAAATTCTGAAAATGCCTCTAGGGGCTTGACAGAAGTATTTCGCAATCCGAAAATGGTAGCAATCTGTCACATCAACTTTTCATGAAAGGTAGGCTACAGCAACTTAGAAATGATGTGGCAAGGAAAAAAACTCAAGTGGAAATCTCTTTTTAAATATTTTAAGACATATTTGCTCATAAATACTGGGTTGTAAGTGGGTTAACTTTTACAGATGTGGGCTCATTATTAATCAAGTATTTAATATGCAAATTAGATGAATTTTTAAAAAACCAGGGCATTAATAATTATGATTCAGTCTGAGTATTCATGATATTATTTCTGCATGTGCATTCAAAAATCTTATTTAGTTTGTTAAGGTATGTTTCTACTTAAGAAGTTGCATCCTTGTAACTCTAAAAGAGTCATAATATTATGAGCATCAACTCATTTAATAATGAAGTTTTCCCCTTAGTCATGTTAATATGGAAAACAAATTTAAAATGTAAGAAGTTGCCATTGTATAAGAATAATGTTTATCTGGAGTCTAAAATGTAGAGGATTTTTCAGGTGGCTCTGTGGTAAAGAATCCGCCTGCAAGGCAGGAGATGCTAGAGTCTTTGGTGCCATCCCTGGGCAGGAAAATCCTCTAGAGAAGGAGATGACAACCCACTCCAGTATTCTTGCCTGGGAAATCCCATGGACAGAGTAGCCTGGCGGGCTACAGTCCATGAGGTCCCAAAAGACTTGGACATGATTTAGTGATTAAACAACAACAAAAAATTCCCTTAATGCTTGGGCTAAGTGAAACTTGCATTTCTAATATTTTTTTTCTCTCTAAGACTGTAATTCCCTAGCATAAATGATTATGCACTGGTCTTTTAAAAACTCTTCTTCTTAATTATAAAGTCACAACATGTATGTAAACAAATGTTGTATGGAAAACTGGTCTATATCAGTAATAGTACTTTATTTGGATAATACATGGAGACAGTGAATCATATAATGTCTTCCCTTTATTTATTTATTCATTCATTTGACTAAACTATCTTTTGAAGAACTTACTGTATTCTAGGCACCGTTGTAGTTTCTGGTGGGAAGTGGAGAAGTGAATGAAATAATTTGCTGATTTTATAGCTTTTACATTGTAATGGAGAATATAGACAATAAAGATATACATGACCAGATGTCATATGATGTAAAATTATTTTTCAAAAGTTATGTAAAAAATAAAGCAGACATTTTGGGATGGATCAGGTAGCAAGGAGATGGTATGGGATAATTTTTCATGAGATGGTATGTGAAGGCTTTTCTGATAGGGAGTTTCTGAACACTGACTGAATAATAACAGGCATCATTCAAGCAGTGCCCTGAGCTGGAACATGTGTTTAAAGAATGCTGCGGTGCTGAGTGACTGGTGTTGCAAGAGCATGCAGGTGATGTAAAGGGGCTAAAAAGGAGGAGGAAGTAAAATAGAGGCATTTTAAGGACTCAGACTTGAATTTTGAAAAAAATAGAGAAATTACTAGATAGTTTGAGATAGAAGAATGACATGATGTGCTAGATTTTTAAGAGGCTCACGCTGGCTACTTATTACAGAAGATACCAGCTACAAAGAGAAAAGCAACTGAGAGACAAATTATGCGGCAACTGTAGAAATCTAGGTCTAACATAGTCATCCTTTATATCAGAGTCCTACTATTAAAGGTGGAGGCTCATATTCGAAATATATTTTAAAAGCTCCAACAGTATTTGTCAGTTACTTTAAATTGGGATTGAAAGAAAAGAACTTATTGAATGATGGTGCAGAGTTTTGGTCTGAGAAACTGAAAGTCTGGAATGGTCACAAAAACAAAATGAGAAGGACTGTAGGAAGCACATATTTATGTGGAAGTTCCTGGTCAAAACCTCTGACCACACGATGTCCAAGCTTTACTATCAATCCAGTTGGAGATGCTGAGTATGGAGCTGGATATTTGCAACTCAGATCTAGAAGAGAAGTTGAGAAGAGCACTAGAAGTTTAATAATGACCAGCATATCCTTGGCCCATGACCCAACAATGAGCCCAGATAATTGAGAATGGAACCATTGGCATGCCAACAATGAGAGGCTGTGGAGATAAGAGAAACTTGCAAATGAGATGGAGACTAGTAAGATGATCTGTTCTTTTTTAAAATTTTCTGTGTTTAAATAAAATTTTCTTTCTAAAAGTTTAAAACAAAACAAAACAAAAAAAAGAAAAGAACCAGAGATGGTGACTCCAGTGACAGAGACTGGGAACAGAACAGATTGGGGGGTGAGTCTATTTTTTAGAAATGTCAGTTCAATTCAGTTCAATTGCTCAGTCATGTCTGACTCTTTGTGACCCCATGCCAGGCCTCCCTGTCCATCACCAACTCCTGGAGCTTGTTCAAACTCATGTCCACTGAGTCAGTGATGCCATCCAACCATCTCATCCTCTGTCTTCCCCTTCGCCTCCTGCCTTCAAGCTTTCCTAGCATCAGGGTCTTTTCTAATGAGTCAGTTCTTTACATCAGGTTGCCAAAGTATTGGAGCCTCAGCTTCAGCACCATTCTTTCCAATGAATATTCAGGACTGATTTCCTTCAGAGATGCAGATATTTCTAGTAAAATACCACGCTCCATTATTAGCACTCAGCCTCCTACTAAAACCTAAATAGGTGTGCTGCATGATTTAAAATATCTTGAAAGCACCAAATTTCTGACAACATGGGAGTCACCAGGAGCAATCTAGGAGCACATAAAAAATTGGGAAGGTCAGAACGTGGGAGAAGCACACTGGCCGTACTCAGCGGACTTGGGCTCTGACTCAGCCCCACACAACGCAAGGGACACAGATGTTATGGCCCAGGGTCTCCCCGAAGGGGAATCAGGGAAGACTCCCTGTTGAGAGGCCTGAGGGGGCAGACCCTCGTGGTAAGGATGAACCAGAACTAAACCTGGCCTCATCCACACGCCTAGGAGACCATGGAAACAAAGAAAATCTTTGAGTAGCTGTAAAGCACAAGCTAGTTCTTGCGTGAATTTTCCGTTGAAATTCCCATTACACGGGTGCTCTATAAATACTAAAGCAATCCAAGATAACGCCTCTGTGAATGAAGGTCCCTGCATTCAGAGAAGAACCAGCAACGCTTTATGAAGAGTGATGAGCAGCACCCAGTCAGAATCAGCCAAGCACTTAAGGAAATAAATCAGTAAGAGGAAGAATCAGTGATGGGGGCAGGAGTGGGGGGCTGCTATTAGAAATAGAGCCTTTTGATATGAGAATGTCAGACACAGATGACAAAGCCACTGTGTGTCTCTATTCTGGGAACAATAGGAGGGAGTGTGTTGGGAAACACAGCTTAGGATAGAGAGACAATGAGAGCCAGGCATGGCAGGTGAACAAAGTCCTCACAAAGCGCACAGTGGGGGGTGCGGGGGTGAGGGGACAGTGCTCCAGCAATGTCTAAGCCAAAGGGCTGGCAGCGGCAATGTTTCTTTGTTTTTTTGACTTTGGGGAAGGGAAGAAATGAAAATAATGAGAGGAACACTAGGAAGAGACTTGATATCCTACCAGTGTAAAATAGTTCGTGGGAAGCTGCTATAAGCACAGGGAGCTCCACCTGGTGCTCTGTGATGACCCGGAGGGTGGGCTGGGCTGGGGAGGGAGAGAGGCCCGCGGAGGAGGGAACGGCATGTATACACACAGCTGACCCACGCTGCAGGACAGCAGAAACCTACAGCACGGTAAAGCGATTACCCTCCAGTAAAATTTAAAAAACAAACGTTAAAGAACCAAAAGAAAAGGAGACTCTGTCTTGAATATGCCCCCTCTGCTTCAGCCCCACTTCAGTGGCCTCAGCGTAACTTTTCCCTCTCTTGTCTGACCTGTTTCTCTAGCCGCTGCCTGACTCTGCCGTGGTCTGGGAGGCTTAGACCACAGAGCTCGGTGCTCTCACGAGGCTGGAGGCAGGAAGTCAGCCGTCCTCCTCCCAAGGCAGCCCTCCCTGTGTTTTCACGTGACCGTGGCTTTGCCTGTGTCTGCATCCCAATGTCCTCTTCTTTCAGCAGAGCAGTCATACTGGATTAAGGCCCACTCCAGCGATGTTATCTGCGCTGGGTTCTCTCTTTACAGACGATTTCCATATACAGTCGCCTTCTGAGGTGCCGGGGATCAGGGCCTCAATATACGAATTTGGGGGTAATGTGACTCAGCCCACTGCCGCCTCCGTACTTCCCCCTCACCTCTAACCCCCTGTAGACTCTTGTCTGATTTCTCTAAATTGCAAACCATTCAACTAATCAAAATTCTTAATGGCTCCTCATTGCCTAAAAGAAAATAAAGTAGAACTCCTTAGAATAGAGTATGGTTGTGACACGAAGATGGAACCAGAGTGAACCCTCGCTCCCGCCCCACGGCTAAAAAGCTGCACTCTAAGCCCGAATGAGGCCTTGCACACACAGCTCCAAGTCGAGTATTCTGAAAACTGCCCCCACTCCCTCCAAATCAAAACCTGGAACCCCTGCAGAAAACAAAATAAATTTCTCCTCTGCTGCTCTCCGCCCCTCCAGGCTTGCCCCTGGGTATCACTAGCCATTTAAACTAATTTACACTCTGGTGTAACTTAGCAGCTTGGCATCCAAGCATACAGTCTCAATTTGTTTTTTGTACTATTACCATGAACAGATGCTTTTGAACTGTGGTGTTGGAGAAGACCCTTGAGAGTCTCCTGGACTGCAAGGAGATCCAACCAGTCCATCCTAAAATGGAAATCAACCCTGAATATTCACTGGAAGGACTGATGCTGAAGCGGAAGCTCCAGTGCCTTGCCCATCTGATGGGAAGAAGAGACTCATTGGAAAAGACCCTGATGCTGGGAAGAATTGAGGGCGGGAAAAGGGTTCGACAGAGGATGAGATGGCTGGATGGCATCACTGACTCGATGGACATGAGTTGAGCAAGCTCTGGGAGATAGTGAAAGACAGGGAAGCCTGCATGCTGCAGCCCATGGGGTTGCAAAGAGTCGGACACGACTAAGCGACTGAACAACACAACTATTAGCATGAGCTCTCTCTAGCAGGAGGGCTGTCCTGCAAACAGCTCAACCATCCTCCAACCTAAGAGGTTTCTAGCCTCCCTCTATGAGTAAGCTCAAGCATCTTTTGTTCTCTGAGGCTTCCTGAATGACCCCCTCCCCTGCCAACAGCCATTCTTCCAACACACACACACACACACACACATACACACACACTACTATCCCCATCACCCTGTTACTACCAGCACCTCTTCTGTATATTGAATGGTATTAAAAATAATCCCTAAGCTGGAGATCAGAGACTGGGACATTTCTGTATACCCTCAAACCTCACACAGCCAACACTCCATAACTATGTACTAAAGGAAAGCTGGAAGGGGGCAGGAAGCAGCCACCTGAGGAGGAGAAAGCTTTATCTGGTTGTGATTCAGGGAGGTAAACAGAGACCCTGTGAAGACTGCACTGACGGGCCATGTACACGCCCTCCCCTTGCTTCCTAGTCTCCCATCTGTCTTTTCCCTGCTCTGCCTCTAAGTGATCCCACACGCACCTGCCGCAGTAATAGTCCCAAATAATGGCTGCAATCATGACTGACGTGCCACTTCCACAGTTTGGCAACTTTATTAAACACCAAAGAAGTTCAAAGCTAC
>SJYW01041687.1:139519-173385 GCA_006410735.1 Raphicerus campestris | reverse complement strand
GAAAGTTATGACCAACCTAGATGGTATATTGAAAAGCAGAGATACTACTTTGCCAGCAAAGGTCCATCTGGTCGAGGCTATGGTTTTTCCAGTGGTCATGTATGGATGTGAGAGTTGGACTGTGAAGAAAGCTGCGAAGAATTGATGTTTTAGAACTGTGATGTTGGAGAAGATTCTTGAGAGTCCCTTGGACTGCAAGGAGATCCAACTAGTCCATTCTAAAGGAGATCAGTCCTGGGTGTTCTTTGGAAGGGATGATGCTAAAGCTGAAACTCCAGTACACTGGCCACCTCATGAGAAGAGTTGACTCATTGGAGAAGACTCTGATGCTGGGAGGGATTGGGGGCAGGAGGAGAAGGGAACGACAGAGAATGAGATGGCTGGATGGCGTCACCAACTCGATGGACGTGAATTTGAGTGAACTCCGGGAGTTGGTGATATACAGGGAGGCCTGGTGTGCTGTAATTCATGGGGTCGCAAAGAGTCGGATATGACTGACTGAACTGATTCTTTACATTTTGCATGCAACTTAAGATAATATTTTAGATAATGTTTTCTTATAATTAAGCTCATAAAGTGGTTCCCAGTGACTGTGACTCTTCTTCCCAAGTTGAAGTTACTTGACATCTGCATGTTGCTGTGTTTAGTCACTCAGTAGTGTATGGCTCTTTGAGACCCCATCAACTGTAGCCCACCTGGCTCCACTGTCCATGGGAATGCTCCAGGCAAGAATACTAGAGAGTGTTGCCATGCTCTCCTCCAGGGGATTTTCCCAACCCAAGGATCGAACCCAGTTTTCCCACATTGAAGCCAGATTCTTTACTATCTGAGCCACCAGGGAAGCCCAAGAATACTGGAGTGGGTAGCTTATCCCTTCTTTAGGGGATCTTCCAGACTCAGGAATTGAACCAGGGTCTTTTGATTACAGGCAGATTGTTTACCATCATCAGTCAAATCACCATCACAGTCTCTGAGGTTGACTACTATTTAGGGGAGATATGAATGTCTCTGGTTTAGTCTTTCATTTTTTAAAGCTTTATTTGAAGTATTTTTTTAAAACATAGATAATTTATGATGTTGTGTTAATTTCAAGTGTATGGCAAATTGATTGAGTTATACATATACATATAGATACATACATATATTATTTTTCAGATTCTTTTCCATTATAGATTACTACAAGATATTGAGTATAGTTCCCTGTGCTCTTGAGTAAGTCCTTGTTTTTTTTACCTATTTTACATAGAGTAGTGTGTCTGCCTTAGGGCTTCCCTAGTGGCAAAGAGGTAAAGAATCTGCAATTCAGAAGATGCAGGAAACCTGAGATCCATCCCTGGGTCAGGAAGATCCCCTGGAGGAAGGCATGGCAACCCACTCCAGTATTCTTGCCTAGATAGTCCCTTGGACAGAGAAGCCTGGCAAGCTATAGTCCATAGGGTCACAAAGAGTCACACAAGACTGAAGTGACTGTTGTTGCTGCTCAGTTGCTCATTTGTGTCCCCCTCTCTTTGTGATCCCATGGACTGGAGCATGCCAGCCTTCCTTGACCTTCATCATCTTCTGGAGGTTGCTCAAACTCATGTCCATTAAGTTGGTGATACCATCCAATCATCTAATACTCTGTCATCCCCTTCTCCTCCAATCTTTAATCTTTCCCAGCATCAGATTCTTTTCTAATGAGTTGGTTCTTCACATCAGATGGCCTAACTATTGCAGCTCCAGCATCAGGTCTTCTAATGAATATTCAAGATTGATTTCCTTTAGGATTGACTAGTTTGATCTCCTTGCAGTCAAAGGGACTCTCAAGAGTCTTCTCCAACACACAGTTCAAAAATATCAATTCTTCAACACTCAGCCTTCTTTGTGGTCCAACTCTCACATTCATACATGACTACTGAAAAAACCATAAGTTTGATTGTACAGACCTTTGTCAACCAAGTAATGTCTCTACTTTTTAATATGCTACTAGGTTTGTCATAGCTTTTCTTCTAAGGGTAGGCATCTTTTAATTTCATGACTGCAGTCACCATCTGGAGTGATTTTAGAGCCCCCCAAAATAAAGTCCATTTCCATTGTTTCCCCATCTATTTGCCATGAAGTGATAGTATGGTATGTGGTGATCTTAGTTTTTTGAATGTTGAGTTTCAAGCCAGCTTTTTCACTCTCCTCTTCTACCTTCATCAAGAGGCTCTTTAGTCCTCTTCACTTTCTGTCATAAGGATGGTATCATCTGCATATCTGAGGTTATTTGGCATTTCTCCTGGCAATCTTGATTCCAGCTTGTGCTTCATCTAGCTCAGCATTTTGTATGATGTACTCAGAGAATGAGATGGCTGGATGGCATCCCTGACTCAATGGACCTGAGTTTGAGTAAACTCCAGGAGTTGGTAATAGACAGGGAGGCCTGGCATATTGCAGTCCTTGAGGTCACAAAGAATCGGATACAGCTGAGAGACTGAACTGAACTGAACTCTGCATATAGGATTTCCCTGGTGGCTCAGCTGGTAAAGAATCTGCTTGCAATGTGGAAGACCTGGCTTTGATCCCTGAGTTGAGAAGATCACCTGGAGAAGGGAATGGCTACCCACTCCAATATTCTGGCCTAGAGAATTCCATGGATTGTATACTCCATGGGGTTGCAAAGAGGCAGATGACTGACTTTCACCTCTCTTCTCTCTGTATAGAAGTTAAATGAACTGGGTTACAATATACAGCCTTGACATACTCCTTTCCCAATTTTGAACCAGGCTGTTGCTCCATGTCCAGTTCTAGGTGTTGTGGCTTGACTTACCACAGCAGTACTGTGGCCACTGCTGAATTTTCCAAATTTGTTGGTATTTTGAGTGCAGCACATTAGCAATGTGCATGTCACTGACCACACGTGTGTGTGTGTGTGTCTATGTTAATCCCAAACTCGTAATTTATTCCCCACAACCCCTCTATCTTCTTGATAGTCGTAAGTTTATTTCTATGTCTATGAGTCTGTTTATGTTTTGCAAATAGTTTCTTTGTGTCATTTTTTAGATTCCACCTATAAGTGATATCATATGATATTTGTCTTTGACTTACTTCACTTAATATGATGATCTTTAGGTCCATCAATGTGGCTGCATATAATATTATTCCTTCATTATGGCTGAGTAATATTGTATTGTTTGTGTATGTGTGTGTGTGTGTGTGTGTATGGGTGTGTATATGTATATATATGGAGAAGGCAATGGCACCCCACTCCAGTACTCTTGCCTGGAAAATCCCATGATGGAGGAGACTGGAAGGCTGCGGTCCGTGGGGTTGCTGAGGGTCGGACATATATTTTAGGAAGAGAGGTCAAAAAACTAAAAACCCTAATTGGGCCTACTAGATAACATAACATAAAATGCTAGAGTACTAGGGACTGATGCACATAGTGAACTGAAGGGCTCCTGCTTTGTCTAAAATAGCCAGGCATCCTCCATCCTTCATCCGCCTTGAGAAGCGGAAATTCCAGTGACTTCGCTTTCACTTTTCACTGTCATGGATTGGAGAAGGAAATGGCAATCCACTCCAATGTTCTTGCCTGGAGAATCCCAGGGAGGGGGAGCCTGGTGGGCTGCCGTCTATGGGGTTGCACAGAGTCAGACATGACTAAAGTGACTTAGCAGCAGCGTGTATATATACACACTATATCTTCTTTACCATCCATTTGTCTGTGGATATTTAGCTTGATTCCATTTCTTGTCTATTGTAAATAATGCTGCAGTGAGCTTTGGGGTGCTTGTATCTTTTTGAATTATCTTTCTAACAACATTTCTAAATCTCAGTTTCCTCATTTCTGTTTCAGTACATTTAGCACTGTTGAATACATATCAATAAATTATCATTATTACTTGTTCTAGTCCATCAGTAATCAAAGAAGTATCATCAAAATACGTTTGCATTTCTCGCATGTTAATATTATGTCTATTTCCTCTAATAAAACTCCAGTTCTTTGATCATAGTATTGATGCATCACTTAGTCTGTGTTCTCATGGCATTTTTGTCTTGTATTTCTTAGTCTTCTCTACTTTGAGACTGAAGAATGCTCCAGATTTATAAACTCATGCAGGAGTCTTGCTACCTGGAATCTAATTATCAGACGACTGACTGCTTACCTGGGTTTTTGCACATTGTCCAATATTATGTTTCTTATCACCAGGCTGTGACCACCTCTCAGACTGCCATAAAGACGCTTAGAGAATTCTGGTCTCAGGTATTCTGCCAGTAATGCCCTCTAGCTACTGGGTCAAAAGTCATTTTAGTTGATGACCTCTCTCATTCTTAGAAGTAATATGGTTGTCTGCATACCTCTGATTCAATTCAGCTCTTGATTTTTTGCATACAGGCCATTCTACTCTTGTCCCATTGAAAACATTTCGAACAATCTATCAATCTGGTCCTGATTGTTTTTTATAATTAAAATAAATTTTTGGATAGGCTAGGTAGTAAAACTATGAGGACTGGTTTAGTCAGACAGGCTAGTTGGTAATAAACATATTCCTGGAGAGAAGTGGAATTATCTCTAAATAGAATGATTTCTTTTCTATTAATGTCTGTGACATGATGACATGTCAGTTGATCCTTAATGGATGAATAATTTTAGTGCCAATTTGTAATCATTGTTCCCAAAGATAAATGCATTTTCCAGCCTGCCAATAATCTATCACAAGGGTACTGCATGACTTCTTATCTGATTTTTAAAATTCTTTCTTGGTTTTTAGTTTGACAAGAAATAGTATAAGTGTAGTCATATGAGAAAGATGACCACTTATGAATATTACATATCCTGATTGCCATTCCCTCATTTTTTCATGTATACCAATGGCATTAATATTAAAACAAAATTAGATTCTGCTGTGGCCATTTTCTTTAGCATACTTGTTGGTTCCATTAGTTTACAGGAAATAAAATGAATTGCCTCAGACTTAATGAGGCCTTAAGAGAGTATTAAAAAAATTATTTAAAGGTAAATGCAAATAGTTGCAAAGAGTTCATGGAAAGGTAGATAAATTATTTATAATTGCTTCCTTTCTAGAGTATATATTTTAGGAAGAGAGGTCAAAAAACTAAAAACCCTAATTGGGCCAACTAGATAACATAACATAAAATGCTAGAGTACTAGGGACTGATGCACATAGTGAACTGAAGGGCTCATGCTTTGTCTAAAATAGCCAGACATCCTCCATCCTCCATCCACCTTGAGAAGCGGAAATTCCAGACCAGTGATATTAATCTTTAAATTAAAAGATGTGACCAGAAGCAAAAGGAGAAAAAAGAAGAATCAGAAATTCTTAAAAACTTCTGATTCTGAATGTTTATAAAATACAAGATATAGAAATACCAAATGTTGATTCATATACACTTTAGGTATTTTATATATTGTTAGTTTGTATTGTCTACAATATACTTGAATTCAGAAAAAAATCAGAACAATTTTGTTCCCTTCATATCTCTCTGTTTATACATGTATTGAATACAGCATAACATGGTACATATAGCCTAAACCTATAGAGAGAGGTCTAGAACAATATAGAAATAAGGACGTTTCAGTTCTTTGAGAGAGATATTGAGGAAAATCTGCCCAGCAACAGCATGTGCACATTTCCAGTTTGCTGTTCTCATATAAGCTTTGTTTTTCTAAAAATAACAAGCAAAAGAAGCATCTCTGCTTTGCATGACTTTCTTGCTTAGGACTCAAATATTTTTTTCCTGTTAATTTCATATGGGCAGAAAATTAGTTCAATTATTCCCAAACAGCATGACTTAATTTGGAAATATGTGTGTATATTTTTAAAGACTCTAAAAATAGTCTGCTGGTCAGTCAGGAAAAGTAATGCTAAAGGTGGAAATGAACAGAAGTTGCTTAGTTGGTACTTATTTCTCACAGTTAACAGAGTTCACTATAATTATGTAACATGATTATGGCTATGAAAAGAGCAGTGGATGACTATAAGAAATATCAGAGCTCTGGTTTTAACTATATACCAATTTAAACATTATGTGGCCAAAGGCAACTGTGAACCTATATGAAAATAAGCGTGTGCCCATATTTCAAGAATTAAAACAAGGATTTGGAGTAGTGGGCTCTAAAGAATTAAATGTTTTCTTCTATTATGTTTGTGTCTTTGTCTTCATTGGAGTTCGTTAGGAAATTCCAAACCCACTGGCTAATAAGAGAAACTGAATCACAATTTGTGTATATAGAAATCATAAAAATGATGAAGACTAAGGAAGAGGCAGGGGATATTTGTGTTAACTATGTTTAATGTGTGGCCTGACCAAGTTTCTGAAAACTATTATGTATATTTCACTTCTTTGCTCGCTAAATTTTTAGGATAAAATGAAGCATACTTTATAGTTGTTTCATGTGTTATGTACTTCATACATTATGTAAATGGATTACAAATATTAAATAATGTTCATATGATATGTAAATATTCCATAGTAGGTAATTAAAGTATATTCATTAAAAGAATGTCTATTAAAAACTCATGTGATACAGTAAAAAATAGCCAAAATGCTTATCAGAGAGTTCATGGGATGTTTTCTCCAATACATTTTTTTCTATTTCAATCATTTTGTTCTTATTTTTATTATTTCCTTCTTTTACATTTCATTTGAGTTTATTTTGCTGTATTTTTCTAGAGTTTTGAAATTGAGGGTAAATCATTAACTTTGTTTTCTTACATACTAGTTTAAGACAATATGTTTTTCTCTAAGCACTGCTTTACTGCTTCCCCAAAATATTGCTATGCCATGTTTTCTTTATCATTCATAAAAACATATTCCCAATTTTAATTTTATCTTTAACTTATTGATTAGAATTACATAATTTCCAAGCAACTGAAATTTCTAATTATACTTTTATTATTGAATTCTAGCCTAACTCCGCTGTGTTCAGAACAAAGAGTCTGTATGATTTTAGTGTGACTTTTTTCCTCTTTTTTTAAAATATAAATTTATTTATTCTAATTGGAGGTTAATTACTTTACAATATTGTGTTGGTTTTGCCATATACATCAACATGCATCTACCACAGGTATACACGTGTTCCCCATCCTAAACGCCCCCACCCCATTCCCTCCCTGTACCATCACTCTGGGTCATCCCAGTGCACCAGCCCCAAGCATCCAGTATCATGCATTGAACCCTCCAGTCCAGGTTAGATGCATGATTTTAGTGTTTTGAAGTTTGTTGAGACTCACTTTTTATGGTCTACCATATGAGGATCTGGTAAATGTTCCATGTGTATTTAGAAAGTTATTGGGTATGGTTTTCTATTTATGTTACATTGGTTAATTTTTAAAATTATTCTGGTATTCTATTTCCTAACTTTTCTTTTTCTGTTTATTCTATCAGTTACTGAGAGAAATTTGTTAAAATTTCCAACTCTGTGAATTTGAATATTTTATTTGTACTTTCAAATTTTGATTTGTAAATCTTAAAGCCTACTTCACTAAACTAGAGATCAGGGAGTTTTGTCTCTTTATTTAACTACTTACTTACAGCACACACAAAGCTGAAATATAGTAGACACTCATGGTTATTTGGGTAGGGGGGTGAATGAATGTGAGAATAAAAAGCAGTATCTAGTGACAAAGTCTGAAAAAATATGCATAGGATAGTACAAAGTGAGATTTGACCAACTGCCAAAGACGTTAAGATATTTTGGCCAGGCTTTGCCAAATGGAAGCTTTTAAATTTCTTTGTGCATAGTAGGTATTCAGTGATGAGAGTACTATTCTTTGTTTTGTTTTTGTTTTCCTTTATCTGAGAGCATATTAATGAAAGTATTAGTTGCTCAGTTATGTCCAACTCTTTGAGACTCTGTGGACTGTAGCCTGCCAGGCCCTTCTGTCCATGAGATTTCCCAGGCAAGAATACTGCAGTGGGTTGCCATTTCTTTCTCCAGGGTTTCTTCCTGACCCAGGGATCAAACCTAGGTCTCCCACTTTGCAGGCAGACTCCACTGNTTCAAATTATAACTTCTCTAGCCCTAGTGAGGGCTTCCCTGATAGCTCATTTGGTAAAGAATCTGCCTGCAATGCAGGAGACCCCAGTTCAGTTCCTGAGTCAGGAAGATCTGCTGGAGAAGATGTGTATAAGAGACAGCCAGGGAAGCCCTGGGAGCGTATTAGCCTTCTTCAGTTGTATTAGCATCATCAGTATTCATTCAGTGGTATCAACCTACACACATCTTTAACCAAGAAATGTTCACCATTTCTGTTCTTTCTAGAAAGAGTACAATTCTCTCAAAATTTGCTTACTCCTCTGTCTTCCAGACTTGATGCTGTCAGCTTGCTCTGCCAACTTTCATTAACTGGCATCTCTATATTCAGCTATTTATTTGGCTTGTGTAAAGGCAGAGAGACAAATTTCTAGATATTCTCTCTTGAAACTTGGAAATTATTCTAATTCTTTTCTAGGCCCATTTTAATTTAATTTTAAATTACGTGTATAAATATTATGCGGATATAAACCACCTAAAACAATGCCTGGCACTAAGCACTCAGAAAATGTTGGTAGTGGTAATAGCGTAAGTGCAGTGACTATTATGAGTATTTATTGTAAAAGGTATTTGAATTGTGAACTCAATATTACCAAAGGTAATACCATGCTTTATTACTAGGAGAGCATTTTCCTATTATTATGTTTTTTATATTTTCCTATTGTTATATATTATTTTCTTGCATTCTTTTGTTAAATTTTGCTTGTCTATGTTTTCTCCAGTAAATATATATTAGTTGCATAATAATTAAAACCTTGAAAGAGAGATGATTTTAATTTTTCTTTGAAGAATAGGTAACCAATAATCTGAGCTCCTTCTAAACTTAGCTTTTTCATTGTGTTCCTTTTTTTTTTAACTGTTAATGATCTGTAGGAATGAAAGANGAAAATCTGCCCAGCAACAGCATGTGCACATTTCCAGTTTGCTGTTCTCATATAAGCTTTGTTTTTCTAAAAATAACAAGCAAAAGAAGCATCTCTGCTTTGCATGACTTTCTTGCTTAGGACTCAAATATTTTTTTCCTGTTAATTTCATATGGGCAGAAAATTAGTTCAATTATTCCCAAACAGCATGACTTAATTTGGAAATATGTGTGTATATTTTTAAAGACTCTAAAAATAGTCTGCTGGTCAGTCAGGAAAAGTAATGCTAAAGGTGGAAATGAACAGAAGTTGCTTAGTTGGTACTTATTTCTCACAGTTAACAGAGTTCACTATAATTATGTAACATGATTATGGCTATGAAAAGAGCAGTGGATGACTATAAGAAATATCAGAGCTCTGGTTTTAACTATATACCAATTTAAACATTATGTGGCCAAAGGCAACTGTGAACCTATATGAAAATAAGCGTGTGCCCATATTTCAAGAATTAAAACAAGGATTTGGAGTAGTGGGCTCTAAAGAATTAAATGTTTTCTTCTATTATGTTTGTGTCTTTGTCTTCATTGGAGTTCGTTAGGAAATTCCAAACCCACTGGCTAATAAGAGAAACTGAATCACAATTTGTGTATATAGAAATCATAAAAATGATGAAGACTAAGGAAGAGGCAGGGGATATTTGTGTTAACTATGTTTAATGTGTGGCCTGACCAAGTTTCTGAAAACTATTATGTATATTTCACTTCTTTGCTCGCTAAATTTTTAGGATAAAATGAAGCATACTTTATAGTTGTTTCATGTGTTATGTACTTCATACATTATGTAAATGGATTACAAATATTAAATAATGTTCATATGATATGTAAATATTCCATAGTAGGTAATTAAAGTATATTCATTAAAAGAATGTCTATTAAAAACTCATGTGATACAGTAAAAAATAGCCAAAATGCTTATCAGAGAGTTCATGGGATGTTTTCTCCAATACATTTTTTTCTATTTCAATCATTTTGTTCTTATTTTTATTATTTCCTTCTTTTACATTTCATTTGAGTTTATTTTGCTGTATTTTTCTAGAGTTTTGAAATTGAGGGTAAATCATTAACTTTGTTTTCTTACATACTAGTTTAAGACAATATGTTTTTCTCTAAGCACTGCTTTACTGCTTCCCCAAAATATTGCTATGCCATGTTTTCTTTATCATTCATAAAAACATATTCCCAATTTTAATTTTATCTTTAACTTATTGATTAGAATTACATAATTTCCAAGCAACTGAAATTTCTAATTATACTTTTATTATTGAATTCTAGCCTAACTCCGCTGTGTTCAGAACAAAGAGTCTGTATGATTTTAGTGTGACTTTTTTCCTCTTTTTTTAAAATATAAATTTATTTATTCTAATTGGAGGTTAATTACTTTACAATATTGTGTTGGTTTTGCCATATACATCAACATGCATCTACCACAGGTATACACGTGTTCCCCATCCTAAACGCCCCCACCCCATTCCCTCCCTGTACCATCACTCTGGGTCATCCCAGTGCACCAGCCCCAAGCATCCAGTATCATGCATTGAACCCTCCAGTCCAGGTTAGATGCAAGATTTTAGTGTTTTGAAGTTTGTTGAGACTCACTTTTTATGGTCTACCATATGAGGATCTGGTAAATGTTCCATGTGTATTTAGAAAGTTATTGGGTATGGTTTTCTATTTATGTTACATTGGTTAATTTTTAAAATTATTCTGGTATTCTATTTCCTAACTTTTCTTTTTCTGTTTATTCTATCAGTTACTGAGAGAAATTTGTTAAAATTTCCAACTCTGTGAATTTGAATATTTTATTTGTACTTTCAAATTTTGATTTGTAAATCTTAAAGCCTACTTCACTAAACTAGAGATCAGGGAGTTTTGTCTCTTTATTTAACTACTTACTTACAGCACACACAAAGCTGAAATATAGTAGACACTCATGGTTATTTGGGTAGGGGGGTGAATGAATGTGAGAATAAAAAGCAGTATCTAGTGACAAAGTCTGAAAAAATATGCATAGGATAGTACAAAGTGAGATTTGACCAACTGCCAAAGACGTTAAGATATTTTGGCCAGGCTTTGCCAAATGGAAGCTTTTAAATTTCTTTGTGCATAGTAGGTATTCAGTGATGAGAGTACTATTCTTTGTTTTGTTTTTGTTTTCCTTTATCTGAGAGCATATTAATGAAAGTATTAGTTGCTCAGTTATGTCCAACTCTTTGAGACTCTGTGGACTGTAGCCTGCCAGGCCCTTCTGTCCATGAGATTTCCCAGGCAAGAATACTGCAGTGGGTTGCCATTTCTTTCTCCAGGGTTTCTTCCTGACCCAGGGATCAAACCTAGGTCTCCCACTTTGCAGGCAGACTCTACTGTCTGAGCCACCAGGGAAGCCCTGGGAGCGTATTAGCCTTCTTCAGTTGTATTAGCATCATCAGTATTCATTCAGTGGTATCAACCTACACACATCTTTAACCAAGAAATGTTCACCATTTCTGTTCTTTCTAGAAAGAGTACAATTCTCTGAAAATTTGTTTACTCCTCTGTCTTCCAGACTTGATGCTGTCAGCTTGCTCTGCCAACTTTCATTAACTGGCATCTCTATATTCAGCTATTTATTTGGCTTGTGTAAAGGCAGAGAGACAAATTTCTAGATATTCTCTCTTGAAACTTGGAAATTATTCTAATTCTTTTCTAGGCCCATTTTAATTTAATTTTAAATTACGTGTATAAATATTATGCAGATATAAACCACCTAAAACAATGCCTGGCACTAAGCACTCAGAAAATGTTGGTAGTGGTAATAGCGTAAGTGCAGTGACTATTATGAGTATTTATTGTAAAAGGTATTTGAATTGTGAACTCAATATTACCAAAGGTAATACCATGCTTTATTACTAGGAGAGCATTTTCCTATTATTATATTTTTTATATTTTCCTATTGTTATATATTATTTTCTTGCATTCTTTTGTTAAATTTTGCTTGTCTATGTTTTCTCCAGTAAATATATATTAGTTGCATAATAATTAAAACCTTGAAAGAGAGATGATTTTAATTTTTCTTTGAAGAATAGGTAACCAATAATCTGAGCTCCTTCTAAACTTAGCTTTTTCATTGTGTTCCTTTTTTTTTAACTGTTAATGATCTGTAGGAATGAAAGAAAATATGAAAAATTGAATTCAGTGTCTAGAATTAAAATGTGTGTCAGTATATTTAAATACCATGAATTTATTCAGAAGAGAAGGATGACAAATAGGGCTTAATAGTTTCAACTGTGAATTAAATTAAATCCAGGTATGTATTCTGAAGTAGATCATGTACTAAAGTAGATGCTGTTATTCTTATTTCAGTACTTGGGACAGATCATTTAGGAAAGGAAAAAGAGAAAGTAAAGTAACCTTTATTATATCCCTGGAGGTTCTAGAGACTGTGCTAAGCACTTTACATATGTATTTAATGCTCTCCAAAAAAAAAAAAAAAGTAACATGTTACTATTCAAAAGATTACCATGTGGAAATTGAGGCTCAAAAGATACTCATATATGCAATTTCATATAGCTTATATGCAAAAGTCAAAATGTAAGCCCTCTTTTACTGAATTCAGAATCCAGTAACTTTACTCTGTGTTCTCCTCCTCTCAAAGCTACTGTCTCTCCCCACCCATACCCACTACCTTCTACTAATCTTTTGTTGACAGTTGGTTGTCCAATTATGTAGATGAAGTATGTCAGAAATATCACCATCAATGCTGCTCATTTCTTCTCTAGTAATAAACCTCTTTTCTTCTTTCTTCATGTATACAACAGAGATGAAGCTTCTAAATGACAGCTTATTCAAATATCTCCATTTGCAATATGTTTTTCTTGTCATAACTCTAATTTTCTATCATTTTACACTTACTTTTCATTTTTCATTTGTGTTTCTATACTGTTATGACTTCCAATGACCAAATATCTCTACAGATTGATTTCAATGCATTTCATAAAGATGGGCATATTAGTAGTTGTTTTTCTCATGATTTATGAAATTTATCATGCTGCTACTGCTCAGTTGCTTCAGTTGTATCCGACTCTGTGCGACCCCATAGATGGCAGCCCACCAGGCTCCCCCATCTGCATATTATTTAATAGAGAAGATTTTACTCTTGAGTGCTGAAATGAATATGCTCATGAAAGGTAGTCTTGATTAACAGTGACAAATAACACAAATTCTTACTGATTCTGATTATTGTCCTCATGTAGGCATTATCATTCTTTGTGCTCACAATAGCTTTAACATATTTGTAGTGCCACAGAAAGATAGCATCTAAAAGTTATTTTAAAAATATCAGTATATTAATTCCCCTCATTATATAATGTTATCACTTTAGTCAACCTTGCTGTATGAAAGATTTAATTTTCTATACTGGAAAATAAATGAAGATAAGTATCAATTATATTTTCAGTGTAGTCTTAACAGTATATTAGTGGAAAAAAATCAAACAATTATTTGCTGTGGTTTCCACTTACTAGGACTTCTCTGATAGCTCAGTTGGTAAAGAATTCACCTGCAATGCAGGAGACCCCAGTTCAGTTCCTGAGTCAGGAAGATCTGCTGGAGAAGGGATAGGCTACCCACTCCAGTATTCTAAGACTTCTCTTCTGGCCCAGCTGGTAAAAAATCCACCTGCAATGTGGGAGACCTGGATTTGATCCCTGGGTTGGGAAGTGCCCCGGAGAAGGGAAAGACTACTCACTCCCTTATTCTGGCCTGGACAATTCCATGGACTGTATAGATATTCCATGTGTCTGTCTCACAAAGAGTCAGACACAGCTAAGTTACTTTCACTTTCACACCACTTACTAAGCACAAGGAACTGTAGTTGGGTTTTCAAGATGCATTAAAAGGGGTAAGACTCAATATTTGTCCTTAAAAGTTTATTTTTTTAGTTTTGTGAAAACATTGATAATTTTGTGTTAATGTTAAGAATAAGGAATCATGTTAGTGTTTCAGGTACTTTAAAATATTCTCAGTAAAATGATTATTCTGAAGCATGGAGATCAGTCATTTTTATTATGATCTTCTTGAAATGGAATATGCTTCTCCCAATATTTATTCATTGGATTATACAGTTGGTGGTTTAGTTGCTAAGTCATGTCCAACTCTTGCCAATCCATGGACTGTAGCCCACAAGGCTCCTCTGCCCATAGGATTTCCCAGGCAAGAATATTGGAGTGGGTTGCCATTTCCTTCTCCAAACCCAAGAATCCATGTTAGTTTTTAGTACCAACCAAGTTTAGGTCATTTTCACTAGAGAACAAACAGATGCTATCAAAGAATTATAATGTCCTACTAATTGAATTAACATGTCTATTTTGTGAATTAACTTTTATATTTAGTTTAGATAAATAAGGTGACTAAATTGGTAAGTGATCTTTGACAATTATTTTCCATAAAGACTAGAAAAAGAATCTCTAAAGCCAGGTACTATTAACAATTAAAAAGCTTATTAGTGTTCATGCCTTGCATTAGCCTTCATTTTGTTCACATTTCTTCTAAAATGTATTTTTAAATACTTCATCATGAGATACTACAATATACAGTCCAAAATACACACAGTATTAACCAGAGATGAAATTATTTCCTATATAAATGTATGTAAGAAAACAAAGATCATGGTATCCTGTCCCATCACTTTATGGGAAATAGATGGAGAAACAGTGGAAACAGTGTCAGACTTTATTTTGAGGGGCTCCAAAATACTGCATATGGTGACTGCAGCCAGGAAATTAAAAGACACTTACTCCTTGGAAGAAAAGTTATGACCAACTTAGATGGCATATTCAAAAGCAGAGACATTACTTNCATATCTAATACATAGAGGTTAGATGCTCAAATTTTAATGTAATTCTAATCATAAGCTTGATATGGAAATTGATACACATATTTTAATATTAATATGGGTGATAAAAAATAATGAAGATATTCTTGAGGAAGAACAATTAGAGGACTTGCCATTCTGAATATTGAGCCATATTTTAAGGTAATAATGATTTAAATGGAATATTGCTATGAAGATGGATCAAAAAGATGAATGGAATTGACTAAGGGGCCTGGCCAGACCCAAAGACATGTAGAAATCTATATATATAAATGAAAGAATTGTTATTGCACACGAGTGAAGAATGTAGCAATGGGAACCAGGATGATTATTCATACACAAAAAATTATATTGGGTAATATTGCATTCATTTCTACCACACCACACACACACATAAATATTACAGGTAAACACTGAAATGTGAAAAACTTAATTCTTTAAATCTTTTATGAAAATAACTTCACTACCTCAGATTTGAGAAGGATTCAGAAAAATGTGCAAGCCATTACATTGTATTAAAAAAAAAATGTACACAAAAGCTTTCTGGAGCAAATGACACCATACTGTGGCCAGAGTATGGTACCATATGTTCTATTCAATAGAAACAAGAAACTAAAAACCTCAAAAATTGCACATTAAGATTATAAAACTTTATTTCATCATAAAACAAGACATTGAAAATGAAAGAGAAACCAAAAATTGGGAGAAGGTAAGTACCCTGTTGTTGTTCAGTCACTAAGTTATGTCCAACTCTTGCGGCCCCGTGGACTAAACGATACTAGGTTTCCCTGTCCTTCACTATCTTCCGGAGTTTGCTCAGACTCATGACCATTGAGGTGGTGATGCCAACCACATCATCCTTTGCTGCCCCCTTCTCCTCCTGCCCTCAATCTTTCCCTGAATCAGGGTCTTTCCCAGTGAGTTGTCTCTTCACATCAGGTGGCCAAAGTATTGAAGCTTCAGCTTCAGCATCAGTCCTTAAAATGAATATTCAGTGTTGATTTCCTTTAGGATTGACTGGTTTTGTTTGGGGGTTCTTAAATAAGTATTGAGAAAAATAATGTGATGGGCAAAAAAAAAAAATCCATACTATTAGGTAATAGTTTAGATAGAAATGAAATGTTTATAGGGAGATAGATACATTTTTTTGGCCAAAAACCAAAAAGAGCTGGTCCCTTTATATTGTAGCTCCAAACAAAGCAAAATTTTATTAAATGTTAACATTTTAATTTCCTATGTCTCATTCTTTTCCAAGTTCTGTGCATTTTTTTAACCACAGTTTTTCTGGTTTCTAGGATGTCATAAGCAAGAATAGTATTACTATGACTTGGAACAGGCATAGAAATAAATTTATAGACTACACAGCAAGAATACCTGAAAATTAACTTCATAGTGGTTTGACAATATGTGGTTGGCTTTAACAGAATATACTGATTTTACTGCATATCATGATTTCCATAGCATCATATAATTTGGCATGCAATTTGTATCAAGATTTGCCTGTAAATCATTTTAAGTAGCAATAGCTGTGTATTAATCACATGGCTTTATATGTAATTATGTTAACTATAATATGTAACTGTCTCAACCAGCATGATCACTCATTTTGGAGCCTAGTTTTAAATAAGATTATGTTGATGTCAATAGAAGGATCAGAACTAATAAAAGAACTATTTGGCATTGATTACTCTCCTCTGGGCAGTCCCATAGTCCTTTATTAGTTCTTAATTAAGAGTTTAATTCATTCTGCTTTGATTTTGTATAATTTCTGTACAAGCTCATCACCTCTACCAAACTGAGTTTCTTGTGTGGCATCCTGTCTCATTCATCTTTCATATCCCATATCTATTAATAATGGTTCATATAGTGAACAATGATAACTCAAAAGAATAAAGATTTTCCTTTTTTTTTTTTAAAGAGTATGCTTTTTAAATTTCTTTCAGAAACTTGGTACAGCTGTACAAAAGTGAAGATGACATGGAAATTTCAAAGAAGATTAAGACTCAGTGGACTTCTTTGGGCTTAGAAGACGTACAGCTTGTGAATTACTCTGTGCTGCTGAGCCTGCCAGGTCTTTCTCCCAGCTCTGTGACTCTGAGCAGCAGTGGCCAGTGCTTTCATCCTAATGGCCAGCCTTGCAGTGAAGAAGCCAGAAGATGGAGCAGCCAAGAACTGCTATATTCATACGCAGCCTATTCTGCCAATGGAATTCTCGAGGTAATATGACCATTTATCTCTGTCATTTACAGTGAAATGAAATTAGAAAACAACAGCTTTCATCTAAATTGAACTAACTGGCAAGATACAGCATACCAAAGTAACCATTAAATGTTCTCAGTGTAGAGGTGCCAGGAAAGGGGAAGAAGATTTAAACTGCCTGACCCTTGTCATATTTGGAAAGTGAAAACATGTTAGAAGAATTTAATTCAAAACTGTTGAATGTGTGACTGAGTCATTCACATTTTGCTTAGCTCTTACAGTGCAAATTCATTTTCTTCTTTGGTTCTAAAGAGGCGAGTTTTAATAGATTGATGTGGACAGAAAGAATAGAAATGGAGGCAGCTGTGTTTTGAGATTGTATATGCACACAAGAAATGAAGTGGAAAATGCATGTGATTATTCACACATTTAAGATTTGATATACAGTGTTTCTGCTTTATGGTGGAAAATACATGAAAAAGGGACCAGGTGTGAATTTTTCACTTTAGTCTAAGTTAGCTGTTTTTTGTTTGTTTTGTCTTTTAATGTGTTTTTCCAGCACTGTGGNGATGTCATAAGCAAGAATAGTATTACTATGACTTGGAACAGGCATAGAAATAAATTTATAGACTACACAGCAAGAATACCTGAAAATTAACTTCATAGTGGTTTGACAATATGTGGTTGGCTTTAACAGAATATACTGATTTTACTGCATATCATGATTTCCATAGCATCATATAATTTGGCATGCAATTTGTATCAAGATTTGCCTGTAAATCATTTTAAGTAGCAATAGCTGTGTATTAATCACATGGCTTTATATGTAATTATGTTAACTATAATATGTAACTGTCTCAACCAGCATGATCACTCATTTTGGAGCCTAGTTTTAAATAAGATTATGTTGATGTCAATAGAAGGATCAGAACTAATAAAAGAACTATTTGGCATTGATTACTCTCCTCTCAGTAGTCCCATAGTCCTTTATTAGTTCTTAATTAAGAGTTTAATTCATTCTGCTTTGATTTTGTGTAATTTCTGTACAAGCTCATCACCTCTACCAAACTGAGTTTCTTGTGTGGCATCCTGTCTCATTCATCTTTCATATCCCATATCTATTAATAATGGTTCATATAGTGAACAATGATAACTCAAAAGAATAAAGATTTTCCTTTTTTTTTTTTAAAGAGTATGCTTTTTAAATTTCTTTCAGAAACTTGGTACAGCTGTACAAAAGTGAAGATGACATGGAAATTTCAAAGAAGATTAAGACTCAGTGGACTTCTTTGGGCTTAGAAGACGTACAGCTTGTGAATTACTCTGTGCTGCTGAGCCTGCCAGGTCTTTCTCCCAGCTCTGTGACTCTGAGCAGCAGTGGCCAGTGCTTTCATCCTAATGGCCAGCCTTGCAGTGAAGAAGCCAGAAGATGGAGCAGCCAAGAACTGCTATATTCATACGCAGCCTATTCTGCCAATGGAATTCTCGAGGTAATATGACCATTTATCTCTGTCATTTACAGTGAAATGAAATTAGAAAACAACAGCTTTCATCTAAATTGAACTAACTGGCAAGATACAGCATACCAAAGTAACCATTAAATGTTCTCAGTGTAGAGGTGCCAGGAAAGGGGAAGAAGATTTAAACTGCCTGACCCTTGTCATATTTGGAAAGTGAAAACATGTTAGAAGAATTTAATTCAAAACTGTTGAATGTGTGACTGAGTCATTCACATTTTGCTTAGCTCTTACAGTGCAAATTCATTTTCTTCTTTGGTTCTAAAGAGGCGAGTTTTAATAGATTGATGTGGACAGAAAGAATAGAAATGGAGGCAGCTGTGTTTTGAGATTGTATATGCACACAAGAAATGAAGTGGAAAATGCATGTGATTATTCACACATTTAAGATTTGATATACAGTGTTTCTGCTTTATGGTGGAAAATACATGAAAAAGGGACCAGGTGTGAATTTTTCACTTTAGTCTAAGTTAGCTGTTTTTTGTTTGTTTTGTCTTTTAATGTGTTTTTCCAGCACTGTGGTTAGGTGCACAGCTTCTAGAGCCACGTGAACTAGTTTCAATTCTCAAATCCCCAATTATCACTGATAATTAAGCATCTAGGGCTGAGTTTTCTCATCTCTATAATGGGGATAATAATGGTCCCAGCTTTGTAATCTTGTTGTGAGAATTGAATTAATAGATGTAAATCTTGGAAGATAGAGCTTAGCCTATTGTAAGAACAATATAGCAGTCAGACTTCAAGCATTTAAGTGGTCACTAGTTTCCTTTATGGGCAAATTTTGCATATCCATGTAGAAGTCTCATTTTAATAGATACTTAGTTTCTTTATAGATTTTGTGTGAATAAAATGATGTTTCTGCTAATTATTGACACAGCTTTTTAAGATTCTAATTTATGATTGTCGGAATAAGATGATGAATTTAAATCATTTAGAGTTACCTTGCATAAATATAGGCTTGTTCCTAAATTTTTTTGTTAATTTTTGGGGAATGTTATGGGGAGAGGCAGTTAACTGATCCTTCAGCACTGTTTTTGTTCTGTGTTTTACATTGTTGACATTTAGCATATCTACTACACATAACCAGCACCATCTTGAAAGTCTTTTTTTACTTACAAGTTAACGTAATATTAAGTGTAATATTTCTAGTGTAGGACTCACGGATTGATTTGATTACTAAATACCCTATTTCTGATAGGCAATAATAGAAATGTACCTGCATATTTAAAGAAATAGGAGGCTGCTAGCTCTTTCTTTCGTTCAGAAACTTCTGTCTTAAGTTGAGATTCTAAAGTTAACACACAGATTTTCTCTCAGACTCCCAAACCTGTGTAAGTGAAAGTCTGTCAGTTGTCAGATTCTTTGCAACTCCATAAACTATACAGTCCATGGAATTCTCCAAGCCAGAATACTTGAGTGGTTAGCCTTTCCCTTCTCCAGGGGATTTTCCCAACTCAGGGATTGAATCCAGGTCTCCCTCATTATGGGCAGATTCTTTACCAGCTGAGCTACAAGGAAAGCCCAACATTTCCAGGCTCCTCCTTATCCCAGTTGATTCAAGTATATCAGAGTCATCTCCTTCCCATATCAAGCACATCCCAAACAACAGAACAACAATAAAATCGCAGAAGATTGAAAAGGTCCTTGGAATCACCCCCATTTATTTTCTTTTCAATTTCCTCTGGCAAACTTCATTGTTCCTTAACTGAGCCGATAGGGAAAAGTCATGGAACTATAACTTGTGTCTCTGTGGTCTCTGTATGGATGTCTCTAATAATCCCCTAGACACACTGAATTATTTTTTTTATTCCTATGTAATCATATCTTGGATTATTATACATTTATCTTATCAATTATGTGTTTCAATTAAAAAAAATCAAGATGTACTATAGAATTGTGGAAATGCTTAACTGTTTGTGAAGTGACAAGTCATGGAACCCTGCTCTTGATGGGACTGTAAATTGGTGCAGCCACTGTTTAAAGCAGTATGTAGGTTCTGCAGGAAAACTAAGCATAGAGCTGCCATATGACCAAGCAATCCACTTCGGAGTATATATTCAAAGAAAATAAAAACACTGACTTGAAAATATATACCCACCCCAGTGTTCATAGAGGTTATTTTACACATACACACAAACACATAGACAGTGGTGTGTTAATCAGCCATAAAAACTGAAATTTTGCCATTTGAGACAACATGGATGGACCTGGACAGTATTAGGTTTAGTGAAATGTCAGACAGAAAAAGACAAATACATTATTTTATCACTTATGTGTGGAATATAAAAAATAAAATGAATAAGCATAACAAAACAGAAAAAAAACCTCATAAATGGTGAGAACAAACTAGTGGTTACTAGTAGGGAGAGGGAAAGGAAAGGGAAAGATAGGGGATTAATAAGTATAAACTACTATGTATAAAATATATAAGCTACAAAGATGTACAGCATAGGAAATATAGCCAATATTTTATAATGACTTTAAATGATGTATAATCTATAAAAATATTGAATCACTATGTTGTATACCTTGAACTAATATAATTTTGTCAATTATACTTGAATTGTTTAAGAAACTAGCATTTTTAATAAAGAAATATTGGAAAATTCAAAATATGACTATTAAAAGGGAGAAATAAAGTTAGCTATAGGTGTAGAATTGTATTCTATCTTTGAAATTTTGGGCCCAGATAGGAAGAAATAATATTAAAAGAACTAAAATGCAATTATGGATAAAACAAATACCTTGCATTTGAAGAACATATTTAAGAAATTAACTGCAAATTAGATGAAGAAGTTGGTATTAAATATTTTTTAGAATTATTTTAGCAATTCAAATAAAGAATCCACCTGAAATGTGGAAGACCCAGGTTAGATCCCTGGGTCAGAAAGATCCCCTGGAGAAAGAAATGGCTACCCCAATCCACTATTCTTGCCTGGATAATTCGAGAGAGAAGCCTGGTGGGCTACAGTTTATGGGGGTCACAAAGAGTCAGATACAACTGAGCAACTAACCACTTCACTTCATGTTGATATTGATTTGTTGAATCCCCACTATATCATGATATTAGTATTATAATTTTCAAAAGCAATTTCTAGGTGACTATTTTATATGCATACAGAATGCTTGCATATTTTTATATACATGTTTTAGATGGATATATTAGTGAAACTCGTATATTCTAGTTAATAGGATACTGGTGAATTTTCCATGTTTCTTCAGAATATTTCCTAATTCAATTTAAGCTTGAGAGGTTGCTGCTAATGATACAGGCGTACGTACTTTTTGATTTTGAGTCCATTGTGCTTGCATGAATTTCTATCAGGCAGAGCCATTATCAAGTTCTTAAATTATTCTAGTCTGACTGCCAGCCAGGCTCCCCACTACTTTTGCTTTTGACAAGGTTATTTGTAGAAGAGGCGTACCCTTTTTCTTTGAAGAGCTGTCATGTTCATTCATCATATGACTGTTTTGTATAAGCTTCCAATTTTTGCTTTCTGGTAACAGTCTAAACAGCATTTGTGATATCTGAGATCTACTTTGAAAACCTACTTAGTGTCAGCATGATGGATGGTGTACTTTGCAACTTCTTTGTAATTCATTGTGCACCAGAAAGGTGACATTGTTTACCCCATCATAATGACAGGTGGGTCAGTAAAATGGTTCTAAGGAGAGTTGCCCTGTCAGATGCAAAATATATATTAAAATGGATATATAAATAATTTAGCATGAGTGAGGTTAGTTACTGTGGAAAATTCTTAAAGAGATGGGAATACCAGACCACCTGCCCTGCCTCCTGAGAAATCTGTATGTAGGTCAAGAAGGAACAGTTAGAACTGGACATGGAACAACAGACTGGTTCCAAATAGGAAAAGGAGTATATCAAGGCTGTATATTGCCACCTTACCTATTTAACTTATATGCAGAATACATAATGTGAAATGCCAGGCTGGATGAAGTAGAAGCTGGAATCAGGATTGCCAGGAAAAATATCAATAACCTCAGATATGCAGGTGGCACTACCCTTATGGCAGAAAGTGAAGAAGAACTAAAGAGCCTCTTGATGAAAGTGAAAGAGGAGAGTGAAAAAGTTGGCTTAAAACTCAACATTCAGAAAACAAATCATGGCATTCAGACCTATCACTTTATGTCACATAGATGGGGAAACCATGGAAATAGTGAGAGACTTTATTTTGGGGGACTCCAAAATCACTGCAGATGGTGACTGCTACCATGATCTTGGAAGAAAAGCTATGATCAGCCTAGACAGCATATTAAAAAGCAGAGATGTTACTTTACCAACAAAGATCCATCTAGTTAAAGCTATGTTTTTTCCAGTAGTGATGTATAGATGTGAAAGTTGGACTATAGAGACAGCTGTGTGCTGAAGAATTGATGCTTTTAAGCTATGGTGTTGGAGAAGACTCTTGAGAGTCCCTTGGACTGCAAAGATATCCAACCAGTCCATCCTAAAGGAGATAAGTCCTTAATATTCATTGGAAGGACTGGTGCTGAAACTGCAATAATTTGGCCACCTGATGTGAAGAACCAACTCATTTGAAAAGACTTTGATGCTGGGAAAGATTGAAGGTGGGAGGAGAAGGGGACGACATTGTATGAGATGGTTGGATGGCATCACCAACAGGATGATGATGATGGACATGAGTTTGAGTAAGCTCCGGGAGGTGGCGATAGACAGGGAAGCCTGGTGTGCTCCCTCCATAGGTTTGCATAGAGTCAGACATGTCTGAGTGACTGAACTTAACTGAACTGAGGTTAGTTTCAGGGAGTAATAGTGATTTATATTTTTATTAATGGGAAATATCAGCTGTAATATCATCATAATGTTAAGACATTGATAGTACTGACNCCATAGGTTTGCATAGAGTCAGACACGTCTGAGTGACTGAACTTAACTGAACTGAGGTTAGTTTCAGGGAGTAATAGTGATTTATATTTTTATTAATGGGAAATATCAGCTGTAATATCATCATAATGTTAAGACATTGATAGTACTGACAATGTCTAGTCAGTTTTACAAATAGAATATATGGCTTTTATAATTTCCATGCAATTGTTTCTTTTGTCCTTTGTGAACCCCATGCAAATACAGAAAAACAATTAATATTTATTTAATAAAAGTTGGTCACAGTGGGTCTATCATGTTCTTATTTTGAATAAAGGATTTGTTTTTATTCCAATACATTTTATGAATTTTGGAGTTTTCTTTCTGTTAAGCATTATTTTTTATTTGAAAGAAAAGTCAAATGATGCAATTCTATAAAGAAATATTTTCAACAACTCATTTACTGTGCATGAAATATTGTTACCAACACACTTAACATTATCCCATTCCTCAGAAAGCATAGTTCAACTAGCCCAGACTAGCAACCTTCCATATTATCTACACACCCATGGGTTGGTTGCTTCAGTTTTCTAAGCTTCAAGGTTTTCATCTGTAAAAGAGGAATAATTATAGTACCTCAAGTGATTGTTGTGGGCAAAAATGATAGAAACCATATAAATGGTCTACTACTTAGAAGTACTCAATAAATGTTACCTATTGCTGTGATTAGTAGTTGATAAAAGGAGACAACTTCAAATTGGAGAAATTAAGAAAATAGTAGAACTATATAACATAAAATTTGGAGTACAAATTTTTAACATATTGTGTGAATATAATTTTCCTATCTTCTATTTAACAAAACAAATATTAGTAAGGGAAGAAAATGCCTTAAGTATGACTACATAGTAAAAAAATCCCTGACTATATTTTTTCTTTTAAAACTGAAAGCTCTAATAAAAGAAATATTTCATTTTTGAATCCAGAATGACAAATCATATCAATTTGGGACTGAAGAGAGTTCCTTGTCTTTGTTTTGTAAAATATCAAGGCCTAGTATATAACACATGATATCTGAAAACTGCATCAATTATTTTGTCAAAAAATCTGAAGAGAGGAAATAATAACTGGCATGGAGTCCTTGGATAACTTGTAGTCAGATGTCTATTTTTTCATGGCTGAGAAAACTTTGTCTTCTTCTTTTATTTTTAATATTATCAAGCAAAGGCAGACTTATCAGTGTTATGGCAGAAGGAAAATCTATATGCATTTAGCTCTGAATTATTTTTGTTACAGATAAAAATATCAGAAAGCTAACAAAACAGTCTGAAATTGTTTTTTTCTGGGTATGAAAATGAATCTCTACTCTCACAAACAGAAATGTGAGCTTGGAGCAGTTTTCCAATATTGAAAAGGATTTTGCATTTTATTTGTCCCCCCTCTTTTTCTCTTGTAGAATCCATCTTTTGGTCAACAATGCACAACAGTGTGAAATGAATGGTTTTGAACACAGTTATATCTAAGAGATTCACTTTTTGAACTCTGTAGAAAATCCCTNTTCAATATTGAAAAGGATTTTGCATTTTATTTGTCCCCCCTCTTTTTCTCTTGTAGAATCCATCTTTTGGTCAACAATGCACAACAGTGTGAAATGAATGGTTTTGAACACAGTTATATCTAAGAGATTCACTTTTTGAACTCTGTAGAAAATCCCTTGGTTTAATATGATCTTTTTCTGATTTCATGAGCTCTATGAAGTAACTAAGTTATCAAAAGAATTTCATAATTGGCTTCTTTTTTCCCCAAATTAATCCCTGTTGTTAGTTTTCACATATTTAAAGTCTATATTATTCCTGGATTTAAAATTTAGACAGAAATATTTACAAATAAAGAAGTGATCTATCACAACATAGCATCCATAGTTAAATATTTGTTAGGGAGAATGCATCTTATTCCCAGGAAAAATCAAAAGCTTACTTTATGAAATAAAAGTTTACAGCAAAGATAGCTGAATTTTCCTAAAAAGTTAAAGTGCATTGGACTATTTTTCTCCATCTTCATTCGAAGAAAGGTGGCGTTTTGACTCAGAAGGTGTTTGACTACAGATTACTAATTTGACCAGTTATTTTTAAAGATTTTGCATCACCATAACTATTTGATAGAACATTCTAGGTTAGAATTTTTAGTTTGAATATGCTTATTTAACTTATATGCAGAGTACGTCATGAGAAATGCTGGACTGGAGGAAGCACAAGCTGGGATCAAGATTGCCAGGAGAAATATCAAGAACCTCAGATATGCAGATGACACTATCCTTATGGCAGAAAGTGAAGAAGAACTAAAGAGCCTTTTGAGGAAAGTAAGAGAGGAGAGTGAAAAAGTTGACTNGTGACATTTTGAAATAGAACACATGGTTAAAGGGAAATCTGATACAAAATTTAAAACAATCTCTCCCATGCCTCCTAAATAAATGAATTTTTATTTTTCCAATAAGTATGTAAAGTAGTATTTAGTCCTTAAAAAAAAAAAAGAACTAGAGTTTGCTAATGAGAGATGTGGGGACAATTAAGCCTCACGTTATGGCATTTTACCATAATATGCAGCATGCCTGCTTCTCCTTGGTAAAGACTCTTCAATGGGAATCTGTTTCTGTATGGATATGCAAATATATAAAAGCTTATGCAGAGATATGGCCCCCACACAAATAATGAGACTCTTTCAATTTTCTACTTAATACATTCTGAATTCTTACCACTGTACTTCCTGTGAGCCTGTTTCCTCATAACAAACTCTTGCTGCAACAACAACAAAAAAAATGTGAACCTTACATATTTGTACAGAAAACAACCTATTGGAATAGATACATATGATGTGTTATACTACAAAGGCTTTCCAGCGTGGACCTGGATCCCTTCGGAGTGCCAGCAGCAGATTTCTTATTATGCTTTGGTCTCATCTTCACTGCCAGTGACAAGGTGTTTTTTTTTCCCCCCCTCTGGCTGAAATCTAATTACTAGTGAAGCTGGCAGGATTTCATCTTGTATCTACACTGCAGTAACAGAGAAAACATTCTTTTAATCACCTTGCATTTGAGAAAAGGAGCACTTAAAGGGAAAACATATCCTGGGAGAGAAATAGAATAAAATAAATACATAAGCATTGCCCCCAGTGGGTTTCATGGGTTCCTCCCAAATACTCACTGATGAAATTTTTCACCTTAGGTGTGCGGAAGGCTATTTTGGACAACCTTCTGTACCTGGAGGATCGTGTCAGCCATGCCAGTGCAATGACAACCTTGACTTCTCCATTCCTGGCAGCTGTGACAGCTTGTCTGGCTCCTGTCTGATATGTAAGCCAGGTACAACAGGCCGGTACTGTGAGCTCTGTGCTGATGGATATTTTGGAGACGCGGTTGATGCAAAGAACTGTCAGCGTAAGTCGTGAACTATTGATGCCCCTGACAGAATTGATGCATTGCTCCTCAAAGTAGCTGATGAGTTCTTGAGTGGGGTTTGGAGAGTAGGAAATTACCTGTAATACATGTAAGATAGATATCCAGCCTATACACAGAGTCTGAATATTCTAATACATTTCCTTTGTACCAATAGATTAAATCCTCTCAAATTTGCTGTTGTTGAAGTATCATTGTTTTCCAAATGATACACATATTTCTGTTTACACGTGGGATAAAGACTTTTAAGTAAATTTTTGTCTATGACAGGAAAGAATTTGAAAAGTAGGCCCTATTTATCCTTATTGTTTATCTCAATTCTACTCATTTTCTTGAAATACATTGATCTGCCCATATTATTTCATTAATATCTGTCAGTAGGTTTTAATCTGGTATGCTTTCATATGTAAACTTTACATTCTTGAGTTTCACAATAGGTGAAATATACTGCCAGTATTCTCACACACTAGCATTTGTAACTGTTGAGTGATTAACCATCAGCTGAAGACTACTCATAGAATGCTGTTCTGTATTTTACTTCCACAAAATTAGCTATTATAGGACTTTATTCATATTAGTCAGTACATTCTTACCCTTGTCTTGAATTTCTCAACTATATTATTTGGTACTGCATAAAGTATTAGTGGTAACATGCTAGAGAGATCTCATTGTGGAGAATCCAGACGGAGCATCCTTGTTAGATCAGCTTAGAGCTGGACACTGCCATAATCAACTTCATCTACTGCAATAATCCTCAGGAAGAGCAGGTTATAATACCAGCGTAACAATTCACTTCTGCTAACTTCATTATATAGGAAGGGATTCTTCTAGCCATTGAGTTGGGTCCCAGGACCTGCAACTTTACAGAAGCCACTGGCAATATTGTGCCTGTTAGCATCTCTACTATAAATACCAATGACCTGCTAGGGTCTCCCACTTCAAGAAGAAATGGGTCTTTCTCCTCACAGGCCAACGTTTTGTCATTTAAACATGACAATTCGTTGAATCAAAAACAAACCACTCTCTGGAATAGTCAACAGCTATTAATACCACCTGTAAATTGTCAAGTTTTTTCAGCAAAATTTCCAACAGGCTCAGAAGCACCTTTAAACACTGGGTTTATGGCATCTGTGTAAAACCATAAGGTGCTCAAGAAACTCTCCAGTTCAAGCATATCATCTAGGATCTATACTTTCTACCAGTGTGACTCTGGGCAAGACATTTGAGCTCACTGAGATTCAGTTTCATTTACATAAAGCATTCTAATTTTCTATGGGAATTAAAGGATCTAACACATGAGACTGTCTAGTGAGCTGCCTGGGGTATTCTCACCTGTTGGCTCCTTTGTAGAGATGCTGACAGTAGTTGTGACTATTTATGGCTCACCAATTCTAGAGCTGTGTTATTTATTCACTGAATGACCTCATTTTATATCTTCCAATAACCCCTTCTATAAAGCTGAAGAGACAGTTCTACTCTTTATTGTGGTGAATTCAGAATCTGCAGCATGAAGTTTTAAGAACACAGAGAAGAATATAGTATAAAAGCAATTTTGAATCATCACCAACTTTTTTATTACTTGCCATGAAGTATAGACATGATTATGTTTTTAATACTCTTTAGCATATGGCAACCCACTCCAGTACTCTTGCCTGGAAAATCCCACGGACAGAGGAGCCTGGTCAGAGGCTTCAGTCCATGGGGTTGATCAGCTTAGAGCTGGACACTGACCAGCATGGTCCTCTGACCATGAGGAGCCTGGTCAGAGGGTTCAGTCCATGGGGTTGTGAAGAGTCGGACACGACTGAGTGACTTCACATTTACTTTTCAATTTCATGCATTGGAGAAGGAAATGGCAACCTACTCCAGTGTTCTTGCCTGGGGAATCCCAGGGATGATGGAGCCTAGTGGGCTGCCGTCTGTGGGGTCGCACAGAGTCGGACACGACTGAAGCAGCTTAGCAGCAGCAGCAACAGTAGCATATAAAAATATCAGAAACTTATTTATTATCTATTTCATGACTTTTCATATAAATAATAGCTCCTCTATGCATAATTAGTAAACCTTTACAAAAAGAAATTTCATAATAAACTATTATTTTAGTTGCATCTGGATCTGTTCATAAAAAGNAAAAAAAAAAAAAAGCATATATCTAGAAGATATAGAGTTGAACTGATCACTACATATGTTGAAGTTTTCAAATGTATCTTATTTATTTGAATTGAATACATTCTTAGCTTAAACATATACACATTTATTTTTATCCCTGTTACTTATAAATTCACACTATGTTACCAATGTCAGCAAATGAATTTGTTAGACTTTTTTCATCACCTCTTGTGACTTCTGCAACAACAATATCATTATCATTTGATGATTCCCTTTCTGAGTGTTTCATGAAGACTACTGATGGCAGAAGATTTGACCATTTATATCTAACTGAGGAAAGACAGTGAGCTTCCTTCTCTGAAGTCACCAGGTAACAGAATCATATCTCATTGACCTGAATTAGACTAGAAATAAATTTACACAATCAGTAGTCATGTATGGATGTTAGAGTTGGACCATAAAGAAGGCTTAATGCCAAAGAATTGATACTTTTGAATTGTGGTGCTGTAGAAGACTCTTGAGAGTCCCTTGGACTCCAGGAGATCAAAGCAGTAAATCCTAAACAAAATCAACCCTGAATAATTATTGGAAGGACTGATGCTAAAGCTGAAGCTCCAGTACTTTGGCCACCTGATGCAAAGAGCCAACTCACTAGAAAAGACCCCAATGCTAAGAAAGACTGAGGGCAGAAGGAGAAGTGGGTGACAGATGGTTGGATGGCATCATAAGCCAAATGGACATGAGTTTGAGCAAACTCCAGGAAATAGTGGAGGACAGGGAAACCTGGCATGCTACAGTCCATGAGGTTGCAAAGAGTCGGACATGACTTAGCAACTGAACAACAATAACAAAAATACCAAAACACTGTAATCATGAAATTGAATATTTTAAAGTGAATCAAGATCCATTCCTATTCTGGGAGTAAGGCAATTCTACTAGTCATATGGTTGAGTGAAAAATGAGAAGGCAAAAATAAAAACTTAGTAGGCAACCAGCAAATCTCATTATGCCTTGGAAGACAGCACAACACCTGGTTTACACAAGACAAACATTCTGAGCATGTTAAATAAACATAAATCTATAATGTGTAATAAAAATTATTTAGCATCATTTTTGCCTGGAGAATCCCAGGGACAGCAAAACTTGGTGGGCTGCCATCTCTGAGGTCACACAGAGTCAGACATGACTGAAGTGACTTAGCAGCAGCAGCAGCAGCAGCAGCAGCATTCGTTATCTAGAACCTTACATATATTAACGTATTTATCATTAACACTCTGTTATTTAGATATTATTATTATTCTCATTTACAGAGAATGGCATGATAGAGGATGAGATGTTTGGATGGCATCACCGGTTCAATGGACATGAGTTGGAACAAGCTCCAGGAATTAGTGATGGACAGGAAAGCCTGGCATGCAGCATTACATGGCATCACAAAGAGTCGGACATGACTGACCAACTGAACTGACTATTATTCTCATTTTATAAGCAAGAAAACTAGTGCAAAAAGAATTCACAACTCTTAAGTGGCAAAACAGTTTTTGTACCCAGGCAGTAGGGTTTACAGTTCTTTTTATAAACAAATCTTTACTGCTTTACACATAATTAAAATTCAGCAATGTTCTTTGAGTTTCCATTTCCCGTACTCATAATCTACTCAGAAAAATTAAGTGTTTCTAAATAAGGAAATAGTTTTAATGTAAACTTACCACATTACACTTTGAAGCTACCAAAATCAATGAGGGAAACATGTATGTACAGACATAAAAATTCATTGTTTAGTCACTATGCTGTGTCTGCCTCTTTGGGGATCCCATGGATTGTAGCCTGCCAGGCTCCTCTGTCCATGGATTTCTCAGGCAAGAATACTGGTGTGGGTTGCCATTTTCTTCTCCAGGGGACCTTTCTGATCCAGGGGTTGAACCCACTTTGAAACAGTAGGCTTTTTCATTCTGTAGAATAGGTGAACCTGTTTGACCACACATATCATTCTCCTTCTCCTTAGATGAGTATTATCTTCTATAGTCTACATGTGAACAGGTTGGCTTAAGCTTCCTTAAATTTACGTGGTATCGGTCCTGTTTCTTACATCTAGTTAGATATGGTTTCATTATCACTAAATTAACCCAGAATTAACCACACAACATAATTGCAAACTTTGCTTGAAACTTCTTTTAGTGAATGGAATCTTATCATCATAGTATCACTGATATTAAATTTTGATCATTTTTTTTAAGAATTTGGTAGAGATAATAAATGTATGAGCTCAGAGATCCTTTTCTACTAATACAAATAGTTGGTTTATAAATAAAATAACCTTTCACAATATTTAATATTAATAGGATATGACATTACACTAATATGAATTACTTCACTTAAACAATTGAACCTATTCTATCTTTGAAACTTATTTAATTTTGCAACAACTTTTGTGTGTTCTTTTACTTTTTAGTTACTGATAATTGCACACAGGAATTAAATTTTGAATTTGTCAAAATTTGTATTCCAAATAAATACTATTTTAGAATGATAAAGGATATTTGTTTATACTCATGTCATCAATAATTTTTTGCATTGTTTAAATGCTATTTTTGTAAATTTTACTGAAAAACTACCATATGATATTATTTTTCAAAATAAAATTTACCTACCATTCAGTTTTTTCTTGATAGTTGTGTAAATATTTTTGCAGATTTTTAAAAAATGAAAATAATTATCTCTTGAATTAGGTTTGAGTTTGCATATCCATTCAATGTACAGATATATTTTTGTTATTCCAAGCAGGAATATACACACTTTTCTGTGCCACATCTCTTTGTTTCATACAGAAATACAAGACTCAGTTTCCATCACATAACAGTGAGCTATTTTAATCTGATTTTGATTAGAGCTTATTTTAGATTTATCTAATATCTATATCTATCTACCTGTCTATCAAAGTAACCTACCTACAATCTATTTGTCACATTCACATAAAAAAAAGGAGAAATAACTAATATATTATGAATCATCTATTGGAAAGACTATGCATATTAATAAATGCATATATCCAGAAACATATAAATATATTTAGCAAGTGTTTCTAGATTTATAATATCTAAGCAGTGTTGGAAGTGTTCTGCAAATATTAACTCTATTTAATCCTTACAACAAGTCCACAAGGTAGATAATGAGTTTAGAGATGAGTAGAGACCAGAAGATATTAAGTGATTGAAACAGCAGTTCAGTTGGCACAGTAGCAGAGCCCAAGTCAAACCTATATAGTCCACATATTTAGCCATATTATTATGTTGCTTCTCAGCTAGATTAAAATACTTTGAGATGAAAAAGTTTTGATTCTGAGTTCCTACTCCATTTTTATTACCTCTCTCTCTCTATTTGCTAAGTAAAGAAACTGAGTTAAGGTTTTATTTAGGATTTCAATTATACATACTGGTATATGATTTAACTTCATTTGGTTTCATTTATATCAGTGCATGGTGATTTCAGTGTTATGAAAAAATGTCTTTTTTTTTTTTTTGCTAACTTCTTTAACTTTTTAAATGTCTATTTAAATCTGCCTTTCTCAAACTGGAGTTGAGAAAAGTTCACATCTTGAAAATGATTAGGACAGAGTTGCTTCATTCTTTTGTATTTTCCAGAGTAAAATTATGGTTTGGCATTTATTTCTTTATCTATTTTTTTTAATGAAACAAAAATATAGGTTAAATACATTTATAGTAAATTATTTCATTAGTGAAACTTCTATATCCTGAAAGATTTTTTGCTTCAATTCTGGGTGTTCACTTCATTTACTTAAAGAGCATTTGTTATGACAGATTATAGTACACTAAGGGAAATTTGATTCTCTGTAAGTTCATTGTAAAAGTATTTTGGGGATAGTAAAAGAATATATTTTCAAAAATATATTATTACAAAAATTACTTCTTAAATGAATAAAAATATTTTATACAATAAAACATTAGTTACTGTGTCTTTTAAAAATGTTTTATATATTCCAAAGCTGAATTCTAAGCAACATTTAATGACAGGTAAATGAAAGATATAAGAACTTTAGGTAAAACAATAAATGACGAGATTGATATTGATATTTTATGGAGAGAAAAGATTGTTTTAAATAGAAAATATAGATGGTAATTAATTCAATTAATTTGTAGTGCTAACTAAAATTCAACTTTTGAAAAAATAACATTTAATAGTAAGACTTATTAATTTTATTAGCCTTCTTAAATGAACAATGCAAAGTAATAGAGGAAAACAATATAATGGGAAAGACTGGAGATTTCTTTAAAACAACTGGAGATAGCAAGGGATGGGTGCAATAAAGGACAGAAACAGAAACAGCAAGGACCTAACAGAAGCATAAGGGATTGAGAAGAGGTGACAAGAATACACAGAACTGTACAGAAAATGTCTAATGATCCAGATAACCATGAAGGTATGGTCACTCACCTAAAGCTAGACATCCTAAAATGAGAAGTCGAGTGAGCCTTAGGAAGCATTACTACAAACGAAGCTAGTGAGGGTAATGGAATTTCAGCTGAGCTATTTATAGTCTAAAAGATGATGCTATGAAAGTACCACACTCAATATGTCAGCATATTTGCAAAACTCAGCAGTGGCCATAGGATGGGAAAAGGTCACTTTTCATTACAATCCCAAAGAAAGGCAATACCAAAGGATGTTCAAACTACCACAGAATTTCACTTATTTTACATGCTAGCAGATAATGCTCAAAATCTTTCAAGCTAGGCTTCAAAAGCACGTGAACCAAGAACTTCTAGATGTTCAAGCTGGATTAGAAAAAGCAAAGGAACCAGAAATAAAATTGCCAAAATCAGTTAGCTCATAGAAAAATCAAGCAAATTCCAAAAACATCTACTTTTGCTTCAGTCATTATGAGAAAGTCTTTGACTGCATGGATCTTATTAAAAAAAAAAAAAAAGAAAAGAAA
>SJYW01041687.1:103647-123792 GCA_006410735.1 Raphicerus campestris | reverse complement strand
CAAAGTAATGTCTCTGCTTTTGAATATGCTATCTAGGTTGGTCATAACTTTTCTTCCAAGGAGTAAGTGTCTTTAAATTTCATGGCTGCAGTCACCATCTGCAGTGATTTTGGAGCCCCCCAAAATAAAGTGTGACACTGTTAGAGTATCCTAAAACTGACTTGGAAATTTTGCATAGTTCTTTCACTTTTGTGTTGATATTTCATAGAGGTCATGAATATTAACAAATTGTTTTAATTATAAAATAGATAAATCCTTTGTTTCACATTAACAAAGTTTAAAAAATCACTACATAACTATTAATCACTGTATGACTCTTAAGTTCTTTCCTTTTGCTTTTTTTTCCTCATTCATTTTCTTATGGTTAAAAAAAGATTACTACCTTGCTCAGGAATACATTAGTTCTGAGCAGCAACATGGATTTTACTAATTTGTTGTTGCTGTGAGATATGTGAAGACAGACTTAAATTACTTCTGGAAGAAAATAGCATTGAAAAGTATTAATAGTTAGGTAAAAAAGTACCTCTCCCTAAAATTTATTTAGTTAAAATTATAGCTACATAATATATTGTATCTATTTTTTAATTCAGTGTACCTATTTTATAAAAAATTAACCTTTAATAAGCTATAAAATCTTAATGTAGTTACATAAGCTTAAAATATTTTCACTTGAATTTTGAAAACAATATACACTCAATAAAATATTATTTTAATAAGTTCCTATTAACATGTTACTTTATTTTCATAAATATTCATTAAATTGCTTTTTAACTCAAAATATGTTTTTACTGTGTTTATGCAAAGTTATTGCAAAGGTTTTATAGCCTAATATATATTATACTTAAGAATAAAGTTTTTGTGGTTTTAACAATGTGCAGGTTGAAAATAACTTTTCTGTTACAGGTTTTTAAAGTAATTTTCAGTTTAGTCTAAATCTATTGTATGTTCAGTCACTTCAATCATGTCTGACTCTTTGTGACCCCATGGGCTACCCACCAGGTTCCTCTGTCCTTGGGATTTTCCCAGCAAGAATACTGGAGTAGATTGCCATGCTCTCCTCCCAGGGATCCCAGGTCTACCACTTAAATCACTGATTCATTCTTCAAATCTTTTCATCTCTGCTGCTGCTGCTGCTGCTAAGTTGCTTCAGTCGTGTCCGACTCTGTGTGACCCCATAGACTCCCCTGTCCCTGGGATTCTCCAGGCAAGAACACTGGAGTGGGTTGCCATTTCCTTCTCCAATGCATGAAAGTGAAAAGTGAAAGTGAAGTCGCTCAGTCATATCCGACTCTTAGCGACCCCATGGACTGCAGCCTACCAGGCTCCTCCATCCATGGTATTTTTGACTCAATTCCTAGTAAAACCAGTATAATTATAGTCATCAAGCTTATAGTAAATGCTCAACAAATGTCTATTGCTTTTGTGTTGTAAACAGGTAATTCTTATTGTCACTGGAGATTTTAAGTAACATAGTTTCCTGAATAATGTTTATGTAACAATGTATTTTTCTTTCAGATACTTTACTTCATATAAACACTCATAGTCGTAACAAAATCCTAGTGAAGTAGGCATGATCCTGGCTCTATAGTGAGATTTCTGAGTGTCTTACTCAATATCATACCTGTATTACACAGAAGGGCTAAGGTTGTCCTTCCAAATCCAGTGCACTTTTTGCTTCCCAGAGCTTCATAACATATCTGTGTTTATGAATGAAACTTTAAGTGTCTTTTCTCAGACATTAGCACCACTATGGCTTTGATGATGGTTCTTCACAACTAAACAGAGTTTTCAGATAACTTTCAAATGGTTCAGAGTGAGAATGCTACGTATAGAAAACAGCAAATGTGGAGAAAAATAACATCTGAAGAAGCTGGGTGATTAATATGTGAGTGTTAATCCTGCTATATTGTTCATTTAAATTGAAATCTTCAAAATAAAAATTGGGGAGAGGGTTGTGATGTGAGTGGATTAAATCAGGATTCTCAACAGATGCTGCAAATGCCTCTGTTTCAATGTTAATTTAGTTTATTTCCCCACCCCAACCCACCCCCTCACCAAGAGAACTAATTGAGTGGCATGCTTTCATGCTTTCCATTTGAACAAGATTTCCCATTTCTGTAGGGAGTCTTTCAGTTGGCTTCTGCTCTTCATTAATCAGGCATACTAATCAGAATTCAGATTTACCAGTTTAGCAGTCCAAAATCTGACTTGATTTAAGGGATAAAAATATCACTTGATATTCTTCCTGAAATATGGCAAAAATCAATTGATGGGTTGGATATGGTCATTAAAGTTAAATCGCTCTTCATCCACGTTGACTGCATTTTGATGTTTTTATCAGATTGCTGACAGCCAGGAGGACATTGCCTTAGGCTCCTAAACAAAAGAAAGCTGAATGTGAACTAGTGTTGAGTTTGTCCCTGACCGAAGTGCCTGGTGAAATCATGGGCCACTTGTATATCTGAGCTCGTTTATTACTAGAGAAGAGTTCTCATTAACTTGTTCAGGAAAGTGTTGCCATTAAATCTTATCTTGAATGAGAGAAATTTGTAACTTGAAAATGTTTATGAATATTTCATAAGAATCATCTTAGGGTGCAGGCTTGTATGTGATAGCCTAGCAAAGGTTGACAGATATGTGGAATATTGTAATGACTTGATGGATGCATATGGAATGTTTAATGAGAAAATGAGAAGTAACTGCTGGGCTGCTGTGAACATCTTCTGGTACCGTAGTGATTTTTGTTGGCTGTTAACAAAACTCTCAGAAAAAGGAAGAGCTTCTATTTATGACAAGCTTATTTTATTGTGCTAACTAGGCCTATAAATTTGGGGTAAGGATTACTGATTTATTTATTTATTGTCTTTCATAAAATGCATTTTAAAAAATACGCATCTGAGCAGACTAGATCTTAATGAGTAGGCACACTTGTTGTTGTTGTTGTTGTAGTTAAAGATCCTGTATAATTGTATTCTCTTATTGTTTTGATTTTTCAGAATCCCAGAGAAATTTGGTTATATAAGAATATGAATCATTTGACCCTAGAGCAACTGAAAAACACTGGGAAATATCAGGGCAGTATCATTAAAAATAAGCAAAAACTTACTGATTCATTTTATCAACAAAAAGATATACAGAAGTAGAAAAATAATCTTTCCCAAGCACAGTTAATNTAACATCTGAAGAAGCTGGGTGATTAATATGTGAATGTTAATCCTGCTATATTGTTCATTTAAATTGAAATCTTCAAAATAAAAATTGGGGAGAGGGTTGTGATGTGAGTGGATTAAATCAGGATTCTCAACAGATGCTGCAAATGCCTCTGTTTCAATGTTAATTTAGTTTATTTCCCCACCCCAACCCACCCCCTCACCAAGAGAACTAATTGAGTGGCATGCTTTCATGCTTTCCATTTGAACAAGATTTCCCATTTCTGTAGGGAGTCTTTCAGTTGGCTTCTGCTCTTCATTAATCAGGCATACTAATCAGAATTCAGATTTACCAGTTTAGCAGTCCAAAATCTGACTTGATTTAAGGGATAAAAATATCACTTGATATTCTTCCTGAAATATGGCAAAAATCAATTGATGGGTTGGATATGGTCATTAAAGTTAAATCGCTCTTCATCCACGTTGACTGCATTTTGATGTTTTTATCAGATTGCTGACAGCCAGGAGGACATTGCCTTAGGCTCCTAAACAAAAGAAAGCTGAATGTGAACTAGTGTTGAGTTTGTCCCTGACCGAAGTGCCTGGTGAAATCATGGGCCACTTGTATATCTGAGCTCGTTTATTACTAGAGAAGAGTTCTCATTAACTTGTTCAGGAAAGTGTTGCCATTAAATCTTATCTTGAATGAGAGAAATTTGTAACTTGAAAATGTTTATGAATATTTCATAAGAATCATCTTAGGGTGCAGGCTTGTATGTGATAGCCTAGCAAAGGTTGACAGATATGTGGAATATTGTAATGACTTGATGGATGCATATGGAATGTTTAATGAGAAAATGAGAAGTAACTGCTGGGCTGCTGTGAACATCTTCTGGTACCGTAGTGATTTTTGTTGGCTGTTAACAAAACTCTCAGAAAAAGGAAGAGCTTCTATTTATGACAAGCTTATTTTATTGTGCTAACTAGGCCTATAAATTTGGGGTAAGGATTACTGATTTATTTATTTATTGTCTTTCATAAAATGCATTTTAAAAAATACGCATCTGAGCAGACTAGATCTTAATGAGTAGGCACACTTGTTGTTGTTGTTGTTGTAGTTAAAGATCCTGTATAATTGTATTCTCTTATTGTTTTGATTTTTCAGAATCCCAGAGAAATTTGGTTATATAAGAATATGAATCATTTGACCCTAGAGCAACTGAAAAACACTGGGAAATATCAGGGCAGTATCATTAAAAATAAGCAAAAACTTACTGATTCATTTTATCAACAAAAAGATATACAGAAGTAGAAAAATAATCTTTCCCAAGCACAGTTAATTAGTAGAATCTCAGGGTAGGTTTGATTTGCTCTATTTTAAGATGGGTAGAAGAATTTGAGGAACTGATTTAGAAATGGTTGAGGGAACAGGAAAATGTGGTGAATTATTTATTTGAAAGTTACTTAATCTGAAGAAAAGGCTGAGGGGAAAGTTAAGAACCATTTTCAAGCACAAGAAGGAATTTTCAGGTTTTAAAAATTAGGAACTGTTCCAATTTTTGCAGAGATTAAAGCTATGGAATTCAATTATAACAAAATATTTTTAGGTTGCACATAAATAATTTAATAAAATAAGGCCAATTAAGTACCAGAAATAGCTTCTAAAGACAGTTATCCTAGTCTGCTTATAGAACTTTAAAATACTTAGTGTTTTATATGTTTCTTGATATATACATTACTATGCATTTAATATTTGTATATATGTATATATATCCTTGATAATTTACTACAAGTTACAGAGTCATATATTGGTTTAGTATATGTCAAATTTTAACTATCTTTTTCTTTATACCATTTTAGGCTCTGGTAAGAAAACTTTCAAACCAAAAATAAGAAGGCTCATAATGTTTCCACACATTAGTAGTAATGCTTTTGTGATAAGGTAGGCTGAGGAATTGGTCCTTTCTGAAAGCAGTGGTTAAGGCATTTATGAACTCATTTCTTCATTCTAGTAAAAGATGTTAGGCCTTTTCATTCAACTTATGTCAAATATATTGGCTTCCCTGGTAGCTTAGAGGTTAAAGCATCCACCTGGAATCCTGGAATCCTGGAGACCTGGGTTCAATCCCTGGGTTGGGAAGATCCCCTGGAGAAGGAAAATGGCAACCCACTCCAGTACTCTTGCCTGAAGAATCCCATAGAGGGTGGAGCCTGGTAGGCTACAGTCCATGGGGTCGCAAAGAGTCAGACATGACTGAGTGACACATCATCATCAATATGTCAAATATACTTTAAAAGAAAGTCTGCTCCAAGGATGCATTAATTTACAAATATTTTTAGAAAATCAGACTGTTGTGTATATATTTTTAAGAAAATTAGTTTATCATATTTTCAGTCAAATCAATGTGAATTATTCATCTTCAGTGTTAAAAGAGGACTGTGGATGTGGATGACTTATTTTCACTTGTGAAGATGACTAGTGTCTGCGCTACTGTGGCTGACATAATCCCTCTTCAGACCATGTTGGTATTATGGAAAGATTGCTGTCACTCCCCCTACTTTAGCATGATCTGCCGATACTGTTTCATTGAGGCCTAGAACTGATTTTTTTTTTTTAATGCTTAAAGTAATTTGTAACTTTACCAAAGTAAAAATCGATCATATTTCATTTTATGATAACATCAGTTATTTAGATAATTTCATATCCAACTGTCTTGGAGCGGGACTAACAATGTACTCCTGTGCAGACTCCCAGAATAGGGTTTAAAAAGAAGAGCATTTAATCCCAGTGACTGTGGCCCTATCCATCTCATGTTTACCTCATAGGAGATGGAGGATTAAATCATTCAAAATGTGCTACTTATGCTTTAGGTTATCATTCCACTCTCAAGGAATCTTTGTGACAGAGCTAAGATTAATTAGCTTATTGGATCTGATTACCATAGACCCTGATTTCTGTTAATAGCTGTGTTTATCATCTTAATGTCAAATTTGCTTCTGGCAATTTACTTGATCACATAAATGTATGATGCATTGACCCTGCTACATTTGACATCAGATTAATATTGAGGGTTGAGAGGCTGATTTCTGCTATCATATGTCATCCTTAGTACTGCCTTCTCTATCCCACAAAACCATTTAAAGCATTGCTTTTTATAATGTAGAAGATGTTTCTAGGAGGACTTGAAACATATGCAACTCATTTCTCATATGAAATGGGGTAATTCCATCTGTAATTCTAGGTCTATAGGAACATAATTTTATAAATTATTTGATCAGTTCTTTTCACTTATTTATCTTATTTAAAGTCATGGATATTTTACTTTAAATGGTACCATTTTCTAACGGGGGGGGGGTACTAAGATGAAAAAAATGTGAGAAAACGAAACACAACCACAGCAATATAGCAATAACATGTAACAATAATAACATGGAGGTTATGGATCAGGATAAGAAAAGCAACGATATTTGACTTATGTTTTATAGTTCATCTACCAAGGATCCCTTTTCCATAGGTCAACCTCTAAATATTTAGTGCCTTTAAAATCTTGGTTTATGTAATTTAATATTAGATTCTCATAGTAAGTTGATTTCATTTTTCATTTTAATTAAAAGGCATTGGATGTCTCATTGTTCATGAAGGTTCATAAATATATATATATATATATGAATATGGCTGCTTATTTTTTATTGCACCATAAGTGATAGAGTGCTGCAGTTGTGTTTGTCCTTATCCTACAATTTATCTCTGCACATATGCCTATAGACATGAAAAATTCACCAAAGTTTAATTTGGTAGCGTATTTGCAAGTAGCCAAGATAAGTTTTCCTTCTTTAGGTATTTCATTTGAAAGTATTCTATTGCACGTTTTCTATTAGAAATCAGTGCCAACGATTTTCAGTTTCTACACTAGGTTATCTTCCATATTGAAATCTAGAAAATTGTATTCATTTAGAAGAGATGATCATTCAAGGTTATCATAACAAATTCTTAATCTTAAGATGATATAGTGTTCATTCAGGTTTTTTCATAAGATGTTACATCTTGCGGAAAAACTCAAAAAACATTTTTGGCCAGCCCAATACAAGTAGGTTAAGAAATTTGCAAGGATCAAAGAGTTGTGGCATAGATCAAAAGGAGACCAGTTATTCTCCTTTTTATCCCTACTGTTAGAGTATTTGATAATGAATTCTCAGGATGGGGAGTGGCCAGTGAGTAAAGAATTGTTGTTTCTATTACATTTTGTTTTGAATATGAATCTATGGTGAATATAAAGGTAGTTTTTTACTACTTTTCCTTAATACATTCCTGTTGATTCAAAGTAATCTAAAATAAGCAAATTCCTGCTATTTTGATTTTTTTCCTACAAATTAAAATCTCTTTAACAGGATTTTCTTTGAATTATTTGAATATTTTAGAAAGGGTGACTATAGAGTGGTGGTGTTCACTTACTCACTTGTGTCCAACTATTTGCGACCCCATGAAGTGCAGCCTGCCAGGCTNATTTTGATTTTTTCCTACAAATTAAAATCTCTTTAACAGGATTTTCTTTGAATTATTTGAATATTTTAGAAAGGGTGACTATAGAGTGGTGGTGTTCACTTACTCACTTGTGTCCAACTATTTGCGACCCCATGAAGTGCAGCATGCCAGGCTTCCCTGTCCTTTACCATCTTCCAGAGTTTACTCAAACTCATATCCACTGAGTCAGTGATGCTATCCAAGCATCTCATCCTCAGTTGTCCCCTTTTCCTCCTGCCTTCAGTTTTTCCTAGCAACAGGGTCTTTTCCAATGAGTAAGCTCTTTGGATCAGGTGGCTAATGAATCAGCGTCAGTCCTTCTAATGAATATTCAGGGTTGATTCTTTAGAGTTTACTGGTTTGATCTCCTTGTTGACCAAGGAACTCTCAAGAGTCTTCTCCAGCACCACAGTTTGAAAGCATCAGTTCTTTGGCATGCAGCTTATTTATGGTCCAATTCTCACATCCATACATGACTATTGAAAAAAATCATAGCTTTGTCTCTGCTTTTGAATATGCTGTCTAGGTGGTTCGTAGCTTTTCTTGCAAGCAAACATCTTTGAACTTCATGGCTGTAGTCACTGTCGGCAGTGATTTTGGAGCCCAAGAAAGTGAAATTTGACAGTTTCCATATTTTCCCCATCTATTTACCGTGAAGTGATAGAACCAGATGCCACCATCTTCATTTTCTGAGTGTTGAGTTTTAAGCCAGTTTTTTTCACTTCCCCGTTTCACCCTCATCAAAAGGCTCTTTGGTGACTCTTCACTTTTGGCCATTAGAGTGGTGTCATCTGCATGTCTGAAGTTGTTGATATTTCTCCTGGCTATCTTGATTCTAGATTGGGATTCATCCAGCCCAGGATTTTGCATGATGTACTCTGCATGTAAGATAAACAAGCAGGGTGACAATATACAGCCTTTCCCAGTTTGGAACCAGTTTGTTGCTCCATTTACAGTTCTAACTGTTGCTTCTTGACCTATATTTGGGTTTCTTAGGAGGCAGGTAAGGTGGTGTGGTATTCTCCCCTCATTAAGAATTTTCTACAGTTTTTTGTGACCACACAGTCAAAGGTTTTAGCATAGTCAATGAAGTAGAAGTAGATGTTTTTCTGGAATTCTCTTGCTCTTTCTATGATCTAGCAGATGTTGGCAATTTGAGCTCTGTTTCCTATGGCTTTTCTAAATCCATCTTATACTTCTGGGAGTTCTTGGATCATATACTATTGAAGCCTAGCTTGAAGGATTTTGAGCAATACATTGCTAGCATGTGAAATGAGTACAATCACGCAGTAGCTTGAACATTCTTGACATTGCCTTTCTTTGGTATTAGGATGAAAACTGACTTTTTCCAATCCTGTGGCCACTGCTGAGTTTTCCAAATTTGCTGATGTATTAAGTGCAGCACTTTAACGGCATTATCTTTTAGGATTTGAAATGTTTGGCTGGAGTTCTATCACCTAAACTAGCTTTGTATGTAGTAGTGCTTTCTAAGGCCCACTTGACTTCACACTCTAGGAGATCTGGCTCTAGGTGAGTGACCACATCATTGTGGTTATCTGGATCATTAAGACCTTTTTTTTTTTGTACAGTTCTTCTGTGTATTCTTGCCACCTCTCCTTAATCTCTTATGCTTCCTTTAGACCCTTACCTTCTTTGTCCTTTATTTTGCCTATCTTTGCATAAAATGTCCCCTTGATATCTCTGANCTTCACACTCTAGGAGATCTGGCTCTAGGTGAGTGACCACATCATTGTGGTTATCTGGATCATTAAGACCTTTTTTTTTTTTGTACAGTTCTTCTGTGTATTCTTGCCACCTCTCCTTAATCTCTTATGCTTCCTTTAGATCCTTACCTTCTCTGTCCTTTATTTTGCCTATCTTTGCATAAAATGTCCCCTTGATATCTCTGATTTTCTTGAAAATGTTCCTAGTCTTTCCCATTCTATTTTTCCTCTATTTCTTTGCATTATTCACTTAAGAAGGCTTTCTTGTTTCTCCTTGCTATCCTTTGGAACTCTGTATTTAATTAGGTATAATTTTCCCTTTTTCCCTTTCCTTTCAGTTCTTTATTCTCAGTTATTTGTAAAGCCGCCTCAGCCAACCATTTTGCCTTCTTGCATTTCTTTTTCTTTGGGATGGTTTTGGTCACAACCTACTGTACAATGTTGCAAAGCCCTATCCATAGTTCTTTAGGCACTCTATCTGCCGGATCTAGTCCCTTGGATCTATTCCTCACTTCCAGTGTATAATCATAAGGGATTTGATTTAGATCACACCTGAAAAGCCTACTGGTTTTCTTAAATTTCTTCAGTTTAAATCTGAATTTTGCAATAAAGAGTTCTTAATCTGAGCCACAGTCAGCTTCTGGTCTTGTTTATGCTGACTACATGGAGTTTCTCCATCTTTGGCTGCAAAGAATATATTCAATCTGATTTCAGTATTGACCATCTGGTGACGTTCATGTGTAGAGTTGTCTCTTTCTTTTTTGGAAGAAAGTGTTTGCTATGATCAGTCTGTTCTCTTGCAAACTTCTGTTAGCTTTTTTCTTGCTTCATTTTGTACTCCAAGGCCAAATTTGCCTGTTACTCCAGGTATCTCTTGACATCCTACTTTTGCATTCTAGTCCCCTATAATGAAAAAAGACATCTCTTTTGGTGTTAGTTCTAGAAAATTTTGTAGGTCTTCATTGATCCATTCAACTTCAAATTCTTCAGCATTAGTATTGGGGCATAGACTTGGATTACTGTGATGTTGAATGGTTTGCCTTGGATACGAACCGAGTTCATTCTGTCATTTTTGAGATTGCACCCAAGTAGTGCGTTTTAGACTCTTTTGTTGACTATGATGGCTACTCCATTTCTTCTAAGGGATTCTTGCCCACAGTAGTAGATATAATGTTCATCTTAATTAAATTCGCCCATTACCATCCATTTATGTTCACTGATTCCTAAAATGTTGATGTTCACTCTTGCCATCTCCTGTTTGACCACATTCAATTTACCTTGATCAATGGATATTGCTCTTTAGATCATCGGACTTTACTTTCTCCACCAGACACAGCCACAACTGGGTATTGTTTCCACTTTGGCTCACCCTCTTCATTATGTCTGGAGCTATTTCTCTGCTCTTCCCCAGTAGCATATCAGACACCTACCCACTCAGAGGTTAAAGCGCCTGCCTTCATTGCGGGAGACCCGGGATTGATCCCTGGGTCAGGAAGATCCCCTGGAGAAGGAAATGGCAACCCACTCCAGTATTCTTGCCTGGAGAATCCCATTGACAGAGAAGCCTAGTAGGTTACAGTCCACAGGGTCACAAAGAGTCGGACACGACTGAGCGACTTCACCTCACCTCACCTCACCAACCTGGGGGTCTTATCTTTCTTTGATATATCTTTTTGCCTTTCATGCTGTTCATGGGGTTCTCAAGGCAAGAATACTGAAGTAGTTTGCCATTCCCTTCTCCAGAGGACCACATTTTGTCAGAGCTCTCCACCATGACCCATCTGTCTTGGATGGCCCTACATGACATGGCTCATAATTTCACTGAATTACACAAAGCTGTGATCCAAGTGATCGTTTTGGTTTGTTGTCTGTGCGTTTTTCATTTAGGAGGCTATTGGATTGCAGTTTTTGCTTCTTCTGTCTGCCCTCTGTTGGATGAGGATAAGAGGCTATAGATTAATACAGTTTATTATACGTTATACTTAAAGTTTAAATATAAGTTAAGTTTAAATATACATATAAATATTTCCCAAAATAATCCAAAAAGCATCATATTACAACAAAAGAAAGTAAAATAAATAAATGTTACATACGCAGTATTTTTGAATTTTATGCCTTGAATTCTATTCTACATAGAGATTTCAATGTCAAGTCTTAGAATATTAGTGAGCTCTGTGTACTTGTTTTAAATTGGCATAATTGACTTTTCCCAATAAAAGAACAACTATAAAATTAACTAATGAGGGAAAGGAACTTAGTGCCTAATGGCCCAGGCTCTGGCAGAAAATATTTTGGGACTTAAATCCTGGTTCAATGTATTACATTAAGACAGTCACTTCACCTACAAGTTCATCTATTCATCTTAATAATAATACATGGAAGGCACAAAGTATCCACTAAGTGAACTAACTTCAAGATGATGCAAACCCATTATTTTAAGTGAAGATAGGCAAGCTGGACCAATACTTTTCACATATTCAGAGTTATATTTTAATATTATCCCATATAGTTATTTTTTTCTTTGCTCTTGAACATGATTAACAAAAAGGCATTTTGTTTAATTGAGAAGAACTTGTCAGAGTTATAAAAAGAACTTGTCAGAGTTCTAAGAAATAAATCCCCTTGAAATTCTAAGAGCTATGACATGAAATACCTTCTATTTCTGACCCTCTGTTTTGCTTTATTTGCCAAATAGTTCTTCAGTGCTCATGTAATTTTTACTAACTGAATATTACCTCCACTTTTTGAAATGATGGCAGTAAAGGTATTGTAACACTGTAGAAGTTTTTTCTGGTAATAGAAAGCAACCAGAGTGCAGTGGTGATAGAAAACCATATATGAACATCAAAGGCTACATTTCATTTTCATTTTATATAAGCAGATGTTTACTGATTGAAGATGTATAAAGAGAAAACTCAGGCAGTTTCTGAGAAATGACATTACAAATAGGTGAATAAAAAATATGCATTCATCTAAAAGAAGTAATTTACTTTCTTAATGTTTTCAAGAAGATCTTAAATTTTTAAACAATTAGCTAAGGAAGTTTTTTTTCTTGTATATTTCCAGGAAACTAAAATCTCACATGTCCTTTCCATTAGTAACAAGTGCAGAGTTTGCTTACCAGATGTACTGCATGCGGCTGTCCCAGTCATGTCATTTACATCTTTGGGGGCAACATTCACAACAGAGAAATGAGAAATTTGTATATTTTTAAAACCATTTTCTGTCTGGCAGAAGTTAAGTGTCTCCCAACAAAATCAATGTATTATGACAAATTTTAACCAGATAGAATCAACTATCTTGAGGACACTTGTCTTATAGGTACCTTTACCCATGTGGTATCTTTATGAATATTAGTAAGAGCTCAAAATTTAACCAATATGAAGTCATGACATATTCTAATCATAAAATACAAGGATCAGATACAGTCACACATGAAAATTTTAATTATCATTCCTAGGCTTTCAACAAATTATATTAGTAAAATAATAATTATAAGAAACACTTTAAGAATATCCTAATGATTATAAGAAGACTCTGAAGGCCAATTCTTTTTCTGGAATTCAGATTACAACTCTGATATCCACCAGAAGTGTGTGGCACTTACATGGTATGAACCATTCTACAGCTATTTTTTTTTATTATTTTTTAGTCATAAGATAATAAATTTCAATAAAAATGTATCTACATGAGAAAATTGCTTCTTTTTAATCAAAATTATATCCTATAAATCTTAATATTCATTAGATAAATTTTTATGAGCATACATAAAGAATAATATAATCAGATTTATCATAAATTACTTTTTATCATTTGAACAGCATTCATTATTTCATTATTTAGTTCCACTAACAAGGTCTCCATTTCTCTTTGTAATATAGTTAAAAATAACTTGTGCCCTAAAAAGGCTTTTGAGAATCTTTATACAAATGTACTCTTTAACCCTATAGCTTTCAATAGCTTTTGGCAAGTCATGTAAAAATGACTAAGCAGATGTGAAAAAAAGTTCTAATGGATCTTTCATAACTGTTGTTGTTGTTCATTGTTCAGTCACTCAGTCATATCCAACTCTTTGCAATCCTATGAACTACAGCACATCAGACTTCACTCTTCTTCACTATCTCCTGGAGTTTGCTTAAATTCATGTCCATTGAGTCATTGAGGCCATCTAATCNTGTTCATTGTTCAGTCACTCAGTCATATCCAACTCTTTGCAATCCTATGAACTACAGCACATCAGACTTCACTCTTCTTCACTATCTCCTGGAGTTTGCTTAAATTCATGTCCATTGAGTCAGTGAGGCCATCTAATCATCTCATCCTCTATCGCCCCTTTTCCTCCTACCCTCAGTCTTTCCCAGCATCAGGGGTCTTTTCCAATGAGTCGACTCCTCCCATCAAGTGGCCAAAGAATTGAAGATTCAGCTTTAGCATCAATCCTTCCAATGAATGTTCAGGTTTTATTACCTTTAGGATTGACTAGTTGTATCTCCTTACTGTCCAAGGGACTCTCTTCTCCACCACCATAGTTAGAATACATCAGTTCTTCAGCACTAAGTCTTCCTTATGGTCCAACTCTCGTATACATACATGACTACTGGAAAATCATATCTTTGACTATACAGACCTTTGTCAGCAAAGTGATGACTTTGGTTTTTAATATACTGCCTAGGTATGGGCTTCCTTGTTAGCTCAGCTGGTAAAGAATCCACCTGCAATGCCGGACATGGAGGTTTGATCCCAGTTTGGGAAGATCCTCTGGAGGAATGCACTCCAGTATTCTTGCCTGGAGAATCCAATAGACTGAGGATCTTGATGGTCTACTGTCGATAGGGTCACAAAGAGTAGGGCCCAATGAGCAACTGAGCACATACACAGGATAAGATTTTCAGTACTCTCATTTGAAGTCCAAGGATATAGTATACTGAAACCAACATATTTTAATGTATTTTCCATGCATTATGGGCTTCCATGGTGGCTCAACTGGTAAAGAATCCACCTGCAATGCAGAAGACTCTGGTTCAATTCCCGTGTTGGCAAGATATGCTGGAAAATGGATAGGTTACCCACTCCAGTGTTCTTGGGCTTCCCTGGTGGCTGAGGTGGTAAAGAGTCTGCCTGCAATGTGGGAGACCTGGCTTCCATCTCTGGCTTGGAAATATCCCCTGGAGAAAGAAACAGCTACTGGGAGAATTTCATGGACTGTATAGTCAGTCCATGGGGTCCATAAAGAGTCAGACACAAATGAGTGACTTTTACTTTTCTCCATGTATTACAAAACAAACTGAAATGTGTGTTTGATTTGCTTTTGTTAAATAAGAGTTAAACTTTTTGTCAACAAGTACCCATATTTTGACTATCTAATACACAGAACATATTTTATTATAATATAATCAAGACAGAGTTCCTAACTTATTATTCTCTTTTTTGAAAACCATAAGGTTATGGCAAGGTTGTGGATTTACAAACTAATGGAGGAGAAAACTGAAGAATGGGAGCCAATATGTTAGTCTAATGAAATGGCTGTGTTTCGAGAAATAGATGTATCATTTTTCAGTGTTCTTTCTTTTCAGTCTACCTTGCATTCAACAGTCAAAGTGATCTTTTCCTTATACAAACCTGATTATACGTCTGTGCTTACAACTCTTCATTGTCATGAAGGTATTCTCCACTGATAGAGACCAAAATGCTTAGTATTACAAACAGATCCCTTAATAATCTGACATTTGCAAAATTTATCTTGTATAACTTCATTTCTTCCCTTTTTCCTTCTTTTAGTTTATAAACTATATCATTTACTCTCCTATTTCAGCAGATTTTTTTTCACTCTAATTTCTTCTATCTGGATTTTCCTTCTACACTTTTTCCTACACAAATCTATTTGCTCTTCAGATCACATAGTATTGCTTCCTTAGATAATGCTTCCTTGACCCCAAATAATGCTTTGGAACTTCTGGATGAATGGTTCCCCATTTCTTAACAAATATATTTATTGTTTAATGTATTTGTATAATATTATTTAGTGTTTAACCTCCCTGCTAGATGATAGATTCAAAATGGGAAAGATTGTTGTCTATATTTTTCTCCTCTATTATACCTTCAGTTTTTAACATCATCCCTTGCCTTTGATACATGCTCAGTGTTTCTCAAAAATTATGTGTTGAGGAAGTGAGTGACTTTATGAATGTATCTGGTTAATATAGCAGAGAAAAATCCAAGCTCAGCTGTCTTTTCAGCTCTAAAACTGCTTTATGTTAGCTTGTTGAGTGGCAGAGTCTAACCATCTTATGCTGTTAAAGTTCAAGGAAACAAGTAGAATTTTAGCTATGGTATGACTAGCCAAACCCTGAGTAGAATCATTTTGAAAATAGAAAATTATCCATAGCATGCCAGCTTCTTGTTTTTTTGTTTGTTTGTTTTTTTTGCTTAATTTGGAGAAGTCCAAATTAAGAACCCTGTTCTGATCATGTGATTTTATAGCGTACATGATGACATATTTATATGACTTCCTTTAAATATATTTCTTTCCATAGCACTGTTTTTAAGGTATCATGATCACTGTACACATGTGTAACTGAGGGTGCCAGTGATTACTTTTCTATTATATAGTTTAGTAAGTGTCAGACTGAAGAGCTGGAATCTAGGACTGGAAACTCCTGCTTTTTTCCTATTCTAAGGTGTAACAGTGTGGATCACAATAAACAGTGGAAAATTCTGAAAAGGATGGACATAACAGGCCACCTGACCTGCCTCTTAAGAAACCTGTATGCAGATCACAAAGCAACAGTTAGAACTGGACATGTAAAAAACAGACTGGTTCCAAATAGGAAAAGGAGTACATCAAGGCTGTATATTGTCATCCTGCTTATTTAACTTCTATGCAGAGTGCATCATGAGAAATGCTGGGCTAGAGGAAGCACAAGCTGGAATCAAGATTGCTGGGAGAAATATGAAGAACCTCAGATATGCAGATGACACCACACTTATGGTAGAAAGTAAAGAAGAACTAAAGAGCTTCTTGATGAAAGTGAAAGAGGAGAGTGAAAAAGTTGGCTTAAAGTTCAACATTCAGAAAACGAAGATCATGGCATCTGGTCCTATCACTTCATGGCAAATAGATGAGAAAACAGAGGAAACTGGCTGACTTTATTTTTCTGGGCTCCAACATTACTGCAGATGGTGATTGCAGCCATGAAATTAAAAGATGTTTACTCCTTGAAAGAAAAGTTATGACCAACCTGGACAGCATATTCAAAAACAGGGACATTACTTTGCCAACAAAGGTCTGTCTAGTCAAGACTATGGTTTTTCCAGTGGTCGTGTATGGATGTGAGAGTTGGACTGTGAAGAAGGCTGAGTGCCGAAGAATTGATGTGTTTGAACTGTTGGAGAAGACTCTTGAGAGTCCCTTGGACTGCAAGTAGATCCAACGAGTCCATCCTAAAGGAGATCAGTCCTGGTTGTTTATTAGAAGAACTGATGTTGAAACTGAACTCCAATATTTTGGCCACCTGATGTCAAGAGCTGACTCATTTAAAAAGACACTGATGCTGGGAAAGATTGAGGGCAGGAGGAGAAGGGGACAAAAGAGGATGAGATGATTGGATGGTATCACTGACTCAATGGACATGGGTTTGGATAGACCCTAGCAGTTGGTGATAGACAGGGAGGCCTGGCGTGCTGCTGTTTATGGGTCACAAAGGATTGGACATGACTGAGCAACTGTACTGAATTAAACTGAAGGTGTAACAATTTTATCTATATATCAAAGGAAATTTACATTTGTCTTTGAGGTAAGAGCTATGATCTTAAAAATGTATCTTCTGTAAAGGGAAAATGCCATTTTTATTGTACTATTTTATGCAGTGCTTCTACTTCTACATACCAGATGGAGCGTACATTTCCTTCCTCTTGCAAAGGTACACATTATGTGTCCTTTATCTCAGTTGAGTTTAACTCTCAAACTATGAATAAATCTACCAGTTGCAATTAGAGTTTGCTTTAGCCCATAGAAGTAGATAGATTACCAGACACATTCCCTACAAGTAATGCACCATTGACAGTGACACATCAGATACAAAATGAACTTGCAAACTTGGATTCATTTTCTATGGAACCCTAGAGCAAGTGGATATTTAATCTAACTGCAGAGATTTATCCTTATTGCAAGTACTCCCTGAAATTACTAAAATATTTTAATAACAGCTCTAGGGAAAGAAAGCACATTCTACTATCTAAAAGAATTTACTTCTTATAACTCTGTCAAAGTTAAACCTTCTTAATGTGCATTTTAGTGTCAATTTTCATTTTAGATTCATATGTAAAGGGCTGATGCTTTTGATGGAAAATATGCCTTTAATTAAAAGCATAAGTTTTTTTTTTAATTTTCCCATTTGGGTTAAAATATATAGTAAATCTGTTGCCTTATTATATTCTAGGCATAAAACCATATATTTCTTCAAAACCACATACTTTAATTCCTAGTTCAAACCATCTGGGCTTTTTTTATGGCTGAAGATATTACATAATATTTTATTACTTCCTGAAATTGGAGAGAAAGAATGATCTACAGTGATAATGTCAGGAGGTCCAACATGATAAAAAAAAAAAGGCTTTGAATTTTATGACAATCTCTAAATAGGATTCCCTATATATTAGTATATATATGTATCATAAATAAGCTACATTAAAGTTTCAAAGTCATGCTCATGGGAATTACTTACTGAATAGGTAAGCACTTTCTTAGGGTTTTAGAAGCAAAAGAGCATGCAAATTTATGTAAAGAAAACATGGATATAGGAATTTTTCTTTCTCCTTCCTTTATAGAATAAAGAAACTAGAAAGTTGTATTTGTTTTTTCTCTTACGTGTTAGAAACTCTAAAGTAACTTTAGAGGGAATCAGGACTTATAGGTGAGGTGAACACAGGTGAGGTCGCTCAGTCGTGTCCGACTCTTTGTGACCCCGTGGATGGACTGTAGCCTACCAGGCCTCTCTGTTCATGGGATTCTCCAGGCAAGAATACTGGAGTGGGTTACCATTTCCTTTCCAGGGGATCTTCCAAACCTAGGGATTGAACCCNTCATATGTAAAGGGCTGATGCTTTTGATGGAAAATATGCCTTTAATTAAAAGCATAAGTTTTTTTTTTTTTAATTTTCCCATTTGGGTTAAAATATATAGTAAATCTGTTGCCTTATTATATTCTAGGCATAAAACCATATATTTCTTCAAAACCACATACTTTAATTCCTAGTTCAAACCATCTGGGCTTTTTTTATGGCTGAAGATATTACATAATATTTTATTACTTCCTGAAATTGGAGAGAAAGAATGATCTACAGTGATAATGTCAGGAGGTCCAACATGATAAAAAAAAAAAAGGCTTTGAATTTTATGACAATCTCTAAATAGGATTCCCTATATATTAGTATATATATGTATCATAAATAAGCTACATTAAAATTTCAAAGTCATGCTCATGGGAATTACTTACTGAATAGGTAAGCACTTTCTTAGGGTTTTAGAAGCAAAAGAGCATGCAAATTTATGTAAAGAAAACATGGATATAGGAATTTTTCTTTCTCCTTCCTTTATAGAATAAAGAAACTAGAAAGTTGTATTTGTTTTTTCTCTTACGTGTTAGAAACTCTAAAGTAACTTTAGAGGGAATCAGGACTTATAGGTGAGGTGAACACAGGTGAGGTCGCTCAGTCGTGTCCGACTCTTTGTGACCCCGTGGACTGTAGCCTACCAGGCCTCTCTGTCCATGGGATTCTCCAGGCAAGAATACTGGAGTGGGTTACCATTTCCTTTCCAGGGGATCTTCCAAACCTAGGGATTGAACCCAAGTCTCCTGCATTGGAGGTAGTCGCTTTAAGCTCTGAGCCACTAGGGCCAACCATTTATTTTTTGGCAGGCATCTTATCTTTCTGAAATTGGAAAGATGAGGAATCTTTGTTCTTATCATTCTGCTGGCTGTCCTTTCCAACTTGTTACTCCTTTTTAGCTCTACAATTTTGTCTTGATTTCTCTCTTTTCTACATCTAAACATTGCTTTTATTTATACTCTTAAAAATATTTTCTACTTTATAAAAAACTACTAGGTAAAGAAAAAGTTAAGACAGTGTCCTCCCCACTTTACCAGAATTCATAAAGGAAGTAAAGATTTTGTGAAGTCATATACTCAGAAAAAAAAAGGGCTTAATATTGTTAATTTGCAATGGGCCTCCTAATTCCTCTGCTTATACATTCATAACAGTACAGTTCTTCAACTTAGAATGTGGTTCTGTCCTGATAAAACTTATCATACAGTTGAAAATATTGTAAGTTGAAATGCATTTAATAGGGCAGAATAGCTTAGCCTAGCCTCTGTTAAACAGGCTCAGAACCCTTACATCAGCCTGCTGCTAAGTCACTTCAGTTGTGTCCAACTCTGTGCTACCGTATCCCTGAGATTCTCCAGGCAAAAACAGTGGAGTGGGTTGCCATTTCCTTCTCCAATGCATGAAAGTGAAAAGTGAAAGTGAAGTCTCTCAGTCATGTCTGACTCTTCACGATCCCATGGACTGCAGCCTACCAGGCTCCTCTGTCCATGGGATTTTCCAGATAAGAATACTGGAGTGGGGTGCCATTGCCTTCTCTATACATTAGCCTACTGATGGTCAAGATCATCTAACACAAGCCTACTTTATACCAAACTGTTGAATATCTCATGTAATTTCTTAAATAGTATACTAAAGGTGAAAAAAA
>SJYW01041687.1:68826-79714 GCA_006410735.1 Raphicerus campestris | reverse complement strand
CCCTCAATGTTTCCCAGAATTAGGATCCTTTCCAGTGAGTCACCTCTTCATGTCAGGTGGCCAAATTATTGGAGCTTCAGCATCAGTCCTTCCAATAAATATGCTAATTAGTATGCATATTATATATACACACACACACACACACACATACACACAATATCACTATAGTGAACTGTTCTGCCATTTCTCCACTGCTGCTAATTTGCTTTAGACAGAAAATAAATTGTAAATGTACCTATTTGGTTTATCAATATGAATGTCAGTTAAGCAGTAATTTAGTAGAAAATAATTTTATGTGAGTTTGTTTCAAAGCCAAACAAAACTACTGATTTGCTCTGAATCCTAAACTATTTTAAGTGTTCACTGAATGCTTATAATTTCTTTCAAATATAAGCATATTGAAGTAGCAGTTGATTTGACCTAAATTAGACTTTTTCCTGTTTATTATGTTCTATTACTTATTTGTATATATTGCTCTAATGAAAATGATAAATGATTTTATCTTTCAATACTGATTTATTTAAAAAGATTTACCAAGTAATTAAACATCACATGTCTAATCTTGTAAGTGGATGTAAGTATTAATTGACTAAATAATTTATTCCAACTCATAGATACCTACCCTTGCCTTGAGTTATATGTGTTAATCCCACTGGAAATAATTTAAACAGGATGAACTTTAAATGGTTTATAAAATAACATGTTATATGTAAAATACCAGAGGAATATGATGGTGAGTTTATGCTGTTTTGGAAGTGTGATACACAGGAACTTCATGTCAAGGTATGAAGGGTCCTGACTCTTCATAAAATTTCATGGAGATAGAATATCTATAATATAGTGCCATTTATGCAGTGACATAATAAAGAGAGGAAAATAGACCCACAAAGCAACACTGCTGAAAACAATCACATATAAAACATCTAACAGGGTTCAGGAGAAGGCAATGGCACCCCACTCCAGCACTCTTGCCTGGAAAATTCCATGGGTGGAGGAGGCTGGTGGGCTGCAGTCCATGGGGGCGCTAAGAGTCGGACACAACCGAACGACTTTGCTTTCACTTTTCACTTTCACGCATTGGAGAAAGAAATGGCAACCCACTCCATTTGCCTGGAGAATCCCAGGGACCGGGGAACCTGGGGGGCTGCCGTTCATGGGGTTGCACAGAGTCAGACACGACTGAAGCAACTTAGCAACAGGTTTCTAAAGCTGTAATTACCCATTGTAGTAAATGTGACTTGGTGATTAAAAGACTGAGAATAAATGTTATTTATACATGTTTTAAGAACATATACTAATAATGGTACATTTATCATCCACACAAAGCAAATACAATTTCTAAATTATCTTAAATCTTTTATTAGTCTCTAATATACTTTATATATCAGTCTTGAAAAAAGTTTATGAAATTATTCAGAGAACACCATTTGAACAACAGAATCTGCATTGACTTCATTCACACATATTAAAATGTGCTACCTTTCTCTTCCCCATCATATATTCTTCTTCTATGCTTTTGTCATTTGAATGTCACCAGACTTTGGCTTATTTGCTAGCTACTGAGTTTGCCACTAGGCACAAAATATTTAATCAAAGTTTGAACCATGAATAATTATTTTCACTGATTGTTACTCTCTGTCAATGGAATACAAATTGAGCCTCTACAAGCACATAGTCAGACATCTGATTGTGAGTTGGGACATAAATAATCTTCTTTTGACACCCAGGTTATTTTAGGTTCATCAGATTCATTTTGATAGTTCAGTCATCCATTCAACAAATGTTCATTGATTTGTTATGGTAGGCCATATGCAATGGTATGGTAGGCCATATGGTAGGCCAGGTGCAAGAGTCCAGGGAGATAGAAATAAAGAGGACTTTGTTACTATTGTGAACAAATTTATCTCCTTGTGATTGTGTTCTGTCCAGCAGGGAAAGGTACAATCGTATCCAAACTGAAACCCTGATCAATTTTCTTGGAGTGGATCTTATTTCTACATGCAGGTGGGCATTGCAGAGAAAGAGTTGCATAGCAGACATCAGATAGCCAGAGCTATTTAGCCACAGGTCTGAGCTTAATCATGTCTTCTGAATAGACTAAATGATATACATTGCATAAATTTATTTGGAGATAGTATATTTGAAGTCCACTGCAGGTCACATAGAAAGTGGTTAGTAATTAGTAGTTTTTGTTATCACTAGTAATATAGAGAAAAATAGCAAACTAATAGTTTTTCCTGAGTGTATGTATGTTTTCCGAGATACAACATTTTCTTGAACAACTTAACATGTGACCTCAAGTCTGATAGCTCAAGCTGAACACAGAGCTACACTTGATTGGGCCTTCGATTTTCACATCATGAAGTCAAAGGGGTCACAAAGGGGCTACCATAGAGCATGGCAAGCCCACGCCAGATTGAGTACCTCCAGCAGCTCAGTCTGGATGCACTAAGCAGGAAGGGTGCAGTAGGTACTAGGGAAGAGCCCAAGGAAATGAAATGTTAGCCAAGGAATTTTATGGGGTGAGAGGGAATAGTGTTCTGGAGAAGTCTCTAAAGACCTGGAACAGAGCCAGTGGAACAGAAAGTGCTTAGGGCACTAAAACAACCTAGAAAAAAGAAAAATGTGAATTTTTGGCTTATTACATAATCTTTCCAGTTACCTATAGATAGGATTTATGACTTTGAGGACTCATGGCAACCTGTTCAAGTTTATCTAGCTTGTAGGTTGCAAAGCCAATATTCCAACCCAAGTCTGTTGAACTCTAAACCTCATATTGGTAACCACTGTATGTGGTTTCATAAAAATTCTTTTGTGAAAATAGAAGTAATTTATGAAAATAATGTTATAGAGAGACTTCTGTTTTAACTTATTTTATATTGGAGTATAGCTGATTAACAATGTTGTGATAGTTTCAGGTGGACAGCAAAGGGGCTCAGCCATACATATACATGTATCCATTCTCCCCCAAATTTCTCTCCATCTAGGATGCCACATGTTATTGAACAGAGTTCCCTGCTATACAGTAGGTCACTGTTGTTGCTGTTGTTCCCGTGCTAAGTGGTGTCCAGCTCTTTGTGACCCCATGGACTGCAGCACCCCAGGAGAGGCTTCCCTGTCCTTCACTATCTCTCAGTTTGCTCAAACTCATGTCCATTGTGTCATTGATGTTATCCAATCATCTCATCCTCTGTTGCCTTCTTTTCCTCATGCCCTCAGTCTTTCCTGGCATCAGGGTCTTTTCCAGTGGGTTGGCTCTTTGAGTCAGATGGGCAAAGTATTGGAGCTTCAGCTTGAGCGTCAGTCCTTCTAATGAATATTCAAGGTTGATTTCCTTTAGGATTGACTGGTTTGATCTCCTTGTTATCCAAAGGACTCTCAGGAGTCTTCTCCAGCACCACAATTTGAAAGCATCCATTCTTTGGTGCTCAGCCTGCTTTATGGTCCAACTTTCACATCTGTATGTTACTAAAAACAAATTATAGCTTTCACCATACTGACCTTTGTTGGCAAAGTGATGTCTCTACTTTTTAATATGTTGTCTAGGTTTACCATAGCTTTTCTTCCAAGGAGCAAACATCTTTGGTTATCCATTTTAAATATAGCAGTGTGTACACATCCATCCCAAACTCCCTAACTATCTCTTCCCCTCACATTACCCCCTGGTAACCATAAGGTTGTTCTCTAAGTCTGTACTCTTTTGTATAAGTTCATTTGTATCATTTATTTTTAGATTATGCCTATAAAGGATATCATACCTTATTTCTCTTTTTGTAACTTATTACACTTGGTATAACAATCTATAGAGAACTTCTAACAGTGACTTGTAAAGAAGTATGGGCAAAGATGGTAGTGTCAAGAGCATTGAAAATATTTGATGCTGTTTTAGGAGATTTAAATGCTAGGATTAATGGATAGTCTGCCAAGCATGTGTATTACTATACTGTAGTAGACCCTTTGAAGTTTACCATGTTGTATCAACATGGTTTCCTGTTAATATCTTTGCTACTAAGTAGAAGTGAGAATATACTTACCTCCTCTGCTTCTGTTTATTCATATTTAAAATAAGACTAGATAATAACAGAGTTTTTCTCATGGGGTTGCCTTGAGGATTATATAAGAATCTATGTAGTCATATAGAAGAGTCTCTGACACAGAATAAGTGATCAGTAAATATTGACATTATATTTCCAAAAATTCAGGAAAAGGAAACAATATTGATAGATTATCCTGTACTGATAATATATTGTGAAAACAAATTATCTGATCATTTGTAATCACTAGATGTTAAAGGGGAACTTTAAATGCTGTCTCCAGGAGTGGACTAGTCTTGACTTTACAGTAGTCTGGCAAGCAAGGTTGTCCATCACAGTCCAGCCCAATGAGTGCTGGACAACTCTGATTAGACGTTTCAGAGGCAGGTTAACTCAGCATGAACAAATCTGAACTCACTTTTTCCCCATGCCCTTGCTACTACCTTTTTTTTTTTTTTTTGCATCCTTAGTAGAACAATATATCTCCTTACACAAGTTTAGAAATCAATGTCACCTTTGATTTTTCAGATTACCTTCATGCCTTAGTACAAAAAACTGCCAAGGCTTGCAATTTATAACGTCTTTAATCCTCCTGTCCTCTCCATCTGTGCTTCTACTTCATAAGCATAGCTTTCTTGGCTTGAGTCCTCTTTTCATTTACACATACCCTCTGTGTGCCTGCAAGAGCATTATCTAAGAAACACCATCTGACACTGATGCTTCCCTTTCAATGGAATCTTTCAATTCCACCTCCTCACATACACGTACACACTCTTCTATGATTCTCAAACACATTTGAGACAAATCTGAAGTCTTAAAACAGTCATATAAAGACTTTCATAATCTGACCATTTTGGCCCTTCAAACCTTAACAGGCATCATTCTCTGCCTCATACTTGTTTACAGAATTTAACTGATTATAATCCTCATGCATACTCATGCCGGTCTTGCTTTTGTATCATTGCTAATGCTGTATCCTCTGGAATGCACTTTCCCAGTGAGCAAAAGCTTTCAGGTTTAGTTTAGCCTTAGCTATCACATGAAGTTGTCTTTAACTTATCTGCCCATTTAGGAACATTTTCTGTGCTTTCTCATAAGGACCTTTATTATATCTGTGCCTCTTTCCTGACTACAGTGTTAAATCCACCATTAACTCTGTGAGGACAGTCTGTAACTAACTTCCTTTTGTATTCATTGGAGCAATAGCCTATAAGCAGTATCCCATCTGAAATATGTAAGGATGTTTTCAACTGTTGTAATGGCTAGGATTCGCAACAGGTATGAGATGGCCAAGGGCAAAGATCCTATGTTTTACATTGACCAGGACAGTTCTGTTAGAAGAACAGCTGTTCTACCCAAAATGCTGAAAATTCCTCCTCTAAGAAACTGTGTTAGGTTATACACACCATGAAGGCAATTGATCATGAGGGTTTGAAGCATAGCTGTATCTTACCATAGGCTTCTGAAACCAGATCTCAGACAAGTTGGTCTTAGTCATTTATATGTTTAAACAATTTCCCAAGTAACTCAGATGTGCTCTTCTGCTTAAGTTACTAATACAGCCCTGTGTCCGCCTCCCCTCCCCTCAACCAACAGGAAGCTGAGATTTAATGTCCAGAAGGAATATTTCTGTCTTCCTCTTAGAAGATTTTTTTATTTCTCATATCCTGTTAGGTTTTTTTTTCTCTGTAAATTTCCACAATATATTTAGAATGTGCTCACAGTAAAAGGCAAACAAAAATAATTGCAATAAATTGTACTATGAATTTAAATAGGATGTCTCTGGACCTACTATTGCTTCTCAGAGGCTTACCAGAGGAAATGAAGGGATTTCATTCTTTACATTTCAAATGAGCTACTGTTATGCCCTAAGTCCAAGTCCCCAAAACTGAGAGAATAAGACATCCACAGCAATGCAAAAGCATAAAGAGGTTTTATTGCTAGCTTGAGCTAGGGTTCCCATCTCATCCAGCACAATGGAGTCTTGACGAGAGCCCCGAGCCCTGGATTACAGTAGTATTTATAGGTTTAGGACAAAGACAGGGAGTTGGTAAGGGCGGATTGGTTGCAAGGGTTTCTTGGCATCTACTAATTGGCTAGATTTCCACGGGCACGGGCTTTCATCCTTGTACTGATTGGCTCAAACCAGTCTACAGGGAGCATGCTGATTGGTCAAGCTACACTGCCTGCGGGAGTTCCCAGTGCCTCAGCTTTCCTAGAGACTAAACCTCAGGCCTAGCCTGCCCCTTAGAGCCTGTTCTGGCTCCAGTTAGGTCCTAACACTACTACTTTGCCTGACAGGTGATGTTGCTTGCCAAAATCTTTGCATTATCTGCCTGTCAAAGCCAAATAAAAATTACAGAGACAGAATTTGGAGGAAATAGAAACGTAGCTTTAATTTTCAGCCAGCAGAGAGGGGAAACACAGTAGGCTCATGCTTCAAGAACTGTGCCCTCCCCTGAACCATGAGGAGTCTAGGGGCTTATATAAGATGAGGGCTTACAGTCATGGATCAGTGATGAGAAACAAAAGTGTTGGGATCTTGTTTTTCTTCTCTTGCATTGTTTCAACAATAGTCACAGGCTGGCAACAGTAACCCAGTAATGGAGTCTGGCAGTCCAGTGGCTCTGTGGTCTTCTATCTGATATATAAAAAGAAAGCAACTACAATGGGAAAAGTGCTGTAAATGTGAGTACCAGATACAGAATATATTTAGCATAGAGTCAAAAGACAACAGGTACAGAATGTAACTTATGCAGAGATAGGGGGCAGAAAAGCAAATTTAGTTACAGATTACAGATTAGGAATGGTTGAAGTAAAAACTGGGAATATGCAGGCTGCTCACTGTACTCTTCTTCCTTTTCAGGAAAGAGAAGGGAAAATTCACTATTATTATTATTGCCTTTTCACTGCAACAGTGGGTAGGCTAATGCAGCAGGGGAAGAACAAGATTAGATCATTCTGAAAGGCTATCAGGTCTCTTCAGTAATTCCCTATCCAGGCTTACATAAAGGGCCACAGATGGGCTCTAGAGCAGGAGGAGTAAGCATACTGTGGCCATGGGACAAATCCAGCTCACAACCTATTTTTGCAAAGAACATTTTATTAGAATACAATTACTGGCATATAGGTATTACCTATGTTTTGTGCTACTGTAGCAGATAAAAGTAGTTGCAATGGAGACCATATGGCCTGCACAGCCTAAAATATTTACTATAGGGCACTTGTAGGAAATAGCTACTGGATTCTGGTCTAAAAAAAAGTTTTCAGCAAAAAGATGGCAGAACATTATGTTCAACACAATAGTCCTAACTTCTTATTTAACCTTATTAGTACATCAGGAAATATATATATATACATAATATATTATATATTATATATATATATATACACATAATATAATATATATTATATATATATATATATCAGCTGTGATCACCAGAACAAAATTTTCAAATTAAGACATTCTTTCATTTCCATGAATGTTGTCTCTTAAGTTGCAGTTGTTACTGAACCAAAGCAACCTACTGAAACTGGGTTGTGGTGAAGGAATACTTCTACCGGGGCATTGATTTGTAAGGAGAACAGGAAGCTCATGCTCAAAAGACCTGAACTCCTCAGTGGCTTTCAGGGAAGGGTTTCTAAAGGCCATTTATAGAATAAGAATTGCAAGGTGTCTGACTTTCTTATTGGTTGGTGATAAGGTAAACTGGAGTGATGTTTTGGAGTTTCAATCATCAATCTTCTGGTTCCAGCCAGTCTTGAGTCTGCAAACTATGGTCAGCATGTTGTCACAGTCATCTACCTGGATGAAGACATGCATCAAATTGTTATGTATACCCTCTGAGGAGAAACTAGGACTCTGTTTTACCTCTGAGCTATTGTTAATCTATCAATAGTTTTCTTGCTTGACTGCTCTTTCTTTGTTTCTCTGTTATCTCATTCCCCTAATAACTTAAGTGCTCTAGTATGCTCTTTGGAACTCAGGAGAGGCCTAAGGGACTAAAATATTTTTCTACAAACAAGAAATGAGAACACATGTTGTTGATGAATTACTTTATAAAATGGTGTTCATGAACCGGCCATTTGATCTTAAACAAACCTGATTAATCTGGCCAAATTGCTTTTTTCTATTTGTCTACTTTGGATGTGTGCTCTATCATGTCCGACTCCTTTTGACCCCGTAGACTGTAGCCTACCAGGTTCCTCTGTCCATGGGATTTCCCAAGCAAGAATACTGGAGTAGATTTTCATTTTCTGCTCCAGGGCATCTTCCCAACCCAGGGATCAAGCTTGCTTCTCTTGCATCTCCTGCATTGGCAGGTAAATTCTTTACCAACGTGCCCCTTGGGAAGTCCATAATTTGGATAGTATATCTTTATCACATTCTCTCCAATAATTAGTCATTTTTATTACATTTTCACATATAACCTTATAATTTTGGTATTGCTTACTAACCATGGGTAATTCACATTTTAAAACTGTCCCATCTTGCTTATTGGGTAGCATATTTGCCCTTACTGTAGTCTGATTGTTGAATCCTGATATTGATGTTAACATATATCCACGTGTGCCTTTGAATTCATTGTATTTTTGTTACCGAGTCCATGCTTGCTCTGCTAGCAGCATGACAGACAATGAACCCGAGAGAAGAGATGTTGAGGCAGAGACTACAACTTTTATTTGGAAAGCTGGCTGACGGAGAAGATGGTAGACTAAAGAAAGTTTCAAGTAGCCATCTTTTCAAGGTTTGGAAGCCAGTTTCTTTAACAGAGCCAGAGAGACAGGCAAGCAGGAACTGAAGTCAAAAGGTAGAATATAGAGGGAGAGACAGTGGGTTAGTAAACTGAAAAGGGAGGGAGAGGCAACGGAGAAGTTAATGAAAGGGTTTTTGGTCTTGCAAACATCTCTGGGAATGGCCAACCTTTGATAGAGGTGTGTTAATCTCTTCCATTCACAGGTGTGCAGGGTCAGATTATCTATGAGCTGAAAAAAACCCATGTTAGTTTAGAGTTGGGGGAGAAGGTCAGGGCCCTCTGAGTCAGGCTATTATGTATGATTATAATAACAAAAGCAAGTCAAAGGAACAGTTTCCAACATGGAGTCAGAATTGGCTTCTCTACCACCTCTTGTTATATTCATAATAATGTTGACTAACTCAATTATCTTGCAGAAAACTAATGTATGCATTATTCCTTTTACATGATAAATAATTTCTTCTATGTAAAAATCTGACATTGTCACACATGATGGATTCTAAAAATGTAATGCCTATGAATACATTGTCTCCCTTTGCAAAAGTAGCTGGAAATGCAGTTAGTATTTGCTAATTGTTGTATCCTAAACCCTAAAATATTGCACAGTATATAGGGGATCCACAATAAGTACCTGTTTAATGATAGCTAAGTTTATGAATAATGCATTTTCATTTTACAATGTTTTAAAATAAGACTTGGTGGGAACAAAACAGCAAAATGCTTATATACAACCAGACATTTTTCATTATCTTGTTGGGTTCTTTGTAAGTTTTTAATGAAACTGTTGCCGATTTGAAATCAACTCCTGGCAAAACACCTCTGACTGGTGACCTTAATGAGCAATGGACCAGACAGACTTGAAAGCATGTTTTGATACTATAAATTCTTAGACACGATACTTAACCAAACACTTTCATTTATTTCACTGCTTTGAGCTCAGATTATTGCGTTCTAGTTGTGGCTTTGTGCAGATCATTTTGCTGAGAATGATAAAGCTCCACTAACAGACCTCTGAGAATTAATTTCCTTACCCTTTAAAACCACAATATCTTTACAGAATTTTGTCATTTTCTGTCAAACCTTAACTTGAATCAGTCATAGGTATACATATATTCCCCTCCTTTTTGAAACTCCCTCCCATCTCCCTCCCTGTCCCACACCTTGTTTCGACAGAAAACAAAATAATTCTGTGAAGCAATTATCCTTCAATTAAAAAATAAAAAGAAAAAATAACAATATCACAAAAATACAGTATAAAAATGTTCTTGTCATCCCTTTTGGACTTTATGATATTTCTGAAGTTCTTGCTCTCCAGTCTTAAATCTGAAAAGCTGTAGGATTTTCAAATCTTTGTTTGACTGCCCCTTTCCCTGCCACCTCCCACATCACTCTATGCCCACTTCTTCTGGTACACCCTGTTTCTCAGCCTTTTCTTTCCAAAGTCCTGACCTTCTGTAAAGTTGAGTTATTTCTCCCAGTTACATGTTCTGCATTCCTATACTGAGGTCATTTAAATCAGTTCAGTTTAGTCACTCAGTCATGTCCAACTCTTTGCGACCCCATGAACCACAGCACTCCAGGCCTCCCTGTCCATCAGCAACTGCCAGAGTCTACCCGAACCCGTGTTCACTGAGTCGGTGATGCTATCCAACCATCTCATCCTCTGTCATCCCCTCCTCCTCCTGCCCGCCATCTTTCTCAGCATCAGGGTCTTTTCAAATGAGTCCGTTCTTTGCATCAGGTGGCCACAGTATTGGAGTTTCAGCTTCAACATCAGTCCTACCAATGAACCCCCAGGACTGATCTTCTTTAGGATGGACTGGTTGGATCTACTTGCAGTCCAAGGGACTCTCAAGAGTCTTTCCCAACACCACAGTTCAAAAGCATCAATTATTCAATGCTCAGCTTTCTTTATAGTCCATCTCTCACATCCATACATGACCACTGGAAAAACCATAGGCTTGACTGGACAGACCTTTGTTGACAAAGTAATGTCTCTGTTTTTCAATATGCTGTCTAGGTTGGTCATAACTTTCCTTCCAAGGAGTAAGTGTTTTTTAATTTCATGGCTGCAATCACCGTTTGCAGTGATTTTGG
>SJYW01041687.1:53163-68573 GCA_006410735.1 Raphicerus campestris | reverse complement strand
ACTGAACCAAAGCAACCTACTGAAACTGGGTTGTGGTGAAGGAATACTTCTACCAGGGCATTGATTTGTAAGGAGAACAGGAAGCTCATGCTCAAAAGACCTGAACTCCTTGGTGGCTTTCAGGAAAGGGTTTCTAAAGGCCATTTATAGAATAAGAATTGCAAGGTGTCTGACTTTCTTATTGGTTGGTGATAAGGTAAACTGGAGTGATGTTTTGGAGTTTCAATCATCAATCTTCTGGTTCCAGCCAGTCTTGAGTCTGCAAACTATGGTCAGCATGTTGTCACAGTCATCTACCTGGATGAAGACATGCATCAAATTGTTATGTATACCCTCTGAGGAGAAACTAGGACTCTGTTTTACCTCTGAGCTATTGTTAATCTATCAATAGTTTTCTTGCTTGACTGCTCTTTCTTTGTTTCTCTGTTATCTCATTCCCCTAATAACTTAAGTGCTCTAGTATGCTCTTTGGAACTCAGGAGAGGCCTAAGGGACTAAAATATTTTTCTACAAACAAGAAATGAGAACACATGTTGTTGATGAATTACTTTATAAAATGGTGTTCATGAACCGGCCATTTGATCTTAAACAAACCTGATTAATCTGGCCAAATTGCTTTTTTCTATTTGTCTACTTTGGATGTGTGCTCTATCATGTCCGACTCCTTTTGACCCCGTAGACTGTAGCCTACCAGGTTCCTCTGTCCATGGGATTTCCCAAGCAAGAATACTGGAGTAGATTTTCATTTTCTGCTCCAGGGCATCTTCCCAACCCAGGGATCAAGCTTGCTTCTCTTGCATCTCCTGCATTGGCAGGTAAATTCTTTACCAACGTGCCCCTTGGGAAGTCCATAATTTGGATAGTATATCTTTATCACATTCTCTCCAATAATTAGTCATTTTTATTACATTTTCACATATAACCTTATAATTTTGGTATTGCTTACTAACCATGGGTAATTCACATTTTAAAACTGTCCCATCTTGCTTATTGGGTAGCATATTTGCCCTTACTGTAGTCTGATTGTTGAATCCTGATATTGATGTTAACATATATCCACGTGTGCCTTTGAATTCATTGTATTTTTGTTACCGAGTCCATGCTTGCTCTGCTAGCAGCATGACAGACAATGAACCCGAGAGAAGAGATGTTGAGGCATAGACTACAACTTTTATTTGGAAAGCTGGCTGACGGAGAAGATGGTAGACTAAAGAAAGTTTCAAGTAGCCATCTTTTCAAGGTTTGGAAGCCAGTTTCTTTAACAGAGCCAGAGAGACAGGCAAGCAGGAACTGAAGTCAAAAGGTAGAATATAGAGGGAGAGACAGTGGGTTAGTAAACTGAAAAGGGAGGGAGAGGCAACGGAGAAGTTAATGAAAGGGTTTTTGGTCTTGCAAACATCTCTGGGAATGGCCAACCTTTGATAGAGGTGTGTTAATCTCTTCCATTCACAGGTGTGCAGGGTCAGATTATCTATGAGCTGAAAAAAACCCATGTTAGTTTAGAGTTGGGGGAGAAGGTCAGGGCCCTCTGAGTCAGGCTATTATGTATGATTATAATAACAAAAGCAAGTCAAAGGAACAGTTTCCAACATGGAGTCAGAATTGGCTTCTCTACCACCTCTTGTTATATTCATAATAATGTTGACTAACTCAATTATCTTGCAGAAAACTAATGTATGCATTATTCCTTTTACATGATAAATAATTTCTTCTATGTAAAAATCTGACATTGTCACACATGATGGATTCTAAAAATGTAATGCCTATGAATACATTGTCTCCCTTTGCAAAAGTAGCTGGAAATGCAGTTAGTATTTGCTAATTGTTGTATCCTAAACCCTAAAATATTGCACAGTATATAGGGGATCCACAATAAGTACCTGTTTAATGATAGCTAAGTTTATGAATAATGCATTTTCATTTTACAATGTTTTAAAATAAGACTTGGTGGGAACAAAACAGCAAAATGCTTATATACAACCAGACATTTTTCATTATCTTGTTGGGTTCTTTGTAAGTTTTTAATGAAACTGTTGCCGATTTGAAATCAACTCCTGGCAAAACACCTCTGACTGGTGACCTTAATGAGCAATGGACCAGACAGACTTGAAAGCATGTTTTGATACTATAAATTCTTAGACACGATACTTAACCAAACACTTTCATTTATTTCACTGCTTTGAGCTCAGATTATTGCGTTCTAGTTGTGGCTTTGTGCAGATCATTTTGCTGAGAATGATAAAGCTCCACTAACAGACCTCTGAGAATTAATTTCCTTACCCTTTAAAACCACAATATCTTTACAGAATTTTGTCATTTTCTGTCAAACCTTAACTTGAATCAGTCATAGGTATACATATATTCCCCTCCTTTTTGAAACTCCCTCCCATCTCCCTCCCTGTCCCACACCTTGTTTCGACAGAAAACAAAATAATTCTGTGAAGCAATTATCCTTCAATTAAAAAATAAATTAAAAAGAAAAAATAACAATATCACAAAAATACAGTATAAAAATGTTCTTGTCATCCCTTTTGGACTTTATGATATTTCTGAAGTTCTTGCTCTCCAGTCTTAAATCTGAAAAGCTGTAGGATTTTCAAATCTTTGTTTGACTGCCCCTTTCCCTGCCACCTCCCACATCACTCTATGCCCACTTCATCTGGTACACCCTGTTTCTCAGCCTTTTCTTTCCAAAGTCCTGACCTTCTGTAAAGTTGAGTTATTTCTCCCAGTTACATGTTCTGCATTCCTATACTGAGGTCATTTAAATCAGTTCAGTTTAGTCACTCAGTCATGTCCAACTCTTTGCGACCCCATGAACCACAGCACTCCAGGCCTCCCTGTCCATCAGCAACTGCCCGTGTTCACTGAGTCGGTGATGCTATCCAACCATCTCATCCTCTGTCATCCCCTCCTCCTCCTGCCCGCCATCTTTCCCAGCATCAGGGTCTTTTCAAATGAGTCCGTTCTTTGCATCAGGTGGCCACAGTATTGGAGTTTCAGCTTCAACATCAGTCCTACCAATGAACCCCCAGGACTGATCTTCTTTAGGATGGACTGGTTGGATCTACTTGCAGTCCAAGGGACTCTCAAGAGTCTTTCCCAACACCACAGTTCAAAAGCATCAATTATTCAATGCTCAGCTTTCTTTATAGTCCATCTCTCACATCCATACATGACCACTGGAAAAACCATAGGCTTGACTGGACAGACCTTTGTTGACAAAGTAATGTCTCTGTTTTTCAATATGCTGTCTAGGTTGGTCATAACTTTCCTTCCAAGGAGTAAGTGTTTTTTAATTTCATGGCTGCAATCACCGTTTGCAGTGATTTTGGAGCCCAGAAAAATAAAGTCAGCCACTGTTTCTACTAGATGGGGAAACAATGGAAACATTTAAATCAGCACAAGCCTAAATCCTTTAACTAGAAAAGAAGTTTTAAGACTTAAAAGATCAACTTGTATTTATATGAAAACTGCATTTTTGTGAAATACCTTATATCTTAATGAGGCACAAACCACTGTTTATTCCTTTTGTTGTTAAATCTTTGTGTTTCATTTAAACTACCTTTGGGGCTGTTCACTGAAACATTTCTAAGTGAAATGAAGCACATTTATATATCTTTTTATTGAGGTTAAGTTTTAAGTCAATCTTATCAGAGTAATGACAGCAGTATAAGCATCAGCAAAGTATGTTGAATGGCTTAGATGCTACTAGAAAAATGCATGCAGCTGTCTTTTTTACTTTGCATTCGTAAAATACCATTAATCCAATTTCTCTATTACACATTTTTGATTCACTGAATATGAAAACTTGTATTGAAGCACATATTCAATTAGCTGTGATTTAGGTTATTGATGTATAAGCATGGGTGAAAAAGAGAAATAAGAAGAAAATAATTACTGAAATAGAGAATTTTTGGCAGGGTTGATAACTACTGAAATAATGTGAATGATGAATTTCTACTGGATCAAAATAATCCTCCCCTTTGTTAAGCAGAGAATGGCATTTAACTCTAAATTATAACACTAGCCACAGTGGATATTCCTTGTAGATTACTCAATAATGTTGATGCTTTCACAGTCTGAGGCTCTTTGCTTTGAATCTGAATTGACACAAAATACAGGAAAGATGGCAGATGTGGTAAATTCAGTTGCGTTTCCAATGAGGGAATATCTTTAACTGATTAAATCTACTCCTGTGGCTGTCCAGCCATTAGCTAGAGGTGTGAAGGATAGTTCAATTTACTTCGAGAAGATAAAGTATAGAATGAATTTGATCATGAGGATGCAGAAAGAAGTAATGGATCTTAAGGTAAGAGTAGCAAGAAAAAATTTCTCATTTTTAAATGTGGGTAATTATGTAACCACTCTGAGTTATTCAATCTATAATTCTTCTCTATTTTTTTTTCCTGCTGAGCTTAAGCTATTAACTAAATCAATATTCAAAGAGGTACACTTTGAACCCTATACTAGAAATTAAGTAATACTTAGATGAGAAATAAGTAATTAATGGTATTTTTTAGGTCAATGGAAGGAGAAGAATGAATCAAAAGCAAATATTTGTTTTACTGACATATGTATTATGTATTTCAGTGGATAAAATTTTAGGCCTTTTTTATTCACCTTCCTTTATTAATGATAGCCTAGCTCAGGCTTAAGGGATTTAAAAATAATAAACATATTTCAGTAACTGCTCTTNAAAGTAATGGATCTTAAGGTAAGAGTAGCAAGAAAAAATTTCTCATTTTTAAATGTGGGTAATTATGTAACCACTCTGAGTTATTCAATCTATAATTCTTCTCTATTTTTTTTTCCTGCTGAGCTTAAGCTATTAACTAAATCAATATTCAAAGAGGTACACTTTGAACCATATACTAGAAATTAAGTAATACTTAGATGAGAAATAAGTAATTAATGGTATTTTTTAGGTCAATGGAAGGAGAAGAATGAATCAAAAGCAAATATTTGTTTTACTGACATATGTATTATGTATTTCAGTGGATAAAATTTTAGGCCTTTTTTATTCACCTTCCTTTATTAATGATAGCCTAGCTCAGGCTTAAGGGATTTAAAAATAATAAACATATTTCAGTAACTGCTCTTGAGGGTAGTAGACTTTTTCAATAAACATCTTTTTTTTTTTTTTTACTATTTGAAATATGTAATGTTTAATATATACTTCCTTTAGTAAAGTTTAAGAAAGTGTTCTAGAAAAACATCTATTTTTGCTTTATTGACTACACAAAAGGCTTTGACTGTGTGGATCACAATAAACTGTGAAAATTCTGACAGAGATGGGAATAACAGATCACCTGACCTGCCTCTTGAGAAATCTGTATGCGGGTCAGGAAGCAACAGTTAGAACTGGACATGGATTTGTCATATATAGCTTTTATTATGTTGAGGTATGTTCCTTCTATTTCTGCTTTCTGGAGAGTTTTTATCATAANTAAAACAAGAGAACCTGGAATGACAGGTTCATCTGCCTATTCTTCTCTATTAGTGAAGAAGAACAGAGAGGAACCTTTGAGTGGAATATGTTCATTTGAGGTAATCGGGCTATTATCAAAGCATTTAATGACAGAGACAGAACAGAACCTGATCATTCAGAAGAAGGCCTCTCATTTGGTTATGTATATACCCATTAGTCGCTCTGTCTTAGACGTCTGGCTGGAACATACAGGGCAGAGACCAGAATGACTGGTACAGTGGGAGCTCTCAGGAGGATCAGGGCAGTGACTGTTTGCCAGTGAGAAAGTATTTCAACATTTTAGCAACTGATGTGAAAGGCTCAGTCCTAGAGGAAATATATCAAGGTCCTGTAGGTGTCTTCTGCTCTCAGGAAGGACACTATAGTGGTCAGAACAGTTCTCCTTTTGCAATGGAACTTTCTCAGTGGTAGATCTTTTGTTGCTCTCACAGAAGTGAAAACTTCTAGATGTATGTGGACAACTGAAAAGTGAAGACATTCTAAATACAGACATTGGAATAAAATAGAAACATTATAGGAATGCAGCTTGAATATTGTTGAATAGAGGAAATGGGAAAAAGCCAGTAGGATAACTCTGTCTGAGATTTGATAATGAGGACATCTGAAAGAAAACAAAAGTAGTAAAGAGAGTCATTTAATTGTAGTGACTTTATAAAGTGGCAGTATATGAATTAATAATGCATATGAAAATATTTTTTAAAATTTGTTCTCCTCTTTCAGCTTTCCTTATTGGAAAAGACTGGATTTGGAGGTGTTCTTCTATATATTGATCCTTGTGATTTACCAAAGACTGCAAATCTTAACTATAATACCTTCATGGTATCACTGAATCCAGGAGGAGACCCTTCTACACCCGGTTATCCAAGTATTGGTAAGTTTACTATTAATCTGTATTATTCTTGTAAGCATTATAAGGTTGCAATTTATAAGTACATGTTACCTAAAGTAATTAAAAAATAATAAAGTTGAAGAATTCTTACCACTCCATATTTCAAAAAATGAATCTTTTATCTTCTCAAAATTATAGACTGCCCCAGAATAAGACTTGGAAAAGTCTATAATAGATTTTTTTCTCAATAACTTACAGTATAGTAAACAGAGAAAAAACATTTTAAGTGTTATTGATGGACTGATAAGATAAATTAACACCATGTGGGACAAGTACTCCATATAGGTATAAAACACATGAATCTATCTAGAAGCATGAAATATGTATGACTTTGGAGTTGTTGTTATAACTTGAAGCCCAGAGTCTAGGACTACACACGCTCAAGTTACGTGTCTGTGAAAAATGAAAATGAAAGTCGCTCAGTTGTGTCTGATTCTTTGTTCATTGAATTCTCCAGGCCAGAATACCTGCTGGAGTGGGTAGCCTTTCATTTTTCCAGGGCATCTTCCCAACCCAGGGATTGAACCCAGGTCTCCCACATTGCAGGTGAATTCTTTACCAGCTGAGCCACAAGGGAAGCCCAAGAATACTGGAGTGGGTAGCCTATCCGTTCTCCAGGGGATCTTTCCTGCCCAGGAATCGAACTAGGGTCTCCTGCACTACAGTTGGATTCTTTACGAACTGAGATATTAGGGAAGCCCTGAAGCTATGGGAAATAATGCTGGATAGGACTAGAGTTGACATGATCAAATTGTCTGGCTCCCTAAAAGAAGGGATCTCATTTGTTTGTCCAGCCACTTGGCAGCATAGACAAGGCTATTTTGCATCAAACATCCTTTTCTTTCCCAGCAAGCTGTGTTCATTACAGTGGGGGTCATGTGGCAAAGAGAAACAACTGTGATTTTGGCAGGTGCTCACTGCATCATTGAACTTCTGTCTAATGTGTCATTGACAAATATTCTGTATGTACAAGCTTGGCAGAGGAAAAGCTCTTTGAACCTCCTTCCACTGTAATACTAACTCATTAACTGTGATGCTTCAGTCAGGACTTAAGCTAACAAAAAATTCATGCAGTTATCCATGTGTCCCATCAGTATTTTTCTTTGTTTTCCACAAGATATAACAAAAGACTAAAAGCATCTTTCTTAAGTCTAACTTCGCTTTGTATATAATTAACTTTACCAATCAATTAATAACTTTCTCCAAGAAGGAAGCAAATTAAGTCAAATATGAGTTATAATTCTATGAATTTTGTTGGGTTTGTTAAGTACCACTTTGTCTACTAAAACACCCCTTTAATAATCCATGTAAGAATTTTCTCTGGGAACTCACCGTTCTGTAGTTTGAACAGTTAACTCTCATTCTTGCAATTTTCAGGTTTAAATTAATAGGTATCCATCTACAATTCTTAGACCTCACCAAATATGTCAATTAAGCCCTCTCATTTGCAAATGCTCTGATTACCTTGGGTAGTAATGCCTCAGTATCAGGAGGTTGCATGTAGCAGCTAACTCTGCAGCAAAGCACTGTTCTGCAGTGCTACTGAAAAGCAGATGCTGGATGAATACTTTGCTTAAGCTGGTAAATTGCCTCATTGGCAACAGTTACTATTTATATATTTTTGACTTAGGTCATTTAATAAATGTAGAATTCAGTCATCTCTAGCAAAGTGCTGGCCATTGTCTTGAGAATCTCAGCATGATTTTTTAAAAATAATTTTTAATTTGAAATAACTTCAACTCAAAAAAATGTTGCAAATAAAGTATGCAAATATTTAGACTCTCTGGCCATTTTTTTTACTTGAGTTGTTTGTTTTCTGTATTGTTGTGTTGCATGGGTCATTTATATATTTTAGATATCAACCCCTTATCAGTTATATGATTTGCAAAAACCTCCATTCAGTAGTTGCCTTTTCATTTTGATGATGGTTTCTTTCATGTCCAGTACCTTTTAGTTCAACGTGGTCCATTTTGTTTATTTTTATTTTTGGTTCCTTTTGCTTTTGGAGCAGATCAACAAAAGATATAATAATAAAATGACTGAGGCTAGTGAGTTTACTGCCAATACTTTCTCTAAAGAATTTTATGGTTTAGGTTTTATATTCAAGTTCTTAATGCATTTTGATTTAATTTTTATATATGGTGTAAGATTCTTCTGCTAGTGAGTGTTCAGTTTTTCCCACACCTTTTGTCACAGAAACTATAATTAGCCTATTGTTTGTTCTTTGAGCCTTTGTTGTAAACTAATTGTCCATATGTGGATGGGTTTATTTCTGATATCTCAGTTCTGTTCCATTGACCTTCTGTGTGTAGTTTTCTGCCTGTACCATACCGTTCTGATTGCCATTACTTGGTAGTATAGCTTGAAATCAGCACATACGATATCTCCAATTTTTACTTCTTCCCCAAGTTTGTTTTGTCTGTTCGGTTTTGTGTGTGTGTGTGTTTTCATAGAAGTTTTAGAATTGTTTGTTCTATTTCTGTGAGATATGACATTGGAATTTTGATATAAATTGCATTCAATATGCACATTGCTTTGCATAGTATGGGAATCTTAACAATATTAACTTTTCCAATCTATGAGCACAGAATATTTTTCCATTAATTTATGTCTTCATATTTTATCAGCATCTTACAGTTTTCAGTGTGCAAATCCTTCACGTGCTTGGTTAAATTTACTCCCTAAGTATTTTATTATTTTGATGTAAATTGTAATTGTAAATGGTTCCAGATTGGGAAAGGAGTATGTCAAGGCTGTATATTGTTACCCCACTATTTAAATTATATGCAGAATACATCATGCAAAATATGGGGCTGGATGAAGCACAAGTTAGAATCAAGATTGCCAGGAGAAATATCAAGAACATCAGATATGCAGGTGACACCACCCTTATGGTAGAAAGCAAAGAACTAAAGAGCTTCTTGGTGAAAGTGAAAGAGGAGAGTGAAAAAGTTGGCTTAAAACTCAGCATTCAGAAAAGCAACATCATGGCATCTGTTCCCATCACATCATGGCAAATAGATGGGGAATCAATGGGTGATTTTTATTATTTTGGACTCCAAAATCACTGCAGATGGTGACTGTAGCCATGAAATTAAAGGATGCTTGCTCCTTAGAAGAAAAACTATGACCAACCTAGACAGCATATTAAAAAGCAGAGACATTACTTTGCCAACAAAGTCCTAGTCAGAGCTATGGTTTTTCCAGCAGTCATGTAAGGATGTGAGAGTTGGACTATAAAGAAAGCTGAGCACCGAAGAATTGATGCTTGTGAACTGTGGTGTTGGAGAAGACTCTTGAGAGTCCCTTGGACTGCAAGGAGATCCAACCAGTCCATTCTAAAGGAGACCAGTCCTGGGTGTTCACCGGAAGGACTGGTGCTAAAGCTGAAACTCAATACTTGGCCACCTGGTGTGAAGAACTGACTCATTAGAAAAGACCCTGATGCTGAGAAAGATTGAAGGCCAGAGGGGAAGGGGGAGATAGAGGATGAGTTGTTAGATGGCATCACTGACTCGATGGACATGAATTTGAGTAAGCTCTGGGAGTTGGTGATGGACAGGGAGGCCTGGCATGCTGCAGTCCATGGGGTTGCAAAGAATTGGACACAACTGAGCATCTGAACTGAACTGAATTGTAAATGAGATTGTTTTCTTAATTGCTGTTTCTGATAGTTTGTTATTAATGTGTAGAAATGTCACACCTTTCTGTATATTGATTTTGTAACATGTAACTTTAGGGAATTTATTTTTTAATTCTCACATCTTTTTGGTAGGGTGTTTAGGATTTTCTATGTATAATACAATGTCATCTGCAGATGACCTTATATTCTATTATAAGACAGTTTTCTTTCTCTATTCAGATTTGAGATAATTTTATTTCTTTTCTTGCTTAATTGCTGTAGCTAGTACTTTGAGTACTATGTTGAATAAAAGTGGCAAGAGTGGGCATCCCTGTTTCTGATTTTGGGGGAAAAACTCTTAATTTTTCACAAGTGAGTGTGTTATTAGCTGTATATTTGTCATGCATGGCCTTTAATATTTGATGTATATTATCTATACCCACTTTATTGGCAGTTAAAAGAGAGCTGTATTTTGTCAAATGCTTTTTCTGCATCTGTTGAGAAGATCGTATAATTCTGATTCTTCATTTTGTTAATGTGATATATTACATGGGATTTTTGTAGGTATTGAATCACCCTTGCTTCCCTGGAATAAATCCCACTTGATCAAGATGTACATTTTTTTTTAAATGTTTTGTTGGATTTGATTTGCTAATAATTTGTTGAAGATTTTTGTATCTGTAGATATTAATGATAGTGGCATACATGTTTCACTTTTGTGGTGTCCTTGGCTGGTTTTCGTATTAGGGAAATATTGGCTTTGTAAAATGCTTTGGAATGTTTTCCTCCTCCTCAATTTTTGGAAGAAAAGTATTAAGTCATCTTTGAATATTTTGTGTTAATATTGACAGAAGAATAAGTATTAAATCTTCTTTGAGTGTTTTGTAGAGTTTGCCAAAGACCCTATCTCTCTGGTCCTCAGCTTTTGTTTGTTGTGAAATTTTCTAATTTGTGTTTCAATCTCCTTGTTGGTAATTTCTGTTCAGATTTCCTGTTTCTTTATTATTCAGTCTTGGAAGATTTTATGTTTCTAGGAATTTATCCATGGTTGTCAACCTGTTGGTATTTAACTATTGGTAGTAGTCTCATTTTATCCTTCAAATTTATGTGGTTACATTTATAACTTCTCTTTCATTTTTTAAAATTTTATTTATTTGTATCCTCTTTCTTTCTTCTTCTTCTTCTTCTTTTTTTTTTTTTTTTTTGTTAGTCTAGCCTAAGGTTTGTAGATTTTATCTTTTGCAATCATCAGCTCTTAGTCTCATTGATCTTTCCCACTTTATTTTTTGTCTCTCTTTGTTTACTTCTGTTAGGACATCCCTGGTGGCTCAGACGGTAAAGCGTCTGTCTACAATGCGGAAGACCTGGGTTCAATCCCTGGGTTGGGAAGATCCGCTGGAGAAGGAAACGGCAATCCACTCCAGTACTGTTGCCTGGAAATCCCATGGACAGATGAGCCTGATAAGTTACAGTCCGTGGGGTCGCAAAGAATCGGACACGACTGAGCGACTTCACTAATCACTAATCTTTATTATTCTCTTCTTTCTGCTAATTGTGGGCTTCATTTATCCTTTTTCTTTTACTAGTTCCCATAGGTGTAAAGTTAGATTATTTGGTATTTTTGAACAATTCCCTTTTAGAACAATCTTTTGTTGAATACCATAGATTTTGATATGTTGTATTTCTATTTCCATTTGCCTCTAGATTTTTTTTTAATATACCATTATAGTTGGAGAAAGTTTTTCTTCGGTTCATTGAAATGCAGTTTGTGACCTAACATGTGATCTATCCTAGAAAATGTTCCATGTGTACTTAAGAAGAATATGTATTCTTTTGCTTTTGGATGTAATGCTCTATAACTCTTAAGTTCATCTTATCTAATGTATTATTTAAATTTAATGTTTTCAGATTGATTTTTTTTTTTTTTGGTCTGGATGATATATTCATTGAGGTAGGTAAGGGGTTAAAGTCCCCTACTATTATTGTCTTGCTTTCAAACTCTCCCTTTAAGATCATTAATATTTTCTTTTGTATCTTGGTGCTCTTCTGTTCAGTTCAGTTGCTCAATCATGGCTTACTCTCTGCAATTCCATGGAATGCAGCATGCCAGGCTTCCCTGTGCATCACCAACTCCTGGCATTTACTCAAACGCATGTCCATTGAGTCAGTGATGCCATCCAACCATCTCATCCTCTGTCATAAACTTCTCTTACCACCTTCAATCTTTCTCAGCATCAGGGTCTTTTCCAGTGACTCAGTTCTTCACATCAGGTGGCCAAAGTATTGGAGTTTCAGCTTTATCATTGGTCCCTCCAATGAATATTCAGGACTGATTTTCTTTAGGATTGACTGGTTGGATCTCTTTGCTGTCCAAGGGACTCTCAAGAGTCTTCTCCAACACCACAGTTCAAAGGCATCAATTTTTTGTTGCTCGGCTTTCTTTATAGTCCAACTCTCACATCCGTACATTACTACTGGAAAAATGCTAGCTTTGATTACATGGACCTTTGTTTGCAAAGTAATGTCTCTGCTTTTTAATATGCTGTCTACATTGGTTATAGCTTTTCTTCCAAGAGCAAGTGTCTTTTAATTTCATGGCTACAGTCACCATCTGCAATGATTTTGGACCCCTTCAAAATAAAGTCTGTCCCTGTTTCTATTGTTCCCCATCTATCTGCCGTGAAGTGATGGGACCAGATGCCACTGTCTTAGTTTTCCGAATGTTGCTCTTCTGTTGGATTTCTGTATTTTGTTGTTGTTGTTGCTGGATTTACCTTTTTATTATCATGTGATGCTCTTAATGTCATTTCTAACAGTCTTTGTTTTAAAGTCTATTTTTGTCTGATATAAGAATAGCTACTGCAGTTTTCTTTTCATTATTATGTGCATGAAATATATACTTTCCATTCCTTCACTTTCTGTGTGGGTGACTTTCTTATAAAGTGAGTGTCTTGTTGGCANTCTATTTTTGTCTGATATGAGAATAGCTACTGCAGTTTTCTTTTCATTATTATGTGCATGAAATATATACTTTCCATTCCTTCACTTTCTGTGTGGGTGACTTTCTTATAAAGTGAGTGTCTTGTTGGCATCAAATAGATGGGTCCTGCTTTTTATCCATTCTCCCACTCCATCTTTTGATTAGTTCCTTTAGTTTGTTTTCATTTTAAGTAATTACTGATGGATATGTACTTTTGGGGATTCCCTGATAGCTCAACTGGTAAAGAATCCACCTGCAATGCAGGAAACCCCAGTTCAATTCCTGGCTCAGGAAGATCCACTGGAGAAGGGATAGACTAACCTTTCCAGTATTCTTGGACTCCCCTGGTGGCTCAGACAGCAAAGAATCTGCCTTCAATGTGGGAAACCTCGGTTTGACCCCTGGTATGGGAGATCCCCTGGAGTAGGGCATGGCAACCCTCTCCGGTATTCTTGCCTGGAAAATCCCCATGGACAGAGGAGCCTGGCAGGCTATAGTCTTTGGGGTCAAAAGAGTCAGACATGACTAAGCGCATACAAGCACATGTATTTATTGTGATTTTGTTATCTTTTTTCTTTTTCTCTCTTTCTTTGTGTATTGGATGCTTTCTTTAGTGTTAGATGTCTTTCTCATTTTCCTTTGTATACTTGCAATAATTTTTTGACCCCCTTGGGTTTCTGTGAAATTCAAATATAACATTCTTGTGAGTGTTGCTTGTTTTAAGTTGGTAACAACTTAAATTTAAACACATTTCAAAACTGTCTTTCTACTCTCCCCAGCACATCCACATTTTATATATTTGATGATACATTTTACATCTTTATTTATATTATGTGTCCTTTAATTATTGTAATTTAAGCTAATTTTACTACTTTTTTTCTTGTAATTCCTCAGTTCAATTCAGTTCAGTCAATCAGTTGTGCCCGACTCTTTGCGACCCCATGAATCGCAGCACACCAGGCCTCCTCGTCCATCACCAATTCCCGGAGTTCACTCAGAATCACGTGCATCGAGTTAGTGATGGCATCCAGCCATCTCATCCTCGGTTGTCCCCTTCTCCTCCTGCCCCCAATCCCTCCCAGCATCAAAGTCTTTTCCAATGAGTCAACTCTTCACATGAGGTGGCCAAAGTGCTGGAGATTAAGCTTTAGCATCATTCCTTCCAAAGAAATCCCAGGGTTGATCTCCTTCAGAATGGACTGGTTGGATCTCCTTGTAGTCCAAGGGACTCTCAAGAGTCTTCTCCAACACCACAGTTCAAAAGCATCAATTCTTCTGTGCTCAGCTTTCTTCACAGTCCAACTTTCACATTCATACATGACCACAGGAAAAACCATAGCCTTGACTAGACAGACCTTAGTTGGTACAGTAATGTCTCTGCTTTTGAATATACTACCTAGGTTGGTCATAAATTTTCTTCCAAGGAGTAAGCATCTTTTAATTTCATGGCTGCAGTCACTATCTGCAGTGATTTTGGAGCCCCCCAAAAATAAAGTCTGGCACTGTTTCCACTGTTTCCCCATCTGTTTCCCATGGAAAATAGTGATGGGATCTTCGTTTTCTGAATGTTGGGCTTTAAGTCAACTTTTTCACTCTCCTCTTTCAATTTCATCACAGGCTTTTTAGTTCCTCTTCACTTTCTGCCATAAGCATGGTGTCACCTGCATATCTGAGGTTATTGATATTTCTCCTGGCAATCTTGATTCCAGCTTGTGTATATTCCAGTCCAGCATTTCTCATGATGTACTCTGCATAGAAGTTAAATAAGCAGGGTGACAATATACAGTCTTAACGTACTCCTTTTCCTATTTGGAACCAGTCTGTTGTTCCATGTCCATTTCTAACTGTTGCTTCCTGACCTGCATACAGATTTCTCAAGAGGCAGGTAAGGTGTTCTGGTATTCCCATCTCTTTCAGAATTTTCCACAGTTTATTGTGATCCACACAGTCAAAGGCTTTGGCATAGTCAATCAAGCAGAAATAGATGTTTTTCTGGAACTCTCTTGCTTTTTCCATGATCCAGCGGATGTTGGTAATTTGATCTCTGGTTCCTCTGCCTTTTCTAAAACCAGCTTGAACATCAGGAAGTTCGAGGTTCACCTATTGCTGAAGCCTGGCTTGGAGAATTTTGAGCATTACTTTACTAGTGTGTAAGATGAGTACAATTCTGCGGTAGTTTGAGCATTCTTTGTTATTGCCTTTCTTTGGGATTGGAATGAAAAGTGACCTTTTCCAGTCCTGTGGCCACTGCTGAGTTTTCCAAATTTTCTGGCATATTTAGTGCAGCACTTTCACAGCATCATCTTTCAGGACTTGAAATAGCTCAACTGGAATTCCATCACCCCCACTAGCTTTGTTCGTTGTGATGCTTCCTAAGGCCCACTTGACTTCACACTCCAGGATGTCTGGCTCTAGGTGAGTGATCACA
>SJYW01041687.1:0-50558 GCA_006410735.1 Raphicerus campestris | reverse complement strand
TAAAAAAAAAAAAAAATTCTTCTTTCATTTTGCAGCTCTGACTGAGTTCCATTGTTTTGTCTTCTGGCTGAGTCATCTGTCCTTCTCTCTGGTGTTTAATCCCTCTAGTGACCTCTTCTGCTCTGTTATAACTTCTCTTGATACCTTCTTATATTCTCTGTCTCTTTATTGAGGCTTTCATTCTGTTCATCCATTTTTTTCCACATTCAGTGAAACATCATTCTTGACCATTACTTTAAAATTTTTATCAGCAGATTGCTAACCTCTGTTGCTTTTAGTTTTCTGAGATTTCGTTTTGTTCTTTCAATTTGAACATAATCCTCTTTCTCCTCAATTTCCTAATTCTCTATTTTTATATATTAGGTTAACTATCTCTCCCAGTCTTAAAGGAGCGATCTTATTTAGGAGACATACCATGAGGCTCAGACATACAATCCTGCCTTGACTCCAGAGCCAGATATCAAGGAGTGTCACAGATGTGGACTCTACATCTTCCTCCTTTGCTGGAGCCCAGTGGTGACTGCTGTGGTATGCTGTCATGCGGGATTTGCCCTTGGAAAAGCTGAGGGTCTTGCGGCTTCTGTGGGACACTGGTGAGGAGGACTCTTCCTTAGATATTTTCTGAGGTCTGACTTTGGTGCTAAGAGAGAAAGGACTCTCAGTGGGTCCATGCCCACTGTCTCCAACAGTTTATGGAGGGAATTCCAAAATACTGCTCTTCAATGCTGACATTATCAAAGTAGTCTGGGATCACAAAACAGTATCCATCAGTATAACAGTCCCCAGGGATCATCCCACCTAGTTTCCTCCTCCCTGACATAAACTTCAGGGTTAGGAAGTGGATCCCCTTTACCTAGTTCATGTGTTTTGTGTTGATTTTCAGATCAGGTTAGTCTATATACAAACCCTTTAACAAAAGGTTTTTCATTCCTTAGGGTTCTGTTTTTCATTCCCTAGGCCTTTGACTGTGTGGATCACAATAAACTATGGAAAATTCTGAAAGGGATAGGAATACCAGACCACCTGACCTGTCTCTTGAGAAACCTGTATGCAGGTCAGGAAGCAACAGTTAGAACTGGACATGGAACAACAGACTGGTTCCAAATAGGAAAAGAAGTATGTCAAGGCTGTCTATTGTCACCCTGCTTATTTAACTTCTATGCAGAGTACATCATGAGAAATGCTGGGCTGGAAGAAACACAAGCTGGAATCAAGATATCAATATCGGAGAAATATCAATAACCTCCGATATGCAGATGATACCACCCTTATGGCAGCAAGTGAAGAGGAACTAAAAAGCCTCTTGATGAAAGTGAAAGAGGAGAATGAAAAAGTTGTCTTAAAGCTCAACATTCAGAAAACGAAGATCATGGCATCTGGTCCCATCACTTCATGGGAAATAGATGGGGAAACAGTGGANACCTTGGCTGCTCCAGCAAAGCACAGCTGCTGCTCTTTACCTTGGATGAGGGGTATCTCCTCCTGCTGCCCTTCCTGACCTTCAATGTGGGATTGCTCCTCTAGGCCCTCCTGGGCCTTCACAGCCACCACTCCTTGGGCGTGGGGTTGCTCCTCCCGGCCATCGCCCCTGACCTGGGACGTGGGGTAGCTCTTGGCCACACTTAGTGTGTGGGTGCCACCACCGCCTGCGCTTAGTGCCTNCTGGGTATTCTTTGGAAGGACTGATGCTAAAGCTGAAACTCCAATATTTTGGCCACCTCATGTGAAGAGTTGACTCATTGGAAAAGACTCTGTTGCTGGGAGGGATTGGGGGCAGGAGGAGAAGGGGATGACAGAGGATGAGATGGCTGGATGGCATCACCGACTCAATAGACATGAGTCTGGGTGAACTCCAGGAGTTGGTAATGGACAGAGAGGCCTAGCGTGCTGCAGCTCATGGGGTCACAGAGTTGGACATGACTGAGCAACTGAACTGAGCAGAGCATTCTGTAGCTTTCTTGCACATATTTCTCATTGGTTTTTAAAGCCAGATATTTTGTGGACTTAATTCTCCTGTGCAGGATCTCAGGGTTGGGAGGGTTGATATGGAGCTTGATCCCTTGTTTCTCAAGTTAAAGGTACATGTGTTTGTGATTCTTCCCAATTGTGGTTTTCTGAAATGATTTTTTTCCCCTTGATGAAATTGTCTCTCTACCTTTCTTATTCATCTTAAAACTGTCCTTTTACACTTTGTTGTGGAGTCTTCATACATCCAATGTTCATGTCCCTTTTCATGAGATTTATTCCATGTATCATTGTAGAGTTGAATGTGTGTTTGAGAGGAAGTATCTTCCCACACTGCTATTTTGAACTCTCTTTTTAATATATACAAAATAAAGAGAATAGTAAAATGAACCTTCCATATATCTCAACCAGTTTCATCAATTATTCTCATATTTTTGTTTTATCTGTATATCCCCTTACACTCCTTATAACCATATTTTTTCAAATAAAATATTTTTAAATTGAAACAGATACATCTCAATGGGCAAAGGATACAGCCATGTACTTTCCATTCCTATTTAGTATAAGAACATTCCTATCATCTCCAAGAGTTCTCTACATCACTTCAGAGTAACTCTTCATCACCAAACCTAGCTAACCACCAGTCTCAAGATTGNCTCAATGGGCAAAGGATACAGCCATGTACTTTCCATTCCTATTTAGTATAAGAACATTCCTATCATCTCCAAGAGTTCTCTACATCACTTCAGAGTAACTCTTCATCACCAAACCTAGCTAACCACCAGTCTCAAGATTGGTACAGAATTTTAGAAAACCATATAAATGGAAACATGAAGTATATATTCTATTGTGTGCAGATTCTTTTGCTCAATATAATGTCTGTGATATTTATTTATGGTTGCAGTTATTAGGATTTCAGTCTCTTATTTCTGGGAAGCATGCCACAATTTTATGTAGGTTTAAGTACATTTTTTAAAAAACAAAAATGTTGATACACTTTGCTACAATGTATGATCCAAATTGATTGTTCAAACAAATGCTTGTCCTTCTTGTAAGATATTTCTGCTCAGTGAGCCTGTTGCATATCCAAATATTTCTTGATTATTGTAGAATCAGAAGAGAGTAAAAGTTTTAAAATAATCCTTGGCCCTCTAATACAGAAAATGATTCATCATTCTTTTTGATATGAATGAGGCTTTAGTTTCATTTGGCATGTTAATTTACTACTCTGAGTCTTATTCTCTTTACGATAAAAAGCATTACACTAATCCGTATCTCACAATATTGTTTGTAAGAGGATGCAAAATTCTGGTCTCCACCTCATAATTAAATAGAAACTCTGAGGAAGTGTCCCAATTATCTCTGTTCTAACACATTTTTAGTAATTCTGATACAACTGAATTTGAGAGGCACTGAGCCAGAGAACCTTTACATCCTTTATCTACCACATCTGAGTTGGACCACTGTGGCTGTTGACCTAAATTTTGTGGCACCATGATACTGTTCTTTCACATCATCTTGTATTGCTGCCTCCACACCAGTCAGGACTGGGGAACGTATGTATTCCTGATTCTCAATCAAATTTTTGTACTTAACAGGCTATTAGTAAATATTTGTTGAGTGAACAAGTTATTCTTTTTTTTTTAACTTTTTATTGAAGTATAATTGATTTATATAGCTGTGTTAATTTCAAGTATACAACAAAGTGAATTATATATATATATATATATCCATTCTTTTTCAGATTCTCTTCTCATATGGTTTATTACAGAATATTGAGTAGAGTTCCTTTCGCTATATAGTAGGTCCTTGTTAGTTATCTATTTTGTATATAGTGGTGTGTATGTCAATCCCAGTCTCCTTATTTATCACTTCACCCCGTGTTTCACCTTTGGTAACCATAAGTTTGATCTGGAGGTGTGTGAGTCTGCTTTGTTTTGTAAATAAGTTCATTTTATCATTTTTATTAGATTCCTCATAAATTAGATCACATGATTTTAGTTTTTCTCTGTCTCACTTCACTTATGATAATCTCTAAGTCCCTGATTGCTTGTCTGATGATTCTGATCCTAGGTTTTATCCTAATTTCCTTTTTTTTTTTTTTTTAAGAAAAAGCACTTGCATACAGTTTTTCCTCCTGAAATGCTTTTGTCAACTCTCTCACATCTCTTTTACCACTCAAAATATCAGAGATTGCACTGATTCAAACAGCTTTGAAATTACATATAAGATATTAGGATATCAGAATCTAATCTAATCTCTTAATTACTTTGATAATCTATTAAATATTCAAAGATTAAATGTTCAGACTCTCAGACTTTATCGTAACTGCTTCCACCAACTTGTCAGGAGTGTTTTAATGCATTAAACTGTAATTCAAGCAAAGTTCATTCCCTGAAACTATATACTTTTAAAATTCTAAGAGGCTTTAGGGTATAAGTAGCACAGTTTTATTCTCAAAATTGAGGCAAAAGAAACTTGATCACATTATCTAGGGACTCAGATAAATGAGGCATAAGAACTGACATTTACAGTTACTGGTTATTATTATAATATCTGTGGTTAGTTATAATAAAAAATGTGCTTGTCTTAAAATCATTAATTGGGGGCATAAGGTTTGGCTAGAAATGGAGGGAATCAAAAAGCTATGGGGTGAGCTTTAAAATAGAGAAGTGAGAAATTGATATCATTAAGGAGTATTCCATTTTCATTATGTTGAAAGAAAGTAAAGAAAATCCTATCCTGATTTCTAAGTATTAAGATTATCTGACATCTGAAAGACTAGAAATAGTATTAAGAATTAGAAATCTGTTTTCTTTCCATATTGTTTCCCTTAACAATGTATCTTCTGAAAACTCTGTAAGTTATAAAGTTGATTTTAAATTTATTATCATCTCCAGATAACTGCCTGGTTAATCTCTGGACTAGTACTTAATTGAAACCCAAGATACTTCTTTTTATCTGGACTTAGACTTGATTCTCCTTACACCTTATTTCCTAAAATCTACCCTAATTTAAAGCTTTATATCTGTGCCATGTTCTCTGTTAGTTATAATCCTGTTTTGCTTTTCTTTGTGTTTTAAATTCTGGAGAGGAAAGTCATTTCAGTCATTTTCCTCTAGTGAAGTGTATCAAATGACAGTTTATTTAATATTCCCAGTGTTACAATTCAGTGGATCTGTGTGTTGTTTACCTGCTCTCTTCTCCACATCACCTCTGCCGACCAAAACCATTCAAAGAATAAACAATATCACTGTAATTTGTGACAAGTCTTCACCAGATGTTCTTGGTCCAGTTACCTGGACAAATGTTGAAAGACTGACTTGAGTTGGCACTAAATCAACTGAGACAATGTTGAACTAGAATAGCAAAAATATAAATATGTGCCTCGTTGTCAAAGCAGAGTGTTAGATATTCACAGCATAAAGTGCCTTGTCACTTAGTTCGCAAAAAATAAAAGTGTCTGTATTCTTACTATTTTACTGTAACTGGTGGTTCTTGTACATTTCCNATATAAATATGTGCCTCGTTGTCAAAGCAGAGTGTTAGATATTCACAGCATAAAGTGCCTTGTCACTTAGTTCGCAAAAAATAAAAGTGTCTGTATTCTTACTATTTTACTGTAACTGGTGGTTCTTGTACATTTCCTAAAGTCTTCCTGTTTACATGACATATTATTCAGCTTGATTCTTAGATCCACTCAAAGAGTGGCTCATTATTAAACAATGTGAATTTTTTCAAGAAGTTTAATTTGCAACATATTGAAAAAAATAAACTATTTAAATTCAAACTACTCCTTTAAAAAAAATCTTAATTTTATTTAATATAATGGTAATATAAGTTTCCATGGATTTCTAATTTCCAAAAAATTGAAAATTTCCAACTGTTTGTCGAAAAGTCTAAGATTAGAGTCTTCAGTTGATTATTATTCTTAGAAAATTACCATGTAATGCTCAGAATATTCTTTACTTATTATTGTACTAGGAGCTTTCTATTTTAAATTAACACACTTTCTGTCAATAGAGACAATCAGATTTTTTTGTTTGTTTGCTTTAAAAATCATTTTTCACAAAAATTGGTGATTCTAAGAGGATAATACAGTCCACTGCTTTAAAAAATAATTTACAAATACATTTCTGTTACAGCACATATAAGAAGTTAATTGAAACAGTGATAGAATTAGTTTGACATGTTTTTGGTACTTATTCTTTATAACATCTTTCAACAGGATGGCTTTTACTGGCCCAACTTGATAGGTAAATAAACTGATCCTTAGAGAAACTTAGTCTCAATCAATGATTTGCCTAACATAATCACCTTTAAATCCAAGGTTATCTAACTTCTAACAGAAAGGGAATTCCACTGTATAATTTGGCTTCAACTATGATACTTAGGCAAATTATATTTGCAGTTTGGTGTGATATCAGATCTATGATTCAAATATAATGATGAACAAAGTTTGCCTTTGTTTTCCTGACACATTCAACATATGTTTGGGGGGGGTGGGTAANGGCTTCAACTATGATACTTAGGCAAATTATATTTGCAGTTTGGTGTGATATCAGATCTATGATTCAAATATAATGATGAACAAAGTTTGCCTTTGTTTTCCTGACACATTCAACATATGCTTGGGGGGGGTGGGTAATAGTGAAGTTGAAATATAAAATATGATAGTAAAATTATAAAACTTATCTATAAGTTTAGACTGTATCAATATAACCTCAGAACAAACTTTAGATTAAATTGTTTGCAGTTGCCAGTTGTCTTCCAGAGTACTTTTGTACACTTACCTATAAAAATGGAAATACATATTATAAAATAAATAAATTGAACAATGAATCAACTAATCAAAGAAACTAAGGACAATTAACAAAAACAATAAGAACAAAAGACCCTGAGTGTTATTTTTCAACCATTAACTTATATGAATTATTTTAGAGGAATATATTCACAACTTGTCATTTTATGAACTTTATTAGACTTTATATCTGATAGCTTTAAATTGTAAAATAGAAGCATCATGTTAGCTTTCTCAAAGATTAGAATTGTTACTATCATAAGTACAATCCAGCTTTTCAAGGAACTTAGTAGATGAGCATAGCAGATATAAAAGAATAGAAGTAAACCTGAGAAATAATATACCATGCTGATTATCACACTTAACTTCACCCTTTCCAGCCAATGTTCATGCTTTTTTTATCTGCTGTGGTCAGAGTCTATAAACTGCAGTATGAAGAGATTTTCCTACTGACAAAATTAAATTTTTTTTAGAGAAAATATCATTAATATAACTAATGTTATATATGAAATTATAGGGATCGATATAGTCTAATTTTGCATTCAATACAGAACGATTAAGGGAACATAAAAATAATAGCAGTCTTTTTTTTTCCTCAACACTATTATCAATTTATCTATACTGAAACTTAGGTGGTTTCTATAATTTGACTATTATAAATATTGCTGCAATGAGCATAGGAATAGAAATCTCTTTTCAAAATAATGCTTTGTTGCCTTGTGATATATATACAGAAATGAGATTGCTGTATCAGATGGTCATCGTACTTTTAATTTTTTAGGGGCTTCCATATTGTTTCTTATAGTGGCTGAATCAGTTAGCATTTGCACTAACAATATGTGAGAGTTGCCTTTTCTCCACATCTTCATCAACACATNTGATCTGTCTCTTATACACATCTGCCTCCATATTGTTTCTTATAGTGGCTGAATCAGTTAGCATTTGCACTAACAGTATGTGAGAGTTGCCTTTTCTCCACATCTTCATCAACACATTTATTTTCTTTTTGAAAATTGCCATTCTAGCAGGTATGAGATGATATCATATTTGTTGTTTTGATTTACATTTCCCTAATAATTAATGATGCTGAGCATCTTGCCATATACCTATTGACCTCACATCTGTCTTCTTTAGAAAAATATCTCTTGATGTCTTCTATCATTTTTGTCAGACTTTTTTTTTTTTTTTTGCTGTTGAATTGTATGAATTCCTTACATATTTTGAATAGTCAATCCTTACCAGATATATGTTTTTAAATATTTCTCCTATTCGATACATAACCTCTTCATTAGTTGACAGATTTCTTTTGCTGTGCAAGGCTTTTAACTTTGATGTAATTCCATTTATTTATTTTTGTTTGCATTGCCTTTGCTTTCGGTGTCAAATATGAAAAATCAGTGCAAAGACCATTGTAAAGAGACTTACCTGCTATGTGTTCCTCTAACTGTTGTATATTTTCATGTCTTGTGTTCAAGTCTTTTTAAAAATTTTCCTTTAACTTTTGTGGGTGATGCTTACAGCAAAAGTCCAGTTTCATTCTTTGGTATATAGATATCTAATTTTCCCAGCACCACTTATTGGAAAGACTACCCTTCCACCATTGTTACTCTTGGCTCCATTGTTATAAATTGACTTTATAGATGTGTGCTTATTTCTAGATTCTCTATTCTGTCCCATTGATCTAAGTATCTAACTTTATGCCAGTATTATACTGTGTTGATTACTATGGCTTTGTAATATAGTTTGAAATCAGAGCATATGATACTTCCAGGATTACTTGTCTTTATTCAAGATTTCTTTGATTATTTGGAATTATTTGTGATACCATGCAACTTTTAGTGTTCTTTCTTCTATTTCTGTGAAAAATGCCATTAGAATTTTTATGGGAATTTTTACAGGATTGCATTGAATCTGTAGATTGTTTTGGGTATTGTGGATATTTTACCAATACTAATTATTCTAATCCAGGAAAGTGGGTTAACTTTTTATTGATTTGTGTCTTTTTATATTTCTTTCCATTCCTTTTATCAGTGCCTGATAGCTTTCAGAATATAGATCTTTATTTCTAAGTGTTTATTTTCTTTCTGAAGCTTTATAAATGAATTTTTTCTTTCCAGTAGTTTATTGGTAGTGTGTAGAAACATAACTGATGTTTCAATATTCACTTTGTATCCTATAACTTTATTGAATAACTTTAGTTATTGTGAGAGTCTTTTGGAGAAGTTTTAAGCAATAGATATAGATATATCATATGATCTGCAACAGGGCCTTCCTTGTGGCTCAGCAGTAAAGAACACGCCTTCCAATGCAGAAGACATGGACTTGATCCTTGGGTCAGGAAGATCCCTTGGAGAAGGAAATGGCAACCCATTCCAGTATTCTTGCCTGGGAAATCCCTTGAACAGAGGAGCCTGGAGGGCTACAATCCATGGGATAGAAAAGAGTCAGACATGCCTGAAGCAACTTAGCACAGTACACATCTGTGATAGAGACACTTTTACTTCTTTCTTTATGATCCGGATTCTTTTATTTATCTTTCATGCCTGATTTCTTTGGAAAGGACTTCAAGTAACTATTTTGACTAAAAGTGGAGAGAGTAGACTAGAGTTACTTCTTCTTTTTTTTTTTTTTAAATTTAGTTGTTATTCTAAAAATTGTATTGATTCTTAGGGATTGCCAATGGTTGGGTTCTCCTGAAGCAGGTACTGACAGAGCGTTTACTTGGCAGAATTGTTACTAGAGATGAACACTTGTGGGAAAGAGAGGGTGTGCACGGGGGATGGGGCTGAGGGGAATGTGGACTGTACAACAGTGCCACCACTGGGAATAGCTGGTCTATTAGGATTGGCCATTAGTGGATCAAATGGACGGACCTGTATGCCTCTTTTGAAATCAGTCTTCGGATGTGTGTGCTTCCCCAAGAATGGTATTCCACTTGGCAAAGTGATTCCTGTGACTAAGGACAACTTTGAAGTCTTAAAAGCTGGTGGCTGTATGTTCATAGTCCTCATAGCAGCAGGTTGACAGAATGTTCCTTGACAGGATGGAACATTACCATGGAACATCTGGAGAGGACTTTACTATGTCCACCACGGAAATCTGGCNCAACTTTGAAGTCTTAAAAGCTGGTGGCTGTATGTTCATAGTCCTCATAGCAGCAGGTTGACAGAATGTTCCTTGACAGGATGGAACATTACCATGGAACATCTGGAGAGGACTTTACTATGTCCACCACAGAAATCTGGCTTTAATTCCATTCTTGGTCATGAGTTAGAGGCGCTAAAGCTACACTGCATATTATAGCAGCCAATAGCCCTGTATAGCCCTGTATAATTAGTTTAATTTTACATTAAACTAATTAAAATTAAATAAAACATAAAATGTAGTCATAGTGTTTTTATTTCACATGCTCAGTAGCCACATATGGCTATTATGAAGGACTTCCATCATTAAGGAGCAGTCTACTGGATGAACACTACAGAGTAAATATCTAAAACAATGTGATTTTATACAAAATCTGGTGGTTATCTTCTGTTTTAGATCATCCATGAGACTGTTTCTGTATATAATCTTGAGAATTGAAGATTGTTTGTCTTTTTTACCACTTGAATTATTTAAAATCTATTTACAAAGCAGACTCTAAGAACCACATGTTGGGGATGCTTCATGAATTCTTTTATGGTTTAGTGTTGAACCAAAACATAGTTGAGTGCTCCTAAAGTAAACATTTTCCACTTCCAGTATTCTCTGAAGAGTTTTTGAATTTTAAGTATGTAAAAATAAATCTTGTAATGCTACTTTAAAGTGTTATTGCATTTGCTTCAAACTGCTAGCATTGTAAATTTCAGTCCCATATGATTTCATTTGAAGGATGCATCTTGGATGAAAAAAAATGTGCTCTACTTGTGTTTTGCCTATCAACAGCCACTTGGCCCTAAATTTTTCAGTGAGAATTAAAAAATTAAATCTTTGGAATATTATGTTTTTTTGAGAGATAACCTTCTCAGTGTCAGACTTTTGAGGAGTGTAAATGTGGACTGCTTAAAAACCTGACTTTGGAATCTCTTTTGCATGTAAAACTAGCTCTGTCTGGTGGAAATAAGTCAGGTAATGATCCTTCTTTCCTAGATACCTGAGTAATATGAAGCAACATCACCTGTATATTCACAAAGATTGTGACTTATGGGCTTACACCCCTGTAGGATTACAACATACCCTCGTAGCTTCCTATTAAGCATAGGAGTTCCTGCAAGCCTTTCTTCTCTTTTCTCCCTGCTGCTGCTAAGTTACTTCAGTCATGTCCGACTCTGTGCGACCCCATAGACAGCAGCCCTCCAGGCTCCCCTACCCCTGGGATTCTCCAGGTAAGAACACTAGAGTGGGTTGCCATTTCCTTCTCCGATGCATGAAAGTGAAAAGTGAAAGTGAAGCCACTCAGTCGTGTCTGACTCTTCATGATCCCATGGACTGCNCTGTTATTCTAAAAATTGTATTGATTCTTAGGGATTGCCAATGGTTGGGTTCTCCTGAAGCAGGTACTGACAGAGCGTTTACTTGGCAGAATTGTTACTAGAGATGAACACTTGTGGGAAAGAGAGGGTGTGCACGGGGGATGGGGCTGAGGGGAATGTGGACTGTACAACAGTGCCACCACTGGGAATAGCTGGTCTATTAGGATTGGCCATTAGTGGATCAAATGGACGGACCTGTATGCCTCTTTTGAAATCAGTCTTCGGATGTGTGTGCTTCCCCAAGAATGGTATTCCACTTGGCAAAGTGATTCCTGTGACTAAGGACAACTTTGAAGTCTTAAAAGCTGGTGGCTGTATGTTCATAGTCCTCATAGCAGCAGGTTGACAGAATGTTCCTTGACAGGATGGAACATTACCATGGAACATCTGGAGAGGACTTTACTATGTCCACCACAGAAATCTGGCTTTAATTCCATTCTTGGTCATGAGTTAGAGGCGCTAAAGCTACACTGCATATTATAGCAGCCAATAGCCCTGTATAGCCCTGTATAATTAGTTTAATTTTACATTAAACTAATTAAAATTAAATAAAACATAAAATGTAGTCATAGTGTTTTTATTTCACATGCTCAGTAGCCACATATGGCTATTATGAAGGACTTCCATCATTAAGGAGCAGTCTACTGGATGAACACTACAGAGTAAATATCTAAAACAATGTGATTTTATACAAAATCTGGTGGTTATCTTCTGTTTTAGATCATCCATGAGACTGTTTCTGTATATAATCTTGAGAATTGAAGATTGTTTGTCTTTTTTACCACTTGAATTATTTAAAATCTATTTACAAAGCAGACTCTAAGAACCACATGTTGGGGATGCTTCATGAATTCTTTTATGGTTTAGTGTTGAACCAAAACATAGTTGAGTGCTCCTAAAGTAAACATTTTCCACTTCCAGTATTCTCTGAAGAGTTTTTGAATTTTAAGTATGTAAAAATAAATCTTGTAATGCTACTTTAAAGTGTTATTGCATTTGCTTCAAACTGCTAGCATTGTAAATTTCAGTCCCATATGATTTCATTTGAAGGATGCATCTTGGATGAAAAAAAATGTGCTCTACTTGTGTTTTGCCTATCAACAGCCACTTGGCCCTAAATTTTTCAGTGAGAATTAAAAAATTAAATCTTTGGAATATTATGTTTTTTTGAGAGATAACCTTCTCAGTGTCAGACTTTTGAGGAGTGTAAATGTGGACTGCTTAAAAACCTGACTTTGGAATCTCTTTTGCATGTAAAACTAGCTCTGTCTGGTGGAAATAAGTCAGGTAATGATCCTTCTTTCCTAGATACCTGAGTAATATGAAGCAACATCACCTGTATATTCACAAAGATTGTGACTTATGGGCTTACACCCCTGTAGGATTACAACATACCCTCGTAGCTTCCTATTAAGCATAGGAGTTCCTGCAAGCCTTTCTTCTCTTTTCTCCCTGCTGCTGCTAAGTTACTTCAGTCATGTCCGACTCTGTGCGACCCCATAGACAGCAGCCCTCCAGGCTCCCCTACCCCTGGGATTCTCCAGGTAAGAACACTAGAGTGGGTTGCCATTTCCTTCTCCAATGCATGAAAGTGAAAAGTGAAAGTGAAGCCACTCAGTCGTGTCTGACTCTTCATGATCTCATGGACTGCAGCCCACCAGGCTCCTCTGTCTATGGGACTTTCCAGGCAAAAGTACTGGAATGGGTTGCCATTGCCTTTTCTCCCTACCCTTCTCATTAATTCCTCAGGCTTTGGACTTGATAATATTTAAAAAGTATATTTAGTAAATGTTAAGAAAAGGGAGGGTTAAGCTACTCAGTTTTTTTTTTTTACTATAAAACTTTTAAACCATTATTGTAATATGTTTTACAAAATTCCAAAAATACTCTAGTCAAGAAAGTGTCTAAAATGTATTTGACTTATGTAGTCCATTTTTGAGAGGAGCATCTGGCAGGACTATTATTTAGTCAAATCTTCAGTGGAATCACTGGCCTGAAGCACCTACCCCTTCTCCTTCCTGCCACAAATCCTTCCCCAGTTTTATGTGCTTACCTATAGATGTATGGCTCGTACCTCAGCTTTTGCAGACTTTGTAGCTTAGGATACAGTGTAAAAAGGAATACAGAAAGCAGGGAAGGGCAGGCTGATTATCTCACCTGTGATGGCAAAGTTAATACCTGCAGGTACACCTGCTTATGAGTCAGCAGGAAACAAAACAACAAGCAACACAAAAATAATCTGGTTGATTGTTTAACAATTAAAGTTGTAATTAGATTTGTAATTGAATTTTTGGTATAGTCTAGACCTGGGAAAATCAGTGTATCCCAGCTAAGCTTTTACACAGCATGATATGTTCTGGTTCATTGCTAACCACATTAAAAAATCTGTTTTTTAAAACACAAATTTGAACAAAACTTGTAAACAGCCTTCTCTAACCAGTCCCTCAGGTGATTTTTTCCCACTTCAGTGACAGAATAGAAAATGCAATTTTATCTTGGGAAAAATGATCAAGTGAAAGTTTTTAAGATAGTCCAGATATACACATTTTCATGCAATAGTCTAAAAAGGTAATGTGTATTTTAAGGCAGTTGTTTCTGGAACACATCTCATTGACATATTCACCTGATCTATGAACATACTTGAGTTGCTACTATGGTATCTCTGAGAAAGTCTTAGTCATTTCAATATTCAGAGAAAGCTCTGATGAGTATTAAATCAAGTAAGCACAGGCCAGTTCACTGTTTAGTACCTTACTCAGTGATACTGGTTTTCCTAGGATGGCTTCTAGTATGCTAGTGAAAACTGGATAAAATCAAGAAACTTTCTTTAGACTCAGGGTAATTATATTATATATAGACAAACCAGGGCACTTTTGAGAATAAAAGGGGTTGCTATGAATAACTATGTAAGGCAACAGGTATTTACTGGGTGTGATGATGACTCGGGGTTTCCCAGGTGGTGCAGTGGTAAAGAATCTGTCTGCCAATGCAAGAGACACAAGAGATGTGGGTTCGATCCCTGGGTCAGAAAGATCTGGAGTAGGAAATGGCAACCCACTTTGGTATTCTTATCTGGAAAATTTCATGGACAAAGGAGCTTGGCAGGCTAGAGTCCACAGTGTTACAGAGCTGGACACAACTGAGTATGCATGCTTTCTTTTTTAAATGATGACTATTTAGAATAAAACTGAGATTTTCCAATATATTTGATAGAATTCAGATAAGATATATATATATTTAGTTAAGAGATGTTACAGCCTGAAACATATCCCCCCCTCCCACAAATTCTTATGATGAAGTATAAATCCTAGNTATAAGAGACAGATTTAGAATAAAACTGAGATTTTCCAATATATTTGATAGAATTCAGATGAGATATATATATATTTAGTTAAGAGATCTTACAGCCTGAAACATATCCCCCCCCTCCCACAAATTCTTGTGATGAAGTACTAAATCCTAGTAAGATATACTATTTCAGAATGTATTTAGAGACAGGGTCTTCAAAGAGGTAACTAAGCTATAATGAGGGTACGAGGGTGGACCCAAATGCAATATGTTTGATGTTCTTCTAAAAAGAGGACACGAAAAAGCACAGAAGACACAGGAAGCAGATGGCCATTGACAAGCTAAGGAGAGACGGTTCTGAAGAAATCAGTCCTGCAGACACTTTGATCTTAGACTTCTAGCCTATTAAAAAATGAGAATATATAACCTTCTCCTGGTTAAGTCATTCAATCTATGATATTTTGTTATTGCAACCCTAGCAATACAAGGGGAAGTTAAGAAAAATCTTCTTTGATTTTATCAAAGAACAATGCCACAGTTGTCATCTTCAAGAAGAAAAGCAAAAAATGCAGAATTCAACATCTATTACAGTAGCTCATTAGTCTCTGATCCTGATTAGATATGTTGCTTTTTTCAGCAATTGCACTCATTTCACGTGGTAGCAAAGTAATGCTTGGAATTCTCCAAGCCAGACTTCAACAGTACCTGAACTCTGAACTTCCAGTTTAAGTGGGATTTAGAAAAGGCAGAGGAACCAGAGATCAAATTGCAAACATCAAAAAAGTGCTAGAGTTCCAAAAAACATCTACTTCTGCCTTATTGACTATGCCAAAGCCTTTGACTGTGTGGATCACAACAAACTGTGGAAAATTCTTCACAGGTATGGGAATACCTGATCTGCCTCTTAAGAAATCTGTATGCTGGTCAAGAAGCAACAGTTAGAAATGGACATAGAACAACAGACTGGTTCCAAATCGGGAAAGCAGTACATCAAGGCAGTATATTTTCACCTGGCTTGTTTAACTTACATGCAGAGTACATCATGCGAAATGCCAGGCTGGATGAACTATAATCAGAATTGCTGGGAGAAATATCAATAATCCCAGATATGCAGATGACACCACCTTTATGGCAGAAAGTAAAAAGGAACTTAAGAGCCTCTTGATGAAAGTAAAAGAAGAGAGTGAAAAAGTTGGCTTAAAGCTTAGAATTCAGAAAACTAAGATCATGGGATCTGGTCCCATCACTTCATGGCAAATAGATGGAGAAACAGTGACAGACTTTATTTTGGGGGGGGCTCCAAAATCACTGCAGATAGTGACTGCAGACATGAAAGTAAAGGACGCTTGCTTCTTGGAAGAAAAGTTATGACCAATCTAGACAACATATTAAAAAGCAGAGACATTACATTTCCAACAAGGTCTATCTAGTCAAAGCTACTGTTTTTCCAGTAGTCATGTACAAATATGAGAGTTGGACTATAAAGAAAGCTAAGAGCTGAAGAATTGATGCTTTTGAACTGTGGTGTTGGAGAAGACTCTTGAGAATCCATTGGACAGCAAGGAGATCAACCAGTCCATCCTAAAGGAAATCAGTCCTGAATATTCATTGGAAGGACTGATATTGAAGCTGAAACTCCAATACTTTGGCCACCTGATGTGAAGAACTGACTCCTTGGAAAAGATCCTTATGCTGGGAAAGACTGAAGCCAGAAGGAGAAGGGGACGATGGAGGCTGAGATGTTTGGATGGCATCACTGACTCAATGGACATAAGTTTGAGTAAGCTCCAGGAGATGGTGATGGACAGAGAAGCCTGGTGTGCTGCAGTCCACGGGGTCACAAAGAGTCGGACACAACTGAGCAACTGAAATGAACTGAACTGAACTTTTTTCAGCTTATGACTTGATAATGCTATCACTTGAACAAATTCATATAACTGGGAAGAGCCTAGTACCCCAGCCTTGACCTTAGCCCTTATGAGAGAAAGGTGTAGAATCCTGCCTAAAAGCTATTTCCAGTCCTTCATAAACAACACTGGCCTTTCACTGCCCCTGCACTTTTAACACATATAATGAGTTTTTAGATTCACAAAGCTATGTGAGAAGTGTGATTTTATGTTGGGAGATAAAGAAGAAGAAGAAACGTTCTTAAAAGAAAGAAGGGCAGGACAGCCTGTGTTTAGCTAACCCTAAGGGAGGACACTTGAAAGAAAGTCCTGTGATGGGAAAGAGCTGGTTCATTTTTAAGCTAGTGATGGTTAATCTTAAATTTTTCATGTTCTTTTTTTCGTTTGTGATTCCAAGCTTTCTTTCAAAGCCTGGTAAAGGCAACAGCTCTACATGGAGTCCTGTGGGCAGGTATGCAGAAAGGGCAGCATTTGTGGATGGTAAGGAGCTTGAAAATTGGGGAACCTCAGGATTGGGGTTCTGCCAGAAAGTCCAGTCCCATGAAGAAATTAAAAATCATAACAGGGCCCCTGTTCTATAAGAACAGAGGTGCTGGGCAGGTTATCAATTTAGGAGAGACAGAGAAATAAGGGGGGTGGGGGAAGAGACTGAATTCCTAGAACTATTAATGAAATGAAGAATTTTAGGTTCCAGGTAAATCCCAGGCACTAAAACATGGACAGGAGTACAAGGCTTTTGGGGTTCCCCTTAGATAAATTTCAGATCCGTTTTATACCTGCTCTGGGTCTGAGATTTCAGGGTACTGTCAAGTCAACTGAGGTGAAGAGGGAGTTGGTGGAAGAATCTGAGTCATTCCCTCAGATACCCTAGACGAGGTGATGCACAGAGGGGAGGGAAGGCAGCCCAGAACTGTGCTGGTGTTGTACAGATTAGAAGCCGGGTAACTAGAAAGAGGGCAGGAGGAGTTTGAAACATTCGCTGACAGAGCCTCGAGGAGAGCCCCGGGCAATACAGAGAGACCCGGAGGCATTGGGGCATGGCTGTGCTGCAGGCTGGGCTGGATGGCATTTCAAAGCCATTGTTCTGCAGACTTCAGGAGAATGAAGTTAAATCTCAGAGTCAATGTTGCAAATAGTGACAGCCACATCACACATTGACTATAGTCTCTAATCAGAGAGGCTGTGTGAACTGACAGGGTTGGACTGAGGTATCTTCCAGCTTGGAATTGTCAGGTTCAGTTGGCTGAGTGTGATGTGAAAAGATGCAGAGGTTCTGTGTTTATTTTTTCTCTCTTTTTTTTTTTTGTTTATATTTTCACTGATACATGTGAATAAAGAATCACAAATTTAGATTTCTCACACGGGAAGGAATCTTAGAGGTCAGGAATGTACTCTGTTCCATATAAAAATGAGAAAGCAACAGACTCATTTTTTCAGTTGCATGGTTACATACCTGAGTCTATAAACGATAACTTACATTTGCCTTTAATCCTTTATGGTGTATAGCTTTATGCTGTGCACATGCTGTTCTTGAATAAAAGAGTGAATATTATTAATGGANTTCAGTTGCATGGTTACATACCTGAGTCTATAAACGATAACTTACATTTGCCTTTAATCCCTTATGGTGTATAGCTTTATGCTGTGCACATGCTGTTCTTGAATAAAAGCGTGAGTGAATATTATTAATGGAAATAGGCATGATATGTGTGACAATAATTATATGAGATGGTTGATGACAGCTCTGAGAGTTATACTATCCTATTTCCAAAAAACTGTAAATAATAACATAATTTAAAAATATAATAATTTTAGAAGATTTATGAATTGCTTTGAAAAAGTGGTTTTAGATAACTTCTCAAAGACAAATGGAAACCAGATTAAGACTGTCTTTCTGAAGGTATGTATCTACTACCTATCTGGTTAGACTCTGTGTCCAGAAGTAAAAGAAGAATATAATTTCAGGGATAACATTCTCTTGGGGGAAAAGATTTAAGAACTAATAAGGAAATGTTAAAACATGGACACTGACATGATATTTGATCCAAGAGTTATATCATTTTCTGAAAGAATTGTAACCCCAGCTCACCACTATTTAAGTATTTAATTAAATTATGTAGACAATTATGTTTAGCTTTTTGTGAGTTTCAAATTTGTGGCATATGATGTTACATAGTCCTGCTAAATCTCTAATTCTTTTACTTTCTCTAAACTAGAACAAACCATGGGATAGAGATCATTTTTGGTAAATACAGCTCAAAGTTAGAACCAACCATAGGATGCAGATCATTTTGGTAAATATAATTCAAAATATGTATTACCATGTAATACGTAATTCATTAGGCTTCTCTGGTGGCTCAGATAGTAAAGAATACACCTGTGATGCAGGATGCCAAGGTTCGATCCCTGTGTCAGGAAGATCCCCTGAAGAAGGAAATGGCAACCCACTCCAGTATTCTTGCCTGGAGAATCCCATGGGCAAAGGAAACTGACGGGCTATAGTTCATTGGGTCTCAAAGAGTCATACACAACTGAGCAACCAATCACTTTCTCTCAGGTGATTCATTATAAGACACAGGAGAAATAGAGTAAATTTTGTAAATATGACAGCCGAAGATATTAAGCCTATCCTGTTACAAATAAGATATACTTAGGATTACTGTAAGTTGCATTTGAATATAATATGGTAGATTATGATAACTCTTAGGCCACACTTTTCAGTGCAGGGATGGCCAGGTGATTTATATCAAAATGATGAATAAGACCATGGATAAGTGAGTTGTGCAGAATCTAAATGTATGCTGTGTTTATTTCTCTCTTATGATAGAGCAGCTCTCAGTGTCTGGGGTAATGTCCGCTGGTATTTTTACCTTCTCTTATTCAAGGAATTCCTTTTAGGACCTGAACAGGTGAACAGCTCTGTCTTAGTTCTACATAAAGGAGGCAGTCTCCGCAGGGAGTTTAGGAGTAGCATTGTGCTAGTTTAGTTTCTTTAAGTGGCCCTTGGATTATAGAACCAAGCTCAGTCACACTATTCAAGATGCTTGTCAGCAAACTTTTGGGATTGCTGAAGTAAAGAAAAAGTACAAATATCCATGATCATGGATTCTTCCTTTTCTCAAGATGTATTTATATGCCCTGAGAGTGCCATCCTTTATAAGCAGTGCTCAAGTGACTATGATATGTGAAGCACATGGAGGCAAAAGAAGAGACTCCTTGTTCAAAAAGGTAAAGATCCAGAGTGGGCAGGCCTATTTTTCTTTCTTTCTTTCTTTTTTTTTTTGCTTTATCTATTTTTTTTCACTGGCAATTGGTATGAATTCTTTATCAGTATTTGATTTACAAATGCTTTTCCCTATTCTGTACATTTTTCTCACTGTCTTAATAGTGTCCTTTGCACAAAAATTTACTTTTGATGGGATCCAGTTTATCTTTTTTCCCTTTTTAACTACTATGCTTTTAGTGCCGTATCTAAGAAACCATTGCCTAGTTCAAGGGTATGAAGATATACACCCAAGTTTTCTTCTAAGAGTGTTACAGTTTTAGCTATCACATTCAGGTCTCTGATTAATTTAGGGTTAATTTTTGGAATTGGTATGATGTAGGGGTCTGCATTTATTCTTATGAATGTATATATCCAATTTTTCACTACCATTTGTTGAGGACTGTTTTCCCTGTGGAATATCTTGGCATCCTTGTTGATAAATTATGCAGAAATATAAGGATTTATGTATGTATTCTCAATTGTGCATGTGTTGAGCTGTGTGTATGCTTGTGCCAATACCATGCTCTCTTGATTACTGTAGGTTTTGTACTTTGTATCAATCCTTTAGCTTTGTCCTTGTTTTGACTATTCTGGATACCTTGTATTTCCAAATGAAGTCTGGACTAAATTTTGAAAAGTGCATAGAAGATGATCAAATTTTTGGATGTAAGGTTTTGGGAAAGAGAAGTATCGCTGAATATAAAAATAAATACATCTAAATCCAATGCATGAGATAGATTTCAGGTAAAGAGATACACAAGCCCTGGGATAAGTGAAACAGGTACTTTGTGATTGTGTATGGCTGGACCAGGGGATAAGGAGTTGAGAGAGATGAGGATGGAACAATAGTTGGAGCCAGACCACAGTACATTTGATACTAGAGGCAGTATTTTGTTCTCTAAGCAGTGGGGAGCTATGAAATTTGATGGCAATCATTTTTTGTTGTTCCAAAATAAATACTTTTTCTTGCAAAATATTGGTATTCTCTTTGGATATGCACACACACCCCCATGTGTGTATGTATAACAATACACAGGACACATATATATATGTGTGTGTGTGTGTGTGTGTATAAATATATATATAATGTATGGCAACACAGGTTTGAACTGCTCAGGTCCACTTATACTGAACATGTGAATTTTTTTCAACAAATATGTATTAATATGTATTAAATATGTGTTACTATACAAATATGTAGTATACACTGTCTCTGGTTGGTTGACTCCCCAGATGCCAAACCACAGATACAGAGGACTAACTGTAAAATTATATGCAGATTTTCAACTGCATGGACAGAAGCAGCACCCCTAACTCATACTTTGTTTTAGAATCAACTGTAAATGCAAAGTTATTGATATATGGGGCTTCCCAGGTGGCACAGTGGTAAAGAATCTGCCTTCAAATGCGGGAGATGTGGGTTTGATCCCTGGGTAGGGAAGATTCCCTGGAGAAGAAAATGGCAACCTACTCCAGTATTTTTGCCTGGAAAATTCCATGGACAGAGAAGCCTGGCAGGCTACATTCCATAGTGTTGCAAAGAGTTGGACATGACCGAGCGACTGAGCACACACACATTGTTATAGAGAGACACTTTAACCCCACCTTCCCAAATAACACAGAGAGCCTCTAAAGCAAAATAAGTCTCAGTAAGTGCTCTGGATATTTTATGGTTAATTCCCCAAGATAGCCATTCAAACCAAACTGTAAGAGTGACTCTGACTTTACTAAATTATGCACACCAGGAAAGGCCAGAGAAATAATAATAAATGAAGAGAAAAATATTTTCCATTCTATCTAAAGACTCTATGATTTTTGTCTTCTGTTTTGGTGTTTAATAAAAACTTCACAGCTATTGTCGTCAGGAAGAGCTTTTCACCACGCCTGAATTTAATCACTCTGGGTGAATGAAGCTGTGCCTTATACTTGAATCCCTTTGGAAAAGTCCAATACAATAGGGTACCAATCAGTCACTTGTATNTTTTTTTTTTTGCTTTATCTATTTTTTTTCACTGGCAATTGGTATGAATTCTTTATCAGTATTTGATTTACAAATGCTTTTCCCTATTCTGTACATTTTTCTCACTGTCTTAATAGTGTCCTTTGCACAAAAATTTACTTTTGATGGGATCCAGTTTATCTTTTTTCCCTTTTTAACTACTATGCTTTTAGTGCCGTATCTAAGAAACCATTGCCTAGTTCAAGGGTATGAATATATACACCCAAGTTTTCTTCTAAGAGTGTTACAGTTTTAGCTATCACATTCAGGTCTCTGATTAATTTAGGGTTAATTTTTGGAATTGGTATGATGTAGGGGTCTGCATTTATTCTTATGAATGTACATATCCAGTTTTTCACTACCATTTGTTGAGGACTGTTTTCCCTGTGGAATATCTTGGCATCCTTGTTGATAAATTATGCAGAAATATAAGGATTTATGTATGTATTCTCAATTGTGCATGTGTTGAGCTGTGTGTATGCTTGTGCCAATACCATGCTCTCTTGATTACTGTAGGTTTTGTACTTTGTATCAATCCTTTAGCTTTGTCCTTGTTTTGACTATTCTGGATACCTTGTATTTCCAAATGAAGTCTGGACTAAATTTTGAAAAGTGCATAGAAGATGATCAAATTTTTGGATGTAAGGTTTTGGGAAAGAGAAGTATCGCTGAATATAAAAATAAATACATCTAAATCCAATGCATGAGATAGATTTCAGGTAAAGAGATACACAAGCCCTGGGATAAGTGAAACAGGTACTTTGTGATTGTGTATGGCTGGACCAGGGGATAAGGAGTTGAGACAGATGAGGATGGAACAATAGTTGGAGCCAGACCACAGTACATTTGATACTAGAGGCAGTATTTTGTTCTCTAAGCAGTGGGGAGCTATGAAATTTGATGGCAATCATTTTTTGTTGTTCCAAAATAAATACTTTTTCTTGCAAAATATTGGTATTCTCTTTGGATATGCACACACACCCCCATGTGTGTATGTATAACAATACACAGGACACATATATATATGTGTGTGTGTGTGTGTGTGTATAAATATATATATAATGTATGGCAACACAGGTTTGAACTGCTCAGGTCCACTTATACTGAACATGTGAATTTTTTTCAACAAATATGTATTAATATGTATTAAATATGTGTTACTATACAAATATGTAGTATACACTGTCTCTGGTTGGTTGACTCCCCAGATGCCAAACCACAGATACAGAGGACTAACTGTAAAATTATATGCAGATTTTCAACTGCATGGACAGAAGCAGCACCCCTAACTCATACTTTGTTTTAGAATCAACTGTAAATGCAAAGTTATTGATATATGGGGCTTCCCAGGTGGCACAGTGGTAAAGAATCTGCCTTCAAATGCGGGAGATGTGGGTTTGATCCCTGGGTAGGGAAGATTCCCTGGAGAAGAAAATGGCAACCTACTCCAGTATTTTTGCCTGGAAAATTCCATGGACAGAGAAGCCTGGCAGGCTACATTCCATAGTGTTGCAAAGAGTTGGACATGACCGAGCGACTGAGCACACACACATTGTTATAGAGAGACACTTTAACCCCACCTTCCCAAATAACACAGAGAGCCTCTAAAGCAAAATAAGTCTCAGTAAGTGCTCTGGATATTTTATGGTTAATTCCCCAAGATAGCCATTCAAACCAAACTGTAAGAGTGACTCTGACTTTACTAAATTATGCACACCAGGAAAGGCCAGAGAAATAATAATAAATGAAGAGAAAAATATTTTCCATTCTATCTAAAGACTCTATGATTTTTGTCTTCTGTTTTGGTGTTTAATAAAAACTTCACAGCTATTGTCGTCAGGAAGAGCTTTTCACCACGCCTGAATTTAATCACTCTGGGTGAATGAAGCTGTGCCTTATACTTTAATCCCTTTGGAAAAGTCCAATACAATAGGGTACCAATCAGTCACTTGTATGTGTTTAGTACCATGAAGCTGAGCACAGTATTTCTTGTGAATGCCCCAGATTGAACTACAGCTTTATAATTTTAACTACACATTTTCTATCAGAAGCATGACAGACTCTGGTATAATTGTGTTAATAATAAATAACAATCACTGTTCTTTTTCATTTTTCTAATGACAAATAACTTTCGAGGTATGTAGAATTTCTCCATTGTACAGATGAAAAACTTGAGATTGAATGAATTAGAACTCTGCTTCTCTCCACCAATGACCCATTTCCATATTATTTTTCTTAACAAATTCTAGTCATTGAAGTTCGTTGCTGTGCTTGTGCTCAGTTGCTTACTCGTATCTGATTCTTTGTGACCTCATGGACTGCAGCCCTCTCGGCTCCTCTGTCCATGGAATCTTCCAGCAAGAACACTGGAGCAGATTGTCACTTCAGAGTCCAGAGGATCTTCCCAACCCAGGGATAGAAACTGCGTCTATTGTGTCTCCTGCATTGGCAGGGGATTCTTTACCACTCTGTCACTTCTGGGAAGCCACATTTCCATATTATTTTTCTTAACAAATTATAGAATCATTAGAGTACTTTGCTATAAATTACAATACTTGAAGTAATTTTCTAAAATATTTTGATGATCCAGTTGGACAACTCAAAACAACAAAAACTAAGGAAACGTTAAATTACAGAAATTAAGCAAGGAAAGGAAGAGCCTTTTACAGTCTGTTTCCACAGTGCTCTTTAGTTCACTGAGCCACCTGGTCTTTCAAGCATCTTGTCTGGATCTTTTCCACATCTGCCTGGAGGCTGCATGTGGTTGGTTAGGGTTCTCCTTTATTTCCACTCATCGGACTGCACACACGTGGGCAGAAGAGATTGAAAAAATGGAGTGTTAATGAAAATATGCAGTGTTAACAGTACTCTTTCTGTTAAGAAGTATTAACAATGAAAGGGGACTATAGAAGGGTAGGAAAGAGAGAATAACAAATTGATTGAGATGAGATGATGAATGGAACACTATTAGAGTGACCTACATTTTCATCTGTAAAAGGCAAGGGGAAGGTGATTAAACCAGTTTGGTTAAAAAAAAAATTCCTTCTGTGCTGCAAGATACCGGAGCTTATTTCAATTTTGGAGTAATTCTGTTTCTGTCTTATAAACCCAGTCCTGCACCAGCTTTAATACTGACAAGCTGTTATTTTCTCTGCCAGGCTCACTCATGATCATGAACTGCTTTTATAAAGTTGAGAAAATTTCCATTAGTGCTGAAGAAAAAGGTTGAAGTATTTACGTATTGACATCCAGGTGGATCCCATTATATTTGACAGTTTCTTTGCCAAGTACATGAACATCAGCACTTCTCTTTGAGAAAAGGTTTTTTGATTTACTTAATCTGTTTCAACTTTGCAGTAGGCCTGGAATTCAGTAGTGGAATGGGCAGGCAGCCACACCCAATATGTCCCACATAGTATGATGTCATTGGTCAAGTATGCTTACTCTGCCCAAAGCGACTCTATAGGTGTGGTTATGAGAAATATGTCTTCTGCCAAACATTTTCCCTTCTTCCTTCTTTCTCTTCTACTTTAAAGCATTAACTTGAATGTGGAAATAATTTTGCCATGACTTATAGTTCTGGTAATATTTACATCTTTGTACTTTAGTTTATATTATTTACTCAATGATTATTGACATGTGAATCTATTGTGTAGATAAAAGGCTTTTCCTGGNAGGCCTGGAATTCAGTAGTGGAATGGGCAGGCAGCCACACCCAATATGTCCCACATAGTATGATGTCATTGGTCAAGTATGTTTACTCTGCCCAAAGAGACTCTGTAGGTGTGGTTATGAGAAACATGTCTTCTGCCAAACATTTTCCCTTTTTCCTTCTTTCTCTTCTACTTTAAAGCATTAACTTGAATGTGGAAATAATTTTGCCACGACTTATAGTTCTGGTAATATTTACATCTTTGTACTTTATATTATTTACTCAATGATTATTGACATGTGAATCTATTGTGTAGATAAAAGGCTTTTCCTGGCTTATCCAGAAATATTGGAGAAGTAGATATGGGTAGTGTATTATTAATACTGGCAACATAATAAGCTAGATTTTTAAAATATATTGGCAATTACTACTAATGAAAATGAAAGTGTTAATCACTCTGTCGTATTTGACTCTTTCTGCCCTCATGGACTGTAGCCTGTCAGGCTCCTCTGTCCATGAATTTATCTAGACAAGAATACTGGAGTGGGTTGCCATTCCCTTCTCCAGGGGATTTTTGCAACCCGAGGATTGAACCCAGGTCTCCTGTGTTGCAGGCAGATTCTTTACTGTCTAAAAAAACCTCTCAATACTTTATCTCATATTCATTTCATCCTTTAATATTCCAACAATTCAGAAAAACAATTTCTTGAACACTTGTTTTACACCAGGCACTGTTATAAATGTTGTACAAATGTTTACTCTGAATTTCACAATTTATTGGTATTACTAATACTCACTTTATAGCTGAAGAAAATGAAGCAAAAAGAGATTAAATAGGTTTCTCACAAATTACACAGGTAGTAACTAGAGAATTAGAGTTTGAGTTTAAGTATTTTGAGTCCAAAATCTATGCCCTTATTCACTACATTATGTAGCCAAAGTAACTAGCTAGTCAGCATTGCCAACATTCTGCAAAAAAATTCTCAGGCATAGTTACTCAATAAGTAACTTTCCTAAAGTACTAGTACTTCATCAATTCTATTGTTCAATACTATACTCTATCATGATCAATTCTATAGCTGACCCTTAGAAAGTACTCAGTGAATGTTAATTTAAATATTATTAAAGAGCTGTATGAGGGGGATTTAATTTTTTTTCATTTAATATATGTTTAAAAGAATTATTAGAATTACATGTACATAGATTTTAGGCTCAAAGAGTAAAGGTAAAAAATATCCTCTAATAATAGGAAAACAATCAAAGATATGTTCCCAAAGAGACTTTTTTTTTCCTGTACAATTTTTAAAGTCTAGTTTCTAGGTACAATTATTTAAAAAATATTGGCTATATCTCCCATGTTGTACAATATATACTTGAGCCTGTCTCACACCCAATAGTTTGTAACTTCCACTCCCCCACCCCTATATTGCTCCCCCCTCACTGATTATCACTAGCTTGTTCTCTATATCTGTGAGCTGGTTGATTTTGTTATATTCACTAGTTTGTTGTATTTTTTTTAGATTCATATCTAAGCTAATCATATATTATCTGTCTTTCTTTGTGTGATTTATTTTGCTTACCATGATGTCTTCTGAGACCATCCTTATGGCTGCAAATGGTATTATTTCATTCTCTTTTACGACTGAGTACTATTCCATTGTATATATGTACCATATTGTCTTTATCCATTTATCTGTTGATGAATGGACAAAACACCCAAATGTCGTTTCCATGTCTTGGGAATGGTATATAATGCTGCCATTATTGGGGTATATGCATCTCTTCAAATATATGAGGATATTTAAAAATATCTTCTGATATATCTTTCTTTTGAGGTCAGTTTCTCTCCCAGTACCCTTTCTACCATATTGGATCCAGGAAATGAGACTATCAAACGCCTCTTCCTGGAGAACAAATATATGATGTTAGGGAGAAGACAGAAAGAATCTTTCTGATTAGGAAGGAGAGAGAAAGTGACAGAGCAAGCTCTGCATTTTAGTAGTGGTACTACTCCAGCTTGATCCCACGTGGTGATCACAGTGGAAGAGAAGTTTGCTGTATTTGTCAGGGAGAAGACCTAGAAGCCTGGGGGCACTGAGAAGTTTTCCTCACCATTTATGCAGCTTAGAATAGGACCCACCATGGGAAATATAGAGTGTGATAATTTTGAATCAATTGGCTGGCACAGAACACCCTCTGAACCTACAGCACCATCACAGGGAACCTTCCATGGGCAGCCTAAGCTGTCTGACTGAGAGCCAGCAAATGTATACCATCAGCTTGGGGTGAGATCAATTCTTAAATGAAATGGGAGCTTCACAGTAGTGTTGGGGGAGAATTTATGTAAGTTGTTGGCATTCACTAACTTGATAGCAGTTGTCAAATATTTAATAACCAACTAACAGAAATTGCCGTTGAGGTTTGCAAAATGCTAGATGATCCTAACATGATCTGCATAGGGATACCAGGTCCACTTTCCTGCAAGGACAATAAAAAGCTTCTTGTTGAAACAAATACCATGTTTGAAATTTTACCTTCCCGAAGATAGTGTAAAGGAAACAGACTGAGATTTATTTAATTGGCAAATCTGTTCTTCCAATTGTCCAGGGACAAAGGAAATGGATGAGAAAGTATGTATCATCTGCATTAAAATTAAAAATTCAAGCTGCTCATTTTTGCATATTTGGGTATAATGTGTACATCTTTCTCTGATCTCAAGGATGTAATTGCATTATATTTTTCTGAATATATAAATAAAATATATTCATTATACAAATTCAAACAGTATATAAAATATGAGGAAGAAAGTGAAGGCCTTCTACAGTTCTATCACATTTAGATAATTTCCAAGGATACCTAATGGCCACTCTTTTATGCATCTTTATAAAAGACCCTGATGCTGGGAGGGATTGAGGGCAGGAGGAGAAGGGGATGACAGAGGATGAGATGGCTGGATGGAATCACTGACTCAATGGATGTGAGTTTGAGTAAACTCCAGGGGTTGGTGATGGACAGGGAGGCCTGGTGTGCTGCAATTCATGGGGTCACAAAGAGTCAGACATGACTGAGCAACTGACCTGAACTGATAATGTAGTTACATACATATAAATATGTGTCTATGTATGTACATGTGTGTGCCTGTATTATTTTACCTAATGGGATCATATATATCCCATATGAGAGTTTTCCCGCTCATCTTCCCCAAATACTTTATCTTTATCCCACTCAGACAATGGAATTTTCTTTCAATCAAAATGCATATTCACCTCACAAAAGATATGCCTAGTGAAAACTACAGGCTTCCTTTACCCACTCTAGTGGAGTCAACATTATGTATGTTATATATGTGAGTGTTTAACACATCAGTCAAGATGGCTCAATGACTCTTAAGACAGAATGACGGGGAAAAATGCATTTTTCAGTTCCTTTGTGCTCTCATTAAAAACATACACTGTGAAGGCTGTCACAAATCTACCCCAGCTATTTCATTTCACAGATGAAGAAACCAAGTGCAAGAGGTTTAAATGACTGGCTCGAGTTTCAGCAGCTTGTTAGAAGCAGAAAGTGTGACCCCTTATTTGAATCCAAACAAGAAACTGAACATCTTACAGGAGCTGAATGACCACTTTGAAAAACAAAAACAGTATGAACAATAATGATTACAATGTATTGACCATCTATTAAATGTCAGACTGTGTTGGGCTTTTGTACAGATTTAGTCTTGCAAGACAAATGTTATTGTTAATCACAAGTATTACTGTCAAAATTTTATAACTGAGGAAAACAAGGGCACAGGCGACATGTCACTTGCTCACAACAAGGAGCCCCTGACTCCAGAGACTGCGCTGTTGCTACTGTACTGGGCTGCCTTCCAACTAGCAGCGCCTGAAAACAGGGAAGCTGGTGACTCAGGCCTTGTTAAGCTACCTTCAGCATTAATTTTCAGCTTTCAACAAATACTGCTGATACCTCTCCCTTTTGTCAAGTGATGAATTCAGCCAAACAGGCGTAGGATTGTCTAATCTCTTTCCAATTGGCTAGCCCAGGATCTACCAGCTGGTAAAGCAGATTTATGCTTTGTATTTTATAAAGGGAATTGATGCTATGTAAATTGACTATTGACTATGCACTTACATGGAGTATTTAAAACCAAATATACTAGGTCTACACCCTGCTGCTGCTGCTGCTAAGTCGCTTCAGTCGTGTCCGACTCTGTGGGATCCCATAGACGGCAGCCCCCCAGGCTCCATNTAAAAGACCCTGATGCTGGGAGGGATTGAGGGCAGGAGGAGAAGGGGATGACAGAGGATGAGATGGCTGGATGGAATCACTGACTCAATGGATGTGAGTTTGAGTAAACTCCAGGGGTTGGTGATGGACAGGGAGGCCTGGTGTGCTGCAATTCATGGGGTCACAAAGAGTCAGACATGACTGAGCAACTGACCTGAACTGATAATGTAGTTACATACATATAAATATGTGTCTATGTATGTACATGTGTGTGCCTGTATTATTTTACCTAATGGGATCATATATATCCCATATGAGAGTTTTCCCGCTCATCTTCCCCAAATACTTTATCTTTATCCCACTCAGACAATGGAATTTTCTTTCAATCAAAATGCATATTCACCTCACAAAAGATATGCCTAGTGAAAACTACAGGCTTCCTTTACCCACTCTAGTGGAGTCAACATTATGTATGTTATATATGTGAGTGTTTAACACATCAGTCAAGATGGCTCAATGACTCTTAAGACAGAATGACGGGGAAAAATGCATTTTTCAGTTCCTTTGTGCTCTCATTAAAAACATACACTGTGAAGGCTGTCACAAATCTACCCCAGCTATTTCATTTCACAGATGAAGAAACCAAGTGCAAGAGGTTTAAATGACTGGCTCGAGTTTCAGCAGCTTGTTAGAAGCAGAAAGTGTGACCCCTTATTTGAATCCAAACAAGAAACTGAACATCTTACAGGAGCTGAATGACCACTTTGAAAAACAAAAACAGTATGAACAATAATGATTACAATGTATTGACCATCTATTAAATGTCAGACTGTGTTGGGCTTTTGTACAGATTTAGTCTTGCAAGACAAATGTTATTGTTAATCACAAGTATTATTGTTAAAATTTTATAACTGAGGAAAACAAGGGCACAGGCGACATGTCACTTGCTCACAACAAGGAGCCCCTGACTCCAGAGACTGCGCTGTTGCTACTGTACTGGGCTGCCTTCCAACTAGCAGCGCCTGAAAACAGGGAAGCTGGTGACTCAGGCCTTGTTAAGCTACCTTCAGCATTAATTTTCAGCTTTCAACAAATACTGCTGATACCTCTCCCTTTTGTCAAGTGATGAATTCAGCCAAACAGGCGTAGGATTGTCTAATCTCTTTCCAATTGGCTAGCCCAGGATCTACCAGCTGGTAAAGCAGATTTATGCTTTGTATTTTATAAAGGGAATTGATGCTATGTAAATTGACTATTGACTATGCACTTACATGGAGTATTTAAAACCAAATATACTAGGTCTACACCCTGCTGCTGCTGCTGCTAAGTCGCTTCAGTCGTGTCCGACTCTGTGCGATCCCATAGACGGCAGCCCCCCAGGCTCCATTGTCCCTGGGATTCTCCAGGCAAGAACACTGGAGTGGGTTGCCATTTCCTTTTCCAATGCATGAAAGTGAAAAGTGAAAGTGAAGTCGCTCAGTCGTGTCTGACTCTTTGCGACCCCATGGACTGCAGCCTACCAGGCTCCTCTGTTCATGGGATTTTCCAGGCAAGAGTACTGGAGTGGGGTGCCATTACCCTAGGGCTTCATATTATACTCAGAGAACCGAGGGGGGAAATGGAAATAGAGGCAGTTACTTTTAGTTTTTAAAAGAGTACACCACACAGGCATACGGTTGTATTTAGGGGGCAGAGGAAAGGAAGTAGGCATTGTCTCCTTGGTAGTAACTCCCTCATCAGCACTTATTCATGTAGCAGTAGTAATAGTACTAAGAAAACAAAGAAAATATTTTGGTCCATATTCTTCAACATGGCTTTATGTTAAAATTTCATTAAAGAAATGAAAAAATAAATTTAGGTTAATACACAGCACATGCACAGTAAGAGAGCTGATGGATGTCTTAAAGAGACCTGATGTCTTAAAGAGACCAGTGCAGCTTTCAAAAGCCCAGTTCTGCCTACTAAATTGATATCCTTACTCAGTGGTGTTCCTAATTTAAAGAAGGATATTTGTGGAGGATTATCATAGACCTTCTCATTAGTTTTCAAAGGCTGTTGTAACAAAGTACCACAAACTTAGGTGGCTTACAACAGCAGAAATGTATTCTCTGAGTTCTGGAGGCTAGAATTTGAAAATCAAGGTGTCAGTGGGGCCACACTCCCTTTCAAGGGTCCTGCTTTGTGTCTTCCTAGCTTCTGGTCATTTCCAGTAATCCTAGGGGTCCCTTTGCTTTCAGATGCATTGCTCCAGTTTCTGCTTCCATCTTTACATGGCTGTCTTCCTTCTGTGTGTGACTGTCTATCTTTACAGTGACTGGATTTAGGACCCATATTAATCTTGCATGACTTCATCTTAATTTAAATATCTTAATTACATCTTCAAAGACTCTGGAGATGCTGGAGGTGAGGACATCAATCTATCATATTTTTTAGAGAATATAATTCAACTTATTACAAGTTTTCATTTTTTTTCCTTAACTTTTCAAAGTACTATTGGAGAATAGTTTATGATATTTAGAAAATGCAACAAAACATCACTTTTAATATTACCAAATAGATATACATTATTAACAGTTATATTTTTTCTGTAAAACTACTTAAAGGAACACTCATATATAACTTTTTAAAAAAGAGTTAAGAGAGAAGTGGCTTGTGGGCCATATTACGGGCAGGTGCTGTTTTTGTCTCAGGAGCTGTTCATGTCATTAAAGGCTGCTATGAAGAGGCTGCGTTTATAAANAACTACTTAAAGGAACACTCATATATAACTTTTTAAAAAAGAGTTAAGAGAGAAGTGGCTTGTGGGCCATATTACGGGCAGGTGCTGTTTTTGTCTCAGGAGCTGTTCATGTCATTAAAGGCTCCTATGAAGAGGCTGCGTTTATAAAGTCGGGTTCTTTGAGAAGACAAGCACCACTTACTCTAACTTATGTTTTGCTTGTTATTCCTCTGTTAAGTGTGTTTGTGGATGTGAACTGAAGAAAGTTTGGAGAGATGGAGGTTCATTATTTCTCTATTGGGGAAGAAAACCCCATGGGTTCATATGGCTACCATTTAGCAGTGTACTCCTGTCTTTTAAACTGTGTGAGAATCTGATGAGTCTGGAAGTCAAAGTTAGGGACCTCCTACTTATTTGTTGGTTTCCTTTCATATTAGGTGCTGGTTAGTATATGCAGGGTCCAAGGCAAGAACACTGGAGTGGGTTGCCATTTCCTTTTCCGTTGGGAGAGGAAATCTCAGCTCAGCGTCCCACACCCAGGAGGACACAGATTGAATTGTGCTTTTCATCCCTGTCTTTCATATGCCTGGCACAGTGTCTGGAATNTGCTGGTTAGCATATGCAGGGTCCAAGTGGGAGAGGAAATCTCAGCTCAACGTCCCACGCCCAGGAGGACACAGATTGAATTGTGCTTTTCATCCCTGTCTTTCATGTGCCTGGCACAGTGTCTGGAACATAAGTATTGGATGGCTCACCCATGCTCCTAGGAAAGAGTCTCTCAATTTAACAATCTGAGACACAGTGTGGGAGAGCCAAGGGTTAGAGTAGACTGTTTCTTCTACTCTTTATTCTTCTTGTTACCTCATTAGCCTCTGGAAAAATATCTCCTTCTCAAAAATAACTTGCTTTTTATTGAATCTCTAAAATCCTAAAATAAACAACTGTAAATTGTAAATACAATTCTACTAGGAATCCAATCCTTCCTTTTTCTCAAAAAGGGTACTTTCACTCACAGACAGCCCTGGTATTTTTTTTTTAAATTAAAAATAGAAATAGATGAACTTAGAACAACTTAGCATATGCATAGTTTTCCTGAGGAGAAAAAAAAAACACACACACAGTAGCTTTGAAACAATAAAATGTGAATCACACATAGCTGGAAGTGTGATTTAATATGTTCAGTAAATAGGCTACAGACCTGTAAATTGTACAGGTCGCCTCATATAATGACATCAGTGAGCCTTACATTTCAAGAGCATGTAGGTGAAATGTAATAAGCATTGGGTTATTTGCAAAGCTCCATTCATTTTATTAATTTTACTTAAGGTAGTTTTCTGTTGTTTAAAAATCACAATACATATTGANCTGTAAATTGTACAGGTCGCCTCATATAATGACATCAGTGAGCCTTACATTTCAAGAGCATGTAGGTGAAATGTAATAAGCATTGGGTTATTTGCAAAGCTCCATTCATTTTATTAATTTTACTTAAGGTAGTTTTCTGTTGTTTAAAAATCACCTTACATATTGAAATAAATATCTATAGCCATATAAATATTCACATGCATATAGGGAAAAATTAGAAGCATATTTATAATTGCAAGTTTATACATGAATATTTCTAAGTTTATACACATACACACTCTTGAGTGAAGTTGCTCAGCCATGTCCAACTCTCTGTGACCCCATGGACTGTAGCCTGCCAAGCTCCTCCGTCCATGGGATTTTCCAGGCAAGAATACTGAAGTGGGGTGCCATTTCCTTCCCCAGGAGATCTTTCCAACCTAGGGATCGAACCTGGGTCTTCTGCATTGCAGGCAGACTCCTTACCATCTGAGCCACCAGGGAAGTTAGCATCAAAACAGATATTTTCCATATATAAATATTATTTTCTCATATACAATTAGCTAGTATGATAGATTTAAAATGTTGAATAAATAAAAAATTTGATCTTTTACTTTAAGTAATAAATGAAGAGAAGTTGAATATAAGGAATGAGGAAGGAAGATATATAAAACACTGATGGCAGGGGTTGTCTCCACACTGGATTGTCTGACATGCTGCTGAATTTGCATATGTGCAGAGATTTCAGGGAGACGACAATAGGAGTGAGATAACCTCAGAGTATGAAGGAATCTGGTGCAGCTTCTCTAAACAAACAAAGGAATTGGAGGAATGATGGGAATATGCTAAATGATAAGGAGTAGTAGGGAGAGTGGAGGGAAAATAACACCTGGAGTTTCTCTAGGAAAGTCTCAGTCAGCCACCTGAGGGTGGAGAATGTGCTTCTCTCATCTTAAAGATACTGTTTCAGAGGAATAAATGAGATGCTCCAGTAAATCTTCATCAGTTTTATCAGAACTAGTAAGGCATTGCAGATAGTCTTCAGTAATGGGATGGGCCCTCCTTAACTAATTTTGTCCTGAGTTTAAGGTTAGTGATGCCATGGTTGCCCCAAGAGGGTATGAGGAGGTTTATTATTTGTAGAAAGAAGCATTCTGCAGAAAGCAAGAACTCCAAGTAGCTCACAAGGTCTGTAAGAGCTTGAAGAGCAAGGGAGATGGGCTTGTTTTGTTGTTGTTGTTGTTGTTGTGTGTGATTAAGGGATGCAGCCAGGCTGAAGGTTTCTGTACATGGCTTGAACTTCCAGCAGCAACGAGGGGAGCACTGGGGTTTCTAGACAGTTTGTCCACCTGTAGGGCTGAGGGCAAGAAGGAGGGATAAAGCTTAAAAGCTCTCAATAATATCTAAAACTGGACTCAGATTCTTTACTACACAAAAGAATCCTAATGTACAATCTACTGAGACCTCATATGACAAATTCAACACCTCCAAATTCTGATTGCAAGAAATTTAGTCCCCAGTTAAGGTAGTTTTAGAATATTTCTTCAAGTTTCTTACCTTATTACTAGAGATACATCAAATATTTTCCTTTCTTTCAGCCATAGGATATATTGTGCTGCCATTCAAAGTCTATCCTTAGTGCCATCAGAGTCCTGATGGGGAAAACATGCACACTCTCAATAAATAATACCTTACTAGGGAGCATTTTAACAAAGGAGTGAAGCTCAAGATTTGTTATGGGACTGAGATGGAACTGAGAGAATTGAGTAACTGCCTAAAAGGAGTGCAAAAACATGATATGAAAAGTGAAAAGAAAACGTTTTATCTCTGTCAAAATTTTGCTGCATTACATTTCTGTGTGTATGTTAGAAAACTAAAAGACACAGAGGTTGTAGCCCAATATGAGCCTTCATAGATAACTGTTAAACCTGCCACTTATTCCTGGCATGCTTGGACTCAAGCAGATAGTCATTATTTCTCCAGCTATTGTTTTCTTGAAATCAATGAACTCAAAGATAGGGTATTCGCACTAATTCAAAAGAATGATGCAGAGTTTCTGCTATTTTCTTTTAAGACACTGTGTGTATGTTTGTGTATGTGTGTGTGGCTTTGTGCTATTATTCATTTGCAATTCTGATGTATTTCATTCCCAGTTTAAAGAATCCAATTCTCTACTTTTAATTTCAGAAAATTTGAATAAGAATATAAATATCCATTCTATATATATATTTACTTTATGTTTTGGCTATTCAAGATTCTTTAAAAACTTATATAAAACAACATAGCTTTCTGTATAAGTAATTTATTACAGGTTGTTATGACTTTAAAGAATTTCAGAAAGTGAGGAGACTAAGATGTGTCAAATCTATGTGGTTTACCCAAAGTCACAAAGCTACAAAGTAATAGAGCTGGTTTCTTGCTTTTCAGCCAGTTGTCCTACTGTTGTTTTCAGTGTCATAAAAACTTAAAATATTTCTAAAAAATTTTAAAGTTGTATTAATTTTCAGGCTGGCTTGGAAGAAGATGATTTGAAATCTAACAACCACTTATTTGGAAACATCCAGTTCCCTCTAATCTAGTTTTCATATACAGCGGTTTTTCATTCAGCATATTTTGTCAAACTGCTTAGTATATAAAATAACCTCTGTGTTTTTGAAAGAGCCAAATGATAACTACCAAGGATATGCCTTCATGATGACCAAGAATCATACGGAAATTTCATCACTTAGAATTGCCCATACATTAAAACTCTAGTAAAACATTTTTAGAGGAAATGATTGAATGGAAGAAGCAACAATAATGTATCTTACCAATGACACCTTGATGATGACCAACACTTTGAAATCAGAAAGGATTAGATGTGTAATCTAACCCAATCTTTAAATTAAGTGGAAAATGCTATTATTTAGAAAACTAAATGATATTCTGAAATTTATTGTAGGTTGTTTAAAACGCATGAAATGGAATTACCTTATATACTTACAACTGATACTAGGAATATGATAAAATCTTAATAATAACAGTAACAATCAGGGATTAGTAGGGAGAAAAATCTTTTTTTTTTTTTTTAGGGCCTAGTTACATTAAAGTTACTGACACCTCCTAAGAAAAAATATTGACAATTCCTTTTCAGAGATGATTCAGTCACATATATATTTTTCTGTACCTTAAGGCTTGGGTTTTTGAAACAGAAAATATTTATTAATTGGATTTGAATTATTTAAATTTTGCATTTATTTCTTTTTGGTATAATGCACTTCTAGGGCACAATAAAATGTTAATTATAAAATAAGGTAGATGTCCCTTCAATCCCTCAGCCAATAAGTTCATAAGGATCAGTATTGTAGACACTACAGAAAACAATGGGAAAGGATCATGCCACTGTAATCACCCACACTGACTTTGAATTGGTTAAAGTGTCATGAGATACCAGGTATCAAAATTTATAAGAGTTTGGACTTCAGAAACCANCCTCTGTTAAGTGTGTTTGTGAATGTAAACTGAAGAAAGTTTGGAGAGATGGAGGTTCATTATTTCTCTGTTGGGGAAGAAAACCCCATGGGTTCATATGGCTACCATTTAGCAGTGTACTTCTTTCTTTTAAACTGTGTGAGAATCTGATGAGTCTGGAAATCAAAGTTAGGGACCTCCTACCTATTTGTTGGTTTCCTTTCATATTAGGTGCTGGTTAGCATATGCAGGGTCCAAGTGGGAGAGGAAATCTCAGCTCAACGTCCCACGCCCAGGAGGACACAGATTGAATTGTGCTTTTCATCCCTGTCTTTCATGTGCCTGGCACAGTGTCTGGAACATAAGTATTGGATGGCTCACCCATGCTCCTAGGAAAGAGTCTCTCAATTTAACAATCTGAGACACAGTGTGGGAGAGCCAAGGGTTAGAGTAGACTGTTTCTTCTACTCTTTATTCTTCTTGTTACCTCATTAGCCTCTGGAAAAATATCTCCTTCTCAAAAATAACTTGCTTTTTATTGAATCTCTAAAATCCTAAAATAAACAACTGTAAATTGTAAATACAATTCTACTAGGAATCCAATCCTTCCTTTTTCTCAAAAAGGGTACTTTCACTCACAGACAGCCCTGGTATTTTTTTTTTAAATTAAAAATAGAAATAGATGAACTTAGAACAACTTAGCATATGCATAGTTTTCCTGAGGAGAAAAAAAAAACACACACACAGTAGCTTTGAAACAATAAAATGTGAATCACACATAGCTGGAAGTGTGATTTAATATGTTCAGTAAATAGGCTACAGACCTGTAAATTGTACAGGTCGCCTCATATAATGACATCAGTGAGCCTTACATTTCAAGAGCATGTAGGTGAAATGTAATAAGCATTGGGTTATTTGCAAAGCTCCATTCATTTTATTAATTTTACTTAAGGTAGTTTTCTGTTGTTTAAAAATCACCTTACATATTGAAATAAATATCTATAGCCATATAAATATTCACATGCATATAGGGAAAAATTAGAAGCATATTTATAATTGCAAGTTTATACATGAATATTTCTAAGTTTATACACATACACACTCTTGAGTGAAGTTGCTCAGCCATGTCCAACTCTCTGTGACCCCATGGACTGTAGCCTGCCAAGCTCCTCTGTCCATGGGATTTTCCAGGCAAGAATACTGAAGTGGGGTGCCATTTCCTTCCCCAGGAGATCTTTCCAACCTAGGGATCGAACCTGGGTCTTCTGCATTGCAGGCAGACTCCTTACCATCTGAGCCACCAGGGAAGTTAGCATCAAAACAGATATTTTCCATATATAAATATTATTTTCTCATATACAATTAGCTAGTATGATAGATTTAAAATGTTGAATAAATAAAAAATTTGATCTTTTACTTTAAGTAATAAATGAAGAGAAGTTGAATATAAGGAATGAGAAAGGAAGATATATAAAACACTGATGGCAGGGGTTGTCTCCACACTGGATTGTCTGACATGCTGCTGAATTTGCATATGTGCAGAGATTTCAGGGAGACCACAATAGGAGTGAGATAACCTCAGAGTATGAAGGAATCTGGTGCAGCTTCTCTAAACAAACAAAGGAATTGGAGGAATGATGGGAATATGCTAAATGATAAGGAGTAGTAGGGAGAGTGGAGGGAAAATAACACCTGGAGTTTCTCTAGGAAAGTCTCAGTCAGCCACCTGAGGGTGGAGAATGTGCTTCTCTCATCTTAAAGATACTGTTTCAGAGGAATAAATGAGATGCTCCAGTAAATCTTCATCAGTTTTATCAGAACTAGTAAGGCATTGCAGATAGTCTTCAGTAATGGGATGGGCCCTCCTTAACTAATTTTGTCCTGAGTTTAAGGTTAGTGATGCCATGGTTGCCCCAAGAGGGTATGAGGAGGTTTATTATTTGTAGAAAGAAGCATTCTGCAGAAAGCAAGAACTCCAAGTAGCTCACAAGGTCTGTAAGAGCTTGAAGAGCAAGGGAGATGGGCTTGTTTTGTTGTTGTTGTTGTTGTTGTGTGTGATTAAGGGATGCAGCCAGGCTGAAGGTTTCTGTACATGGCTTGAACTTCCAGCAGCAACGAGGGGAGCACTGGGGTTTCTAGACAGTTTGTCCACCTGTAGGGCTGAGGGCAAGAAGGAGGGATAAAGCTTAAAAGCTCTCAATAATATCTAAAACTGGACTCAGATTCTTTACTACACAAAAGAATCCTAATGTACAATCTACTGAGACCTCATATGACAAATTCAACACCTCCAAATTCTGATTGCAAGAAATTTAGTCCCCAGTTAAGGTAGTTTTAGAATATTTCTTCAAGTTTCTTACCTTATTACTAGAGATACATCAAATATTTTCCTTTCTTTCAGCCATAGGATATATTGTGCTGCCATTCAAAGTCTATCCTTAGTACCATCAGAGTCCTGATGGGGAAAACATGCACACTCTCAATAAATAATACCTTACTAGGGAGCATTTTAACAAAGGAGTGAAGCTCAAGATTTGTTATGGGACTGAGATGGAACTGAGAGAATTGAGTAACTGCCTAAAAGGAGTGCAAAAACATGATATGAAAAGTGAAAAGAAAACGTTTTATCTCTGTCAAAATTTTGCTGCATTACATTTCTGTGTGTATGTTAGAAAACTAAAAGACACAGAGGTTGTAGCCCAATATGAGCCTTCATAGATAACTGTTAAACCTGCCACTTATTCCTGGCATGCTTGGACTCAAGCAGATAGTCATTATTTCTCCAGCTATTGTTTTCTTGAAATCAATGAACTCAAAGATAGGGTATTCGCACTAATTCAAAAGAATGATGCAGAGTTTCTGCTATTTTCTTTTAAGACACTGTGTGTATGTTTGTGTATGTGTGTGTGGCTTTGTGCTATTATTCATTTGCAATTCTGATGTATTTCATTCCCAGTTTAAAGAATCCAATTCTCTACTTTTAATTTCAGAAAATTTGAATAAGAATATAAATATCCATTCTATATATATATTTACTTTATGTTTTGGCTATTCAAGATTCTTTAAAAACTTATATAAAACAACATAGCTTTCTGTATAAGTAATTTATTATAGGTTGTTATGACTTTAAAGAATTTCAGAAAGTGAGGAGACTAAGATGTGTCAAATCTATGTGGTTTACCCAAAGTCACAAAGCTACAAAGTAATAGAGCTGGTTTCTTGCTTTTCAGCCAGTTGTCCTACTGTTGTTTTCAGTGTCATAAAAACTTAAAATATTTCTAAAAAATTTTAAAGTTGTATTAATTTTCAGGCTGGCTTGGAAGAAGATGATTTGAAATCTAACAACCACTTATTTGGAAACATCCAGTTCCCTCTAATCTAGTTTTCATATACAGCGGTTTTTCATTCAGCATATTTTGTCAAACTGCTTAGTATATAAAATAACCTCTGTGTTTTTGAAAGAGCCAAATGATAACTACCAAGGATATGCCTTCATGATGACCAAGAATCATACGGAAATTTCATCACTTAGAATTGCCCATACATTAAAACTCTAGTAAAACATTTTTAGAGGAAATGATTGAATGGAAGAAGCAACAATAATGTATCTTACCAATGACACCTTGATGATGACCAACACTTTGAAATCAGAAAGGATTAGATGTGTAATCTAACCCAATCTTTAAATTAAGTGGAAAATGCTATTATTTAGAAAACTAAATGATATTCTGAAATTTATTGTAGGTTGTTTAAAATGCATGAAATGGAATTACCTTATATACTTACAACTGATACTAGGAATATGATAAAATCTTAATAATAACAGTAACAATCAGGGATTAGTAGGGAGAAAAATCTTTTTTTTTTTTTTTAGGGCCTAGTTACATTAAAGTTACTGACACCTCCTAAGAAAAAATATTGACAATTCCTTTTCAGAGATGATTCAGTCACATATATATTTTTCTGTACCTTAAGGCTTGGGTTTTTGAAACAGAAAATATTTATTAATTGGATTTGAATTATTTAAATTTTGCATTTATTTCTTTTTGGTATAATGCACTTCTAGGGCACAATAAAATGTTAATTATAAAATAAGGTAGATGTCCCTTCAATCCCTCAGCCAATAAGTTCATAAGGATCAGTATTGTAGACACTACAGAAAACAATGGGAAAGGATCATGCCACTGTAATCACCCACACTGACTTTGAATTGGTTAAAGTGTCATGAGATACCAGGTATCAAAATTTATAAGAGTTTGGACTTCAGAAACCAGGATTTTAATCCAGTTTTAGAATACTATGGCACTCAGAATCTGTTAAAACAGCCATCCTGGGTTCTCTTATATGGTAATGATAACAGCGAAATCTACTGGAGAAGGTGGCCAGGAAGATTTCATGTAAATAAAGCTTTAAGACAATGCCTTGTTAACCCTTGTTGAACCCCATTGTGAGTTCAGTAAATGGTAGCTCTTATCATTGTTATTTGACATGAAGTGGAATAGAGAATAATTAACAACTCAATTTTGGTGACTACAGTAGTTACTAAAAGTGTTACCTAATGTGACTAGTAAAATATAAGCAAGAGCTTGACAAAAATATAGGGAGACAATAGAAAGATTGTCCCCATGATGGGAAATGATAATCAGAAGTAGGAAGAGTATGAAATTATTGAGCTTCATAGAACAGCCTGAGTAGGGTGGAGTGAGAACTCCCTATTTTAGATAGCAATAGTAGTTGTAATAGGGCTATAATATAATGTCTGTTTGATCCAGGATCTTGGAAACTAATGCAGAAGAACCTAAACAATATCTCCCAAGTGGTTTCTCATCTCTGCACTTAATTGATGTTGAGAAGAGTGGGCTGTAAAACTAAGAAAAGAGCAAAGTCCATAAGACCCTTGATGTAACAGAAATCCTTGGACCATTGACTATTATTAGAATTTTAAGGAATGTCTATGGCATAGAAAAGCTTTTGCTCCTGAAGAAAGAAAATGCCATTGCATTCATGTTAAAGGTAGAAGTAGCTATATTTCTTACAAAAAGCTGTAAAAAGAAGAGAAGCAAAAAGAAAAGAGGAAAAGGAAAGATAAACCCATTTGAATACAGAATTCCAAAGAATAGCAAGGAGAGATAAGAAAGCCTTCTTCAGTGATCAATGCAAAAAAATAGAGGAAACAATAGAATGGGAAAGACTAGAAATCTCTTCAAGAAGGTTAAAGATACCAAAGGAACATTTCACGCAAAGATGAGCTCAATAAAGGAAAGAAATCGTATGAACCTAACAGAAGAAGAAGATATTAAGAAGAGGTGGCAAGAATACACAGAAGAACTGCACCAAAAAGATCTTCACCACTCAGATAATCATGAAGGTGTGATCACTCACATTCACCTAGAGCCGGACATCCTGGAATGTGAAGTCAAGTGGGCCTTAGGAAGCATCAGTACGAACAAAGCTAGAGGAGGTGATGGAATTCCAGTTGAGCTATTTCAAACCCTAAAAGATGATGCTGTGAAAGTGCTGCACTCAATATGCCAGCAAATTTGGAAAACTCAGCAGTGGCCACAGGACTGGAAAAGGTCAGTTTTCATTCCAATCCCAAANTGTCCCAGTACTATACTTTCTTTATGACTCTAACTTTCTAGTATAGTCTGAAGTCAGGGAGGTTGATTTCTCTAGCTCTCTTTTGCTGTCTCAAAATTGTTTTGGCTATTTGGAGTCTTTCGTGTTTCCATGTGAATTGTGAAATTTTTTGGTTATAGTTTTTTTTTTTTAATGCCACTGGTAATTTGATAGGGGTTACACTGAATTTTTCAATTGCTTTGGGTGAAAAGAAAGTGACAGTCACACAGCATGTCTGACTCTTTGCAATCCCATGGACTGTAGCCAGCCTGGCTCCTTTGTCCTTGGAATTCTCCAGGCAAGAATACTGGAGTGAGTTGCCATTCCTTTCTCCAGGAGATCTTCCCAACCCAGGAATTGAACCTGGGTCTCCTGCATTGCCAGCAGATGCTTCATCAACTGATCCACTAGAGAAGCTTTTGGTAGTATAATCATTTTGACAATTTAAAACGCGGTATATCTCTCCACCTATTTGTGTCATCTTTGATTTCTTTCATCAGTGTGTTACAGTTTCTACATACAGGTCTTTTGTCTCTTTAGGCAGATATTTTATTTTTTTTATTCTAATGGTGAATGGGANATCATTTTGACAATTTAAATCGTGGTATATCTCTCCACCTATTTGTGTACTCTTTGATTTCTTTCATCAGTGTGTTACAGTTTCTACATACAGGTCTTTTGTCTCTTTAGGCAGATATTTTATTTTTTTATTCTAATGGTGAATGGGATTGTTTCCTTAATTTCTCTGACTTTTTGTTGTTAGTGAATCGGAAATGTAAGGGATTTCTGTGTATTAATTGTATATCCTGTGACCTTACTAAATTCATTGATTAGCTCTAGTAATTTCTTGGTGCATTTTAGGATTTTCTACCTATACTATCATGTCAACTGCAAACAGTAAAGAATTTTACTTCTTCTTTTCAAATCTGAATCCTTTTTCTTTTTCTTTTCTGATTGCTGTGGCTAGGACTTCCAAAAATATATTGGATATTAGTTTTGAGAGTGGGCACCCTTGTCTTGTTCCTGCTCTCAGAGGAAATGCTTTCAGTTTTTCATCATTGAGAATAATGTTTGCTGTGGGTTTGTTGTACATGACCTTTATTATGCTGAGGTATGTTCCTTGTATGCCTACTTTCTGGGGAGTTTTTATCATGATGGGTATTGAATTTTGTTGAAAGTTTTCTCTGCATCTATTGAGATGATCATTTGGTTTTTATCTTTCAGTTTGTCAATATGGCATATCACATCGATTGATTTGCATATACTGAAGAATCTTTGCATTCCTGGGATAAACCCCACTTGGTCATGATGTACTATTCTTTTAATGTGTTCTTGGATTATGTCAGTGGGTGTTTTCAATCTGAAAATTTGTGTCCTTTAGTTTAGGGAAAAGTTCTTCAATACTTGCCTTGTTTTATTTGCTCCTATTTTCTTATACTGTGTTACATATTTGACCACCTACTCTAACTTCTAATTTTCTTTTTTTCTTTATAGTCCATCTCTGTTTGCTTGTTTGGTTCTACCTCTAGAATGATTCTCAACTTTGGCTCAAATTTTTACTTAATTTTTGGTTTTGCTGTCATGTTTTTAATTTCTAGGAGCTGTTCTTCAATTCTGATACATTTTTCTCATACACTGTCTCTTTGATGAATGTAGAAATGTTTGTATAGTGTTAATCTTAACTGTGCAATTTCCAATTATTTTCTTTCTGTGTAATGTCTTTATTTCTATGCATTATTATTTTGTTTGCTTTGTTTCTTTTATGTTGTAGCTTATCATCCAATGCCTGATGACCTTATTCTGGCCTTTATATTTAAAAATAAAATATCACAAATATAACTGGAATCTGTTCATGGCCATAGGGGAAGAAGAGCTTGTCAAGTAGATTTTCTTTTCTCTCGGAGATAGAACTTTCTCTTTTTCTCTCTAGATAGATAGATATAGACAGATAAATGTATCCACATATATATATCTCATATACATACCTAAAAATGTATATGTTTAAGTAGATATCTTCTGTCTCTCTATCAAGTTCCAAGTGGTAAAATATTANATCTGTTCATGGCCATAGGGGAAGAAGAGCTTGTCAAGTAGATTTTCTTTTCTCTCGGAGACAGAACTTTTCTCTTTTTCTCTCTAGATAGATAGATATAGACAGATAAATGCATCCACATATATATATCTCATGTACATACCTAAAAATGTATATGTTTAAGTAGATATCTTCTGTCTCTCTATCAAGTTCCAAGTGGTAAAATGTTATTTTTCATGTTCAACTGAACACATATACACATATATATATATACCTTCATGTGAAATAATTATCTTTTTAATTATTTTAGTCTGGAAAATCTCTTTTATTTTCTCATGAAATTAATAGCATTTTCTTCTGTTCTTTGAGATGTCTATGTTATAAGAGTAGTAGAGAATCTAATAACTAGAGGATCTTTAATATGTCTTTCACTAACTAGAATATTGCTGTAATTTTATTTCAGTGTATTTTTTTGAGCTGTGTAATTTTTCAAATAGATTCAGAAAATAAAACTGTAGCCATGGAAAATAATGCATGTTGAAATATCCTATTAGAAATCAGTTNGTAGCCAGCCTGGCTCTTTTGTCCTTGGAATTCTCCAGGCAAGAATACTGGAGTGAGTTGCCATTCCTTTCTCCAGGAGATCTTCCCAACCCAGGAATTGAACCTGGGTCTCCTGCATTGCCAGCAGATGCTTCATCAACTGATCCACTAGAGAAGCTTTTGGTAGTATAATCATTTTGACAATTTAAAACGCGGTATATCTCTCCACCTATTTGTGTCATCTTTGATTTCTTTCATCAGTGTGTTACAGTTTCTACATACAGGTCTTTTGTCTCTTTAGGCAGATATTTTATTTTTTTTATTCTAATGGTGAATGGGATTGTTTCCTTAATTTCTCTGACTTTTTGTTGTTAGTGAATCGGAAATGTAAGGGATTTCTGTGTATTAATTGTATATCCTGTGACCTTACTAAATTCATTGATTAGCTCTAGTAATTTCTTGGTGCATTTTAGGATTTTCTACCTATACTATCATGTCAACTGCAAACAGTAAAGAATTTTACTTCTTCTTTTCAAATCTGAATCCTTTTTCTTTTTCTTTTCTGATTGCTGTGGCTAGGACTTCCAAAAATATATTGGATATTAGTTTTGAGAGTGGGCACCCTTGTCTTGTTCCTGCTCTCAGAGGAAATGCTTTCAGTTTTTTATCATTGAGAATAATGTTTGCTGTGGGTTTGTTGTACATGACCTTTATTATGCTGAGGTATGTTCCTTGTATGCCTACTTTCTGGGGAGTTTTTATCATGATGGGTATTGAATTTTGTTGAAAGTTTTCTCTGCATCTATTGAGATGATCATTTGGTTTTTATCTTTCAGTTTGTCAATATGGCATATCACATCGATTGATTTGCATATACTGAAGAATCTTTGCATTCCTGGGATAAACCCCACTTGGTCATGATGTACTATTCTTTTAATGTGTTCTTGGATTATGTCAGTGGGTGTTTTCAATCTGAAAATTTGTGTCCTTTAGTTTAGGGAAAAGTTCTTCAATACTTGCCTTGTTTTATTTGCTCCTATTTTCTTATACTGTGTTACATATTTGACCACCTACTCTAACTTCTAATTTTCTTTTTTTCTTTATAGTCCATCTCTGTTTGCTTGTTTGGTTCTACCTCTAGAATGATTCTCAACTTTGGCTCAAATTTTTACTTAATTTTTGGTTTTGCTGTCATGTTTTTAATTTTTAGGAGCTGTTCTTCAATTCTGATACATTTTTCTCATACACTGTCTCTTTGATGAATGTAGAAATGTTTGTATAGTGTTAATCTTAACTGTGCAATTTCCAATTATTTTCTTTCTGTGTAATGTCTTTATTTCTATGCATTATTATTTTGTTTGCTTTGTTTCTTTTATGTTGTAGCTTATCATCCAATGCCTGATGACCTTATTCTGGCCTTTATATTTAAAAATAAAATATCACAAATATAACTGGAATCTGTTCATGGCCATAGGGGAAGAAGAGCTTGTCAAGTAGATTTTCTTTTCTCTCGGAGATAGAACTTTCTCTTTTTCTCTCTAGATAGATAGATATAGACAGATAAATGTATCCACATATATATATCTCATATACATACCTAAAAATGTATATGTTTAAGTAGATATCTTCTGTCTCTCTATCAAGTTCCAAGTGGTAAAATATTATTTTTCATGTTCAACTGAACACATATACACATATATATATACCTGCATGTGAAATAATTATCTTTTTAATTATTTTAGTCTGGAAAATCTCTTTTATTTTCTCATGAAATTAATAGCATTTTCTTCTGTTCTTTGAGATGTCTATGTTATAAGAGTAGTAGAGAATCTAATAACTAGAGGATCTTTAATATGTCTTTCACTAACTAGAATATTGCTGTAATTTTATTTCAGTGTATTTTTTTGAGCTGTGTAATTTTTCAAATAGATTCAGAAAATAAAACTGTAGCCATGGAAAATAATGCATGTTGAAATATCCTATTAGAAATCAGTTCCTTAGTTAAGAAACCACTCTGAAGATCGATTTGACGTTTGACTTGAATATTTTGGGCATTAGCACAAATGCATTTTCATCATCACTCCCTTGTGATTTGAAACAGTTACAGTGTTTTTTTTTCTTTTTTTTTTTTTTTTGCTGACTGTATTTCTAAGGGAACATGGCTTTGTGTTAGAGGAGCAGAGAGAAAACTTCCTTGAGCACTTTATGAAATTGTTTTTCAGTCAGTAAGTCATGTAGACTATGACCCCATGGACTGCAGCATGCTAAGCTTCCCTGTCCATCACTGTCTCCTGGAGCGTGCTCAAATTTATCTATACAATTAGGTTTGTTATTTCAAAGATAGGGTAGTGGAGAGAAATCAATGAACACACATCCTCTCTCTTTTTCTCTCTTTTACTTTCTCTCTCATATCCTTTTTTATTTTTTCTTAAAAATATGAAAGGCCTAATTCATCTCTTTTTTGTTAAGATCAGGAAATATAAATCTTTATCCCTATGCATAAAGCAAAGCCAAAAGAGTGATTCCATTTTAACAGCATTAGTGATGAAGATTAAACATCAAAGGAAGAGAATGTGATAATGGGGGAAGAGAAGAAGTAGCAAAAGGAAAGATGGCAAGAAAAATGGAGCAGAATCTAGGTTCTAAGAAATTGGTTAGAAGTAGCACAGAGTCAGACACGACTAAAGTGACTTAGCAGCAGCAGCAGCAGCAGCATAGTGATAAAATTGTCTTGGGTTGTGGATTTGGGTGTGATAATTAACAGTTACACCCTGTCCTTTAAATTCTTGTTTAGACTATTTACATTTTTTAGTAAACCCCTTGAGTCACATAACTGTAGTCCATGGAGTTGCAAAGAATCAGACATGACTGAGCTACTGAACTGAACTAAGTCACATAATACACAGCCTATAGTGGAGGAAATTATTTTTGGAGTGCAGCAGCTGAGACCCACATCTGATGTCCCTAAAGCATGCCTACCTCCATAAGTTCCTTCTTACCTAATTAACATAGTCCTAATTTCCAGTTGTGAAGGCAAAGCAAATCTTTTGAGCCAAGTAGAAAAAGGTAGATGAAAGTAGTGTCTTACATTTGGGGTAAATTGTACATTGATATTGATATCATTATAATTAAGCATTTATGACAATAAAATGAGTATAATAATGCATTCAGAAGAATGTCTCTTGTTATCTCAGAATAAGGACACATACTTTAGATGGGAGAAAACATTAAACTGATGATACTTAGCAACTATTTTTGACTTAACATCCTCCATGACGCCATCTGGTAAAATACAGAAAATATATTTCTGCTGGAAAATCTGATATTTTCAGTTCACTGAAATAATCTTTCTCTAACTGCTATAGGAAAATTATGTTTTGTATAGCACTGCCTTCCATATGATTTGTTCCATTCACTACTCAGAAATTTATTCTGGGACAATTAGATGCATGATATAGTTAATCACATATCATTACCACTGTATTTAAGAAGAAAAGTAAAGGAAGTGTATCTGAAAATTATGCACGAATGTTTGCAGGAATTGTTGAATTTAGTCTAGAACGCAATGAAAAAGGTGTGCATGTGGATTAATTATAGTAATGAGTTACTGTGCAGATTTGTTTTTATATGTTAATATAAAATTGATATATTAATCAATTTTAATCAATTTTATATCAATTTTATATTGACAAGGCATTCCTACAGATCACATGATTTCATGACTTGGTTTAATTTTTGCAAAACCTCAGAAAGTGTCATTATCCTCATTTTCAGAATAGGAAATGCTGATCCTGATTCATAGTAATAGGACATCACCTAAGACTACACCACTAGTAAATGACAGAGGCAGAATACAAGTTTTGTGGTTCTAATCCTATTCTGTTTTCATAAATTTTAAATTATTCATGACCTATATCATCCATGACCCCTGATGAATTTATGTTAATTAGATTTTATGAGTTGTCCTTATTCCAGCATGTCAAAATAACATGTTGTATGGTCATCCTTCTCAATCTAAAAAATCACAATACCATGCCTAAAAGTGAGTATATTTCTGAGTGGCATGAGATAGAGCATTTGAGGTTGATAAGTCAAAAATATCTGAGATATAAGATAAAGATATGTTTGACATCAAGGTTGATGCTCTGTGATACATTTTAAAACAAATTTGTTAAAATTTTTAAAAATGTCTAATGAACTTGAAATCTACTATAATGAAAATGGTTACATTTTACAAATTTTGAATCTCGTTTTGGTTAGGTTTCAGCTTTTTAAGGATAGTAGCATATNATATGTTTGACATCAAGGTTGATGCTCTGTGATACATTTTAAAACAAATTTGTTAAAATTTTTAAAAATGTCTAATGAACTTGAAATCTACTATAATGAAAATGGTTACATTTTACAAATTTTGAATCTCGTTTTGGTTAGGTTTCAGCTTTTTAAGGATAGTAGCATATCTCTCTATCTATACACATCAATATCTATATCTGTATCTGTATATATGTATATATCTTCTTTCCTAGAACCAGGAGTCTGAAACTGGTATACTGGAAATATTTTACCTAACAGGTATGCTAAATGAAAGTTCCAAGTTTCACACATTTCTGAGGATCAAGGTGAAAAGTTCATAGCGCATTTTTTAGGGAATCATATCTACTTCCTTTAAAAACTCTTCATCTGATTTGTACTAAAATTTAATAACTAACTAACTTATCATTTCAACTTCATAAAATTCTTTATGAGACAACAAAATCCTAACTCCTAGCTCCTGGTCTCTGAAGGATGATGATCTCCAAATGCAGTTTCCCTTAACCTTCTAAAAGTAATTGGGTTAATCCAGCTACCATAAGTGTGAAATTGAGGAGCTGCTTGCTAAGATTGATTTTGGTATTGTCACATGTCATCTGAGAGCTGCTTGTCTGATCATGTTGCCACTGTACAAAATAAGCCTGACTATAAAGGATAAAATGATTATTTTGATATTCAGACGCATTTCATTGTTAACCCTGAACAGAATGGGGAAAAATTTATTTTATCTTAAGTGATTCTATCCATTTCTCTGGGAAATCGTTTATCTAGTTACTATGTTAGTAGGAGAGCAAAGATAATGGGAGAAATCTTCCATTATTCTTACCTATGATTTTAAATATAAAATTTTAATAAAATGGATTTGGGGGCTTTAGTTTTTTTTAAAGCACCCAATGTAAGAAAATGAACTATTGGAAACTTG
>SJYW01041683.1:296028-360921 GCA_006410735.1 Raphicerus campestris | reverse complement strand
ACTCATTTGAAAAGACCCTGATGCTAGAAAAGATTGAAAGCGGGAGGAGAAGGGGATGACAGAGGATGAGATGGTTGGATGGCATCACCAACTCAATGGACATGAATTTTAGTAAACCCTGGGAGCTGGTGATGGACAGGGAGGCCTGGCGTGCTGCATTCCATGGGGTCACAAAGAGTTGGACATGACTGAGCAACTGAACTGAACTAAACTCTGAGGCTTGCCATTCTAGGACATATTTGCAGCATTATTGACCTTTTTGTTTCCTTACCTCCCCCCATCTCTAATCTGTAAAAGAACCTGACATCCAGACCCCAATAAGATGGTTATTTTGAGATGTTAGTTTGCTATCATCTCTGTCAGCCAGGTTTCTATATAAAGCCATATTCCTTGCCTCAATACCTTGGCCTGTCTTTTGGTGAGCAGAAAGAGTTAGGACTAATAGTACCAGAAGAGCCATGGTGGAAATAATGTTTCCACATATGATCCCTAGGGTGCCAGTTTGTGTCTCTGGAGGCAACTGAGCCATATTTTAGAGTATTATTCTCAAATTAACCTACAGTTAGACACATACATATGTCTTTTTCTATATTGTGTATCTTTTTACACAAATAGATACCTGCTATACATGCTGCAGTGCACTTTGTTTAAAAAGTGATCTTTACACAAGTATTTTAAGTCAAGGTTTAAAAGTAAAGTGAATTTCTGAGGCATGTTAATTGCATACACTTCTATGTTGGTGTTCAAATTACTGATTTTGTTTGTTTTGTTCTTTTAAATCACAGTTGTGATTTTATTTACTTCTGCTGAAACTGCAGAGGGCACTGTAATCCTTACAAAAGCATGGCATAGCCTGGATGGTGCTTTTCAGTTCTTGAGGATAGTGCACATTTTAGGATTTGGAGAAGATTCTGATATTACAAATATACATCATTTCAAATTACTCAGTTCTTATAGGCAGCTCATTCAAAATCAGTTGCAAATATTTGTATCATGCCACACCTTCAACAGGAGTAATTTTTGTTTAGTGGATTCAGTGTTAAATTTGGACAGCAGTGCGTCTTGCCTTAATTTTTTGACAACTGTTTGTGGTGATTGTAGACATAGTATCCCTTTCTTTATATAATCATGGTCACACAGGGTTTGTGTGGCATCTGAGTTAGTCTGATTTTACCATTTATAAACTATTGCTTCATTAGAAAATCATTTATCTCTGTGACTCACCATTTTCTCATCCACAAAATGGGGGAATTGGTATTCCTAAGATTCCTTTCAGCTTTGATAAGTCTATAATGTCTTCATAAAAAAAGAAACTTTTAAAAATAGAGTATGCTGCTGATAAGCTGCTAAGTCACTTCAGTTGTGTCCTACTCTGTGCGACCCCATAGATGGCAGCCCACCAGGCTCCCCCGTCCCTGAGATTCTCCAGGCAAGAATACTGGAGTGGGTTGCCATTTCTTTCTCCGATAAATGCATGAAAGTGAAAAGAGAAAGTGAAGTCTTTCAGTCGTATCCAACTCTTAGCGACCCCATGGACTGCAGCCTACCAGGCTCCTCCATCCGTAGGATTTTCCAGGCAAGAGTACTGGAGTGGGGTGACAATGCCTTCATATAGATGAGTGTAAAGTAGAGTACGGATGTGTGAGGGGGTGGAAAAGTGATGTAGGTTACAGACAAAATCTAAGGTGATAACAGTGCTGCAGAGACTGATGGCAGTCCACCAAAATCTGTTCTCTTTCTGGCTCGAAAGTAAGATTATCCTCCCAGCCTGTCTTACACCTAGTCTGCTACTTCTAGGACTAGATACTAAAAACTTCACAGGGGTACCTTTCCTTGCTTGTCCTGGTAAACATCCTTCCAGTTTACCGTATCGACCATTCCAAACCTTGACCATTCTCCCCAGTCCTGGGTCCCATCCTCCTTACTGAGAAACCGTAACTGTTAGGTAAATCATATCTCACCTCCCAGCCCTCCCACCCGTACAGCCTGCACTCCAACTGATCAGGCCCACCAATTCTTGCCACCTTTCATGCATTTCCTGAAAATGGGGCATCTGCTGTTTCTGAGGTGGATCTATTCATATATGACCCCAATTCTTTCCTTTCAGTCTCCTCTAGGACTTTGCTTCAGCAACTATTCTCTATTTCAGAAAAATGCTGAAAAACGACAGAAAGAAGAATCACTGTAATTCTACTAGTCTAACAAAAGTATCTTGGATTTTCAAGTGAATATTCCTTATCACCCACGCATCAAATTTCATCTTCTCTAAAGTGACTCTTGAGAAATCTGTATGCGTGTGAGGAAGCAACAGTTAAAACTGGACATGGAACAACAGACTCGTTCCAAATTGGAGAAGGAGTATGTCAAGGCTCTATATTGTCACCCTGCTTATTTAGCTTATGTGCAGAGTACATCATGAGAAACGCTGGGCTGGATGAAGCACAAGCTGGAATGAAGACTGCTGGGAGAAATATCAATAACCTCAGATATGCAGATGATACTACCCTTATGGCAGAAGGTGAAGTGGAACTAAAAAGCCTCTTGATGAAAGTGAAAGAGGAGAATGGAAATGTTGGCTTAAAGCTCAACATTCAGAAAACTAAGATCATGGCACCTGGCCCCATTGCTTTATGGCAAATAGATGGGGGAACAGTGGAAACAGTGTCAGACTTTATTTTGGGAGGCTCCAAAATCACTGCAGATGGTGACTTCAGTCATGAAATCAAAAGATGCCTGCTCCTTGGAAGAAAAGTTATGATCAAACTAGACAGCATATTAAAAAGCAGAGATATTACTTTGCCAACAAAGGTCCATCTAGTCAAGGGTATGGTTTTTCCAGTGGTCATGTATGGATGTGAGAGTTGGACTGTAAAGAAAGCTGAGCACGGAAGAATTGATGCTTTTGAACTGTGGTGTTGGAGAAGACTCTTGAGAGTCCCTTGGACTGCGAAGAGATCCATTCAGTCCATCCTAAAGGAAATCAGTCCTGAATATTCATTGGAAGGACTGATGCTGAAGCTGAAACTTCAATACTTTGGCCACCTGATATGAAGAACTGACTCATTTGAAAAGACCCTGATGCTGGGAAGGATTGAAGGCAGGAGGAGAAGAGGAGGAGAAGAAGATGAGATGGTTGGATGGCATCACCAGCTCAATGGATATAAGTCTGAATAAACTTCAGGAGTTGGTGATGGACAGGGAGGCCCGGCGTGCTGCAGTCAATGGAGTCGCAAAGAGTCGGACACAACTGAGCGACTGAATTGAACCGAACTGAAAGTGACTTACATTAAGTTTCTTTCCAATCTTTTCTTGAGCAGTTGCAAGAAATCCGTATAGAGAAGCAGCCACATTTATATTTTCAGAAATGGAATCACTCTGTATGTACTGGTGTGAAATTTGCTTTTTATACAAACAAATCAATATATATTTTTTCCTTATTTGCCTAATATTTTTTCCTCATTTTCAGTTATATGGTTACATTGTCATTTATTTAATCATGCTCTTATGGATATTGAGATTGCTGCCCATTTTTCAATATAGCTAATAATAGAATATCCATCTATATACCTCTTTATTCTTTCATGATTTTATTTTCATAGAAGAAATTACTAGAATTCAAAATATTAACCCAAATGATATTTTAGTTTTGAGTTATAATAACTATTACCAAATTTCTTCCTAAATAATTTGTATGGCAGCCATATAATCTGCCATACAAATCTGAATGTTCATTTCTTCACTCCTTCTCCATCACATGATATTATCAGTATTTCTATTTTTGCAGTTTTATGGAGAAAAATATTTTCTATTTTAATTTGCAATTCCCTGACTGCAAATAGGATTGTATATCCTTTCATTGCTTTTAGTAATATTTACATCTTAGTTTTGATTTTGTTCCTATGCCCATTTTTAAATGTAGATTGTATATGTGTTCAAATATTTTTCTCACTTTAAAAAATTTGCCTGTTTTCTTACTTTTGAGTCTTAAGAGTCCTTTATATATCCTAGATATGTCCTTTACCAGATGTTATTTACATATATATGCTTCCATTTTATGAGTTATATTAACAATGTCCTTCATACAACAAAGATTTATAGTTTTTATGAAGCTGAATTTGTCATGTTTTTTTCTTTTATGGATTGTACTTTGGGACATATCTAAGGACTGTTGGCCTAACCTAGTTCACAAAATTTTTCTTTGTGTTTACTTTAAGAGTTTTGTAGGTTTAGATGTTAAATTATGTCTATGGTCTATTTTGGATTAGTTTTTCTTTAAGATGAGATATATGGAATTTTGTTCATTTTTGGTATATATATAGTCATTTGTGCCAGCACCATTCATTGAAAAGGTTCTGTTTGCTACATTGAATTAAAAAAGTCATACTTTTTAGTTCAAAAAGTCATTTGATCTCTTTGTGTCTATTCTGGACTATTTAATTCCCTTGATACACNATTTTTGGTATATATATAGTCATTTGTGCCAGCACCATTCATTGAAAAGGTTCTGTTTGCTACATTGAACTAAAAAAGTCATACTTTTTAGTTCAAAAAGTCATTTGATCTCTTTGTGTCTATTCTGGACTATTTAATTCCCTTGATACACATGTCTATCTTTGTTATTTTTTTAGGCTTCTAAATTTTAGGGCAGTTTGTTATACAGCAGTATATAGCTGACAGAGTCACTGTCAAGAATATGAAAGGTGTGAGATTTAACTTTTCTTGTAAGCCAACAAGTCAGCTTGGCACAGTTTCATGGATGCTAGTAGAAGATCCAAGACTTCTGGGTCAAGGATGGAGAAAAGTTTATTATAAAAAGCAAAAATTTATTACTTATTATTGTAATAACAGTAGCCAGAACATCAGCATTTTTGTACTAGTTTTCTGAACCCCAGTTCCCACAAGACAATGCAAAGGGGGACACTTCTACATACAGTGGATATAATCACAAAAGAGGAACCTTGAGCTTAAGAAATCCTTATCTTTTATAATGGGCAGTAAGTGTGCCTTCTCTTTACTCTGCAATGAGATAAGTGAGTGAGTGAGTGAGTGAGTGGAGTTGCTCAGTCGTGTCCGACTCTTTGCAACCCCATGGACTGTAGCTTACCAGGCTTCTCTGTCAATGGGATTCTCCAGGCAAGAATACTGGAGTGGGTTACCATTTCCTTCTCCAGGGGATCTTCCCAACCCAGGGATCGAACCTAGGTCTCCTGCATTGGAGGCAGACGCTTTAACCTCTGAGCCACCATCTTCACTTTCCAGGATGTTCTTTATACAAATATCTTTGGAAAGACGTGTTGGAATAAAGGGCACCCAGTGCTTTACTTACAAGATCTACAGAAACTTGAGACCTATGGATAATTGTGATAATTGTCTTCCAATAGTCATGATTACTTCTTTCCTGAAATTTTCTATATATGATAGAAATAAAAGTCATGACACCTATTAGCCACTCAAAAAATAAAAAAGAGAAACAAGTGAAATTAATTTTAATAACATTTTAGTTAAACAAGTATATCCAGGATATTATCGCTTCAACATGTAATCACCATGATATATGGTTCACTCAAGAAGAGCAGGTTACAAATCACTACATGTACACTGATGCAGTTATTGTGAAAAAGAATGAAAGATTCATTGATCTAAATGTTTTAAAAATAACTGTTCTACTTATGACTTAAACATGTGACTTAAACATGGGCATTTAAGTCACTTCAAATAAATATTAGCAACTATCCTTGTTAAAAAAAAACCCAAAACCTAAAAGCATATCATCAGTGTACAGAAGCTTTAATAAAATATTTTTACATTGTGTTCTTCATACAAAAATCTCCAAAATGAGTGTATTTTATATTCACTCTATGTCACAATTCTAATGCCAAATTTTTATCAGAGATACTTAAATTTGTGGAGATTTTATAAAATTTATCATTGAAAAAATAGATTCACATATTGAAGTTATCGTAAGCATACTTAAACACTTTCTAAAAACTGAATCAACTATCAGTTTTTAAATGAAGTTAAAAACTTAATTCCTCAGGTGTACTAGGCACATTTAAAATCCTCAATAGCCACATGGGACTGGTGGAGTTTGTATTGGACAGTATAGCTCTGACCCCTGTGATTCTCATATACGTCCCTTCACTGATTCCCTTCTTTCTAGTCATTGCTCTTTGGTTTCCTTGGTAAGCGCCTTATCTTTGCCTTATTCTTGGACATTATGTTTCCTGATGGCTTCATTCAAAGTCCTCTGCTCTTTTTAATCTGTCACCTTTCATTGCTGTAGTTATCATTTGTAGGTTGATAACTCCCAAATCTGTATCTCTAAACCAAAATCTTTTCTGAGCTTTAGAAATATACATCTGACTCTTTACTGGACATTACATGAATGTTTCACAGTCATCTCAGAATTGCCCAAACAAGTTTCATATTTTTCATTACATTAGCTCTACCTCCTTTATTTGGGCTTCCCAGGTACCTGAAGAATCCCATGGACAGAGGAGCCTGGTGGACCACATTGCATAGGGTTTCAAAGAGTCAGACATGACTGAAGCAACTTAGNGATTTTTTTCATCAATGTTTTATGGTTTTCTATATATATAGGTCTTTTGTTTCTTTAGGTAAATTTATTCTAATTTTATTATTTTCATTGCATTGGTGAATGGGATTGTTTTCTTAATTTCTCTTTTTGTTTTCTCGTTGTTAATGTATAGGAATGCAAGGGATTTCTGTGTATTAATTTTATATCCTGCAACTTTACTACGTTCATTGATTAGCTCTAGTAATTTTCTGGTGGTGTCTTTAGGGTTTTCTATGTAGAAGATCATGTCATCTGCTAGCAGTGAGTTTTACTCCTTCTTTTCCAACCTGGATTCCTTTTATTTATTTTTCTTCTCTTATTGCTGTGGTTAAAACTTGCAAAACTATGTTGAATAGTGGTGGTGAGAGTGGGCAACCTTGTCTTGTTACTGAATTTAGGGGAAATGCTTTCATTTTTTTTGCCATTGAGGATAATGTTTGCTGTGGGTTTATCACAGATGGCTTTTATTATGTTGAGGTATGTTCCTTCTATGAGTGCTTTCTGGAGAGGTTTTTTTTTTTTTTTAATCATAAATAGGTATTGAATTTTGTCAAAGGCTTTTTCTGCATCTATTGGGGTAATCATATGGTTTTTATCTTTCAGTTTATTAATGTGGACAAGGTGAGTTCAATATTCTCATTTCTGTTTCACAGTTAAGCAAGCTAAAATTAAAAGACTGAATTATTTGCCTTTGAATCAGAAGTGGAATGCAGGTCCAGTACTTATGTACCACTAGTACTGCTTTAAAAAAGGGTTTATTAAGCATCCACGTACATGATTAATTTTTTTTCAAACACTTTTTACCTTTTACTTTTTCTCCAAAAGACCATGGCCATTATCTGAGGCTTTGTGGACCTTGTGGTCTCTGTTACAATTACTCAGTTCTGCCATCGCAGTCTGAAAGCAGCTATAGATAATTTATAAATGAATAGGAATGGTGGTATTCTAATAAAATTTTATTTAGAGACAATGAAACAAATTCATTTAATTTTTACATATCATAANGTCTCTGTTACAATTCTCAGTTCTGCCATCACAGTCTGAAAGCAGCTATAGATAATTTATAAATGAATAGGAATGGTGGTATTCTAATAAAATTTTATTTAGAGACAATGAAACAAATTCATTTAATTTTTACATATCATAAAATATTCTTCTTTCATTTTTTGAATTTAACCATTCAAAAATGTAAAAACCATTCTTATTTCCTGAGTCTTATGAAAATAGAAGGTAGGCTGGATTTGGCCTGTGGGCCTGTTTGCCCCTGTTTTAGGAGGTCTATTTGTGGTATTAATGTGAATTGCAATTTATATCCATAATTTATGTGTTTTCTTATATATATGGGCTTGTTACTTTGTGAGACTCTTTAAATTGTAAAATTTCCAGCTTATTTAGCACAGTCACTAATTTCATGGCTCATAGGTTAAGCTAGAAAGTTTTCAGAAGAGCAGTTTTATTCATGGTCTCGCTTGTATTTTCTTTCATTTCTTCCCTTTGCATTTAATGTGAATAAACAAAGTGTTCTGGGATAAGAACAAAAGGATTTATCAAATGTCAGCAGCTGTTGAGCCATCTGTTATTGAAAAAGAGTTTGATTAGTGCCTTGGGGCAATCAAGCCGTTTTAGCTCTGGATGTACTAGAAGAAAAAGGAAATGGAAGACACAGCCAACCAATGATGGGTATTGCTACTGACAGCATCTCATTCATAAAAAGATTTAGATAACAGAAGAATTAGTAATTTGAAGGCCTGGTAAATTATTATTCTTATGAAATTTTTTATTCATTTTGATAAAAATATGAAAGGAAGTTATGCTATATGTCTGGCTACCACTCCTGGCCCTGATTTGAAGGATACAGTTTTTCTATGCAATCATTTTTAATCACAGTGAACCTTTGCCAGTCTGTTGGATAGATGTTTATACACCAGAGTTTGCAACAATAGATGACTTGGTAATAAGGTAAAGATATGAAATGTATCTTTAACCTTGATGAACAAAGCATGGAAGACACATTAAATAAAAGACATGCTGTCCCTAAAATTAAAGTATATTGTAAATTATTCTTTTTTACATATATACAAGGTTGGTATAGTAGAAGGTTGTATATGGCTATTTCTAATAAACACAGCTTTTCACTAATTTCAATACATTGATCCTACTCTTCCTTTGTGATGGTACATACTGTATTTGTCCTTCAGACATGTGGAATATTTAATATGGCTTCCACGTATAAATCACTTTTAGTCGTTTAGTTCACACAAACTATGTAAAGTAGTTTCCATACCCCTCATTATCTTTGTTTTCCTCCTGACACACTGTTATTTGTCAGTATCCTTCCTGAGGTTTGGTGTCCAGAATTAAACCAGTCAATATGGCTGGTCGTTGTCAGGTTACAGTGAGGATCAAGTACTGTGACCCTCTTTGATCTGGAGGTTACCTCCTGTCAATGCAAATGAAAAAAATCATGAGTTATTATTAATGTTGTACTTTTGGTCATTTAAAACTTCTTTGGTTATTTTTATGGGAATTACTATTACTCATTTTCATCTTGTACCCTAAGTTCTTAAGGTTTTATTCTTATGTTTCTAACTTTATATTTCCCCTTCATATTTTTTCATGTTGATTTTTAGCTTACTTAAATGTATGAGGACTAGTTTGAATCCTTATTATGTCACCTATTACATTAACAGTCATTCTTACAGTCATATCAAATGCAATTTTGAGACACATACTTTTTATGTCTTTATTCACATTGTCAATAAAAATGATGAACAGGGTAGAGCCAGTAATAGAGTTCTATAGCAAATCACTAGAGAACACACTCCAGGCTGACACTTATTAATCAGCAAACTAGCTATTATTCTCAATAAGTAAAATGTTATCACTGATTTCCTTTTAAGAGGCTCATGAAGGAGGTAAAAATTTTGTGTCTTTTTTTGTTGGTTTGATGTTTTTCAATGGATATTTGTTTATTTATAATAAAAAATTAGAAAAGAACCTGGACTCTCTTTTTTAATAGATTATGATGTAAAATTTATATGCAGTGACATGCAGACATACTAAGTGTAGAATTCTGTGAATTTTGACAATATCTTGAATCATCTCACTTGCATAAATACAAAGGCAAAGCATTCCCATCACTCCAGAAAAGTGGCTCCCTAGGTGTGCTTTTTGAGAACTTCTCTAATGGCTCACTGGTAGAGTCTGCCTGGTCAGGAAGATCTATTGGAAAAGGAAATGGCAAACCACTCCTGTTCTGCCTGGGAGATCTCATGGACAGAGGAGCCTGGTGGGCTATAGTCCATGGGGTTGCAAAGAGTCAGACAGGACTTAGTGACTAAACAACAATAAAAAAGTATGCATTTACTATCTCCTCTTCTGATATGGCTTCAATTCTTTCTTGATGGTATTTGTTTTACTCTTTTGATTCATGATACTTTGTTTCCCTAGTCCTAAGATGAAAATAGGAATTCTCAAACATAATAAACAAGTCTTCTTTTGGCCTTCGTCCAACCATTATAAGAGAAAGCTGCTGCTGCTGCTGCTGCTGCTAAGTCGCTTCAGTCGTGTCTGACTCTGTGCAACCCCATAGACGGCAGCCCACCAGGCTCCCCCATCCCTGGGATTCTCTAGGCAAGAATACTGAAGTGGGTTGCCATTTCCTTCTCCAATGCATGAGGGTGAAAAGTCAAAGTGAAGTCGCTCAGTCGTGCCCAACTCTTAGCGACCCCATGGACTGCAGCCTACCAGGCTCCTCCNACAGAAAGCTACATCAACCCAAATTCATCTGATATTTTGCAAACTAGTAAGTTATATAATCAATATGCAAAATTAATAGTACTCATATTTATACATAATAACCTATTAGAGGACATAATAGGCAAGGAGAATCCTACTAATGATGCAAAATTGAATGAATTGAAACAGAGTATCTAGGCATGAACTTAACAAGAAATATTCAAGCTTGTGTGATAAAACTATGAGACAACTCCAAAATGCACAAAATTAGATTTGAACAAATGGAAAGACACACCATATTCTTGTCTTGAATATCATATATATGACAACTTTTTCTAAATTTAGAAATTTTATTTATTGACTATGCCAAAGCCTTTGATTTTGTGGATCAAAGAAACTGTGGAAAATTCTTAAAGAGATGGAAATAGCAGACCACCTAAATTTAGTGTTATCCAAATGAAAACTGGAACTATAGTAGTTGATTAAAGTTTTTATTTGGATGATTGCCAAGCAAAAATAGCCAGGAAAACCCTAAGAAATAGAAATGACTGGAATGCTAGTCCTAACAGGTATTATTAAAAAGTTCAAAGAATAACAGAATGTAGAATGCCAAAGAATGTTCAAACTACCACACAACTGCATTATCTCACGTGCTAGCAAAATAATGCTCAAAATTCTCCAAGGATTCAACTGTGAACTACCAGATGTTCAACCTGGATTTAGAAAAGGCGGAGGAACCAGAGATCAAATTGCCAACATTCATTTGAATCATCGAGAAAGCAAGAAAGTTCCAGAAATACATCTACTTCTGCTTTATTGACTATGGTAAAGCCTTTGACTGTGTGGATCACAACAAACTGGGAAAATTCTTAAAGAGATGGGAATAGCAGACCACCTGACCTGAGAAATCCATATGCAGGTCAAGAAGCAACAGTTAGAACTGGGTGTCAAACAACAGATTGGATCCAAATTGGGAAAGGAGTATGTGAAGGCTTATTGTCACCCTGCTTATTTAACTTATATGCAGAGTACATCATGATAAATGCTGGGCTGGAGGAAGCACAAGCAGAAAAGAAGACTGCCAGGAGAAATATCAATAACCTGAGATATGCAGATGACACCACCCTTATGGCAGAAAGCGAAGAAGAACTGAAGAGCCTCTTGATGAAAGTGAAAGAGGAGAGTGAAGAAGTTGGCTTAAAACTCAACATTCAGAAAACTAAGATCATGGCATCTGGTCCCATCACTTCATGGCAAATAGATGAAGAAACAATGGAAACAATGAGAGACTTTATTTTTTTAGGCTCCAAAATCACTGCAGATGGTGATTGTAGTCATGAAATTAAAAGATGCTTGCTCCTTGGAAGAGAAGCTATGACCAACCTAGATGGCATATTAAAAAGCAGAGACATTACTTTGCCAACAAAAGTCTGTCTAGTCAAAGCTATGGTTTTTCCAGTAGTCATGTATGGATGTGAGAATAGGACTATNGCAATTTTGAGACACATACTTTTTATGTCTTTATTCACATTGTCAATAAAAATGATGAACAGGGTAGAGCCAGTAATAGAGTTCTATAGCAAATCACTAGAGAACACACTCCAGGCTGACACTTATTAATCAGCAAACTAGCTATTATTCTCAATAAGTAAAATGTTATCACTGATTTCCTTTTAAGAGGCTCATGAAGGAGGTAAAAATTTTGTGTCTTTTTTTGTTGGTTTGATGTTTTTCAATGGATATTTGTTTATTTATAATAAAAAATTAGAAAAGAACCTGGACTCTCTTTTTTAATAGATTATGATGTAAAATTTATATGCAGTGACATGCAGACATACTAAGTGTAGAATTCTGTGAATTTTGACAATATCTTGAATCATCTCACTTGCATAAATACAAAGGCAAAGCATTCCCATCACTCCAGAAAAGTGGCTCCCTAGGTGTGCTTTTTGAGAACTTCTCTAATGGCTCACTGGTAGAGTCTGCCTGGTCAGGAAGATCTACTGGAAAAGGAAATGGCAAACCACTCCTGTTCTGCCTGGGAGATCTCATGGACAGAGGAGCCTGGTGGGCTATAGTCCATGGGGTTGCAAAGAGTCAGACAGGACTTAGTGACTAAACAACAATAAAAAAGTATGCATTTACTATCTCCTCTTCTGATATGGCTTCAATTCTTTCTTGATGGTATTTGTTTTACTCTTTTGATTCATGATACTTTGTTTCCCTAGTCCTAAGATGAAAATAGGAATTCTCAAACATAATAAACAAGTCTTCTTTTGGCCTTCGTCCAACCATTATAAGAGAAAGCTGCTGCTGCTGCTGCTGCTGCTAAGTCGCTTCAGTCGTGTCTGACTCTGTGCAACCCCATAGACGGCAGCCCACCAGGCTCCCCCATCCCTGGGATTCTCTAGGCAACAGAAAGCTACATCAACCCAAATTCATCTGATATTTTGCAAACTAGTAAGTTATATAATCAATATGCAAAATTAATAGTACTCATATTTATACATAATAACCTATTAGAGGACATAATAGGCAAGGAGAATCCTACTAATGATGCAAAATTGAATGAATTGAAACAGAGTATCTAGGCATGAACTTAACAAGAAATATTCAAGCTTGTGTGATAAAACTATGAGACAACTCCAAAATGCACAAAATTAGATTTGAACAAATGGAAAGACACACCATATTCTTGTCTTGAATATCATATATATGACAACTTTTTCTAAATTTAGAAATTTTATTTATTGACTATGCCAAAGCCTTTGATTTTGTGGATCAAAGAAACTGTGGAAAATTCTTAAAGAGATGGAAATAGCAGACCACCTAAATTTAGTGTTATCCAAATGAAAACTGGAACTATAGTAGTTGATTAAAGTTTTTATTTGGATGATTGCCAAGCAAAAATAGCCAGGAAAACCCTAAGAAATAGAAATGACTGGAATGCTAGTCCTAACAGGTATTATTAAAATGTTCAAAGAATAACAGAATGTAGAACGACAAAGAATGTTCAAACTACCACACAACTGCATTATCTCACGTGTTAGCAAAATAATGCTCAAAATTCTCCAAGGATTCAACTGTGAACTACCAGATGTTCAACCTGGATTTAGAAAAGGCGGAGGAACCAGAGATCAAATTGCCAACATTCATTTGAATCATCGAGAAAGCAAGAAAGTTCCAGAAATACATCTACTTCTGCTTTATTGACTATGGTAAAGCCTTTGACTGTGTGGATCACAACAAACTGGGAAAATTCTTAAAGAGATGGGAATAGCAGACCACCTGACCTGAGAAATCCATATGCAGGTCAAGAAGCAACAGTTAGAACTGGGTGTCAAACAACAGATTGGATCCAAATTGGGAAAGGAGTATGTGAAGGCTTATTGTCACCCTGCTTATTTAACTTATATGCAGAGTACATCATGATAAATGCTGGGCTGGAGGAAGCACAAGCAGAAATGAAGATTGCCAGGAGAAATATCAATAACCTGAGATATGCAGATGACACCACCCTTATGACAGAAAGCGAAGAAGAACTGAAGAGCCTCTTGATGAAAGTGAAAGAGGAGAGTGAAGAAGTTGGCTTAAAACTCAACATTCAGAAAACTAAGATCATGGCATCTGGTCCCATCACTTCATGGCAAATAGATGAAGAAACAATGGAAACAATGAGAGACTTTATTTTTTTAGGCTCCAAAATCACTGCAGATGGTGATTGCAGTCATGAAATTAAAAGATGCTTGCTCCTTGGAAGAGAAGCTATGACCAACCTAGATGGCATATTAAAAAGCAGAGACATTACTTTGCCAACAAAAGTCTGTCTAGTCAAAGCTATGGTTTTTCCAGTAGTCATGTATGGATGTGAGAATAGGACTATAAAGAAAGCTGAGTGCTGAAGAACTGATGCTTTTGAACTGTGGTGTTGGAGAAGACTCTTGAGAGTCCCTTGGACTGCGAAGAGATCCAACCAGTCCATCCTAAAGGAAATCAGTCCTGAATATTCATCGGAAGGACTGATGCTGAAGCTGAAACTCCAATAATTTGGCCACTTGATGTGAAGAACTGTCTCCTTGGAAAAGACCCTGATGCTGGGAAAGATTGAAGGCGGGAGGAGAAGGGGACAACAGAGGATGAGATGGTTGGATGGCATCACACACTTGATGGACATGAGTTTGAGCAAGCAAGTGATGGACCAGGGTTGCAAAGAGCCTGACATGACTGAGCAACTAAACAGATCTGAACAGATATTATTGCTATGTGAATTAGCGAGATTAATGTAATAGAGAAACTAATGTAACTAGACAGACTAATAGAATAGAATAAAAGAATCCATAAATAGTCCCAAATACATACAGAAATTGATATAGGATAAAGATATCTAAAGCAGTGATGAAAAGATGGATATTTAATAAGTGATGTTAAGATAATAGCTATATGGAAAATGATAGAATTTGATCCTCCCTTAAAGCATACACTGGGATGAATTCCAGTGTGTCAGTGACACCATGCTACTACTAGAGAAAGTATGGGGGAATAATTTTATTTTGTAAATGGGAAGACTTTCTTGGTCAAGATTTAAAAAATGTGGTAGGAGACATATGATAATAACAGATAAGTTTGACTGCATCAAAATAGAAAAGAACTTTTGCATGAAAAAAGCTGTAAGAAAATTGAAATACAAAACAAACTGTGAAAAGTATTTATGAATTATATGACAGATAAAGAGATGCTATCTCCAATACAAAAAACTTCAAAACATACAGTAGAAGAAGACCAGTAACCCTAAGAAAAATTGGCAGAAGTTAGCTAAGAAAAAAATAATAAATGTTAATGGTCCTAAATAAAATGAAAAGGTATTCAGCATCACCTGTAATGGGAAATGTATCTCCTGCATTTGCGCGTGGGCTTCCCTGGTGGCTCAGAGGGTAGTGTCTGCTTGCAATGCGGGAGACCCAGGTTTGACCCCTGGGTCAGGAAGATACCCTTGGGGAGGAAATGGCAACCCACTTTGGTACTCAGGCTTGGAAAATCCCATGGACGAAGAAGCCTGGTAGGCTATGGTCCATGGGGTCACAAAGAGTAGGACACAGACGAGCAACTTCACTTTCACTTTCTTTCTAGCACCATCCATTAAAATTACACTGACATACAATTTTTCAACCATCAGAAAAACTTACAATAAACACATGAAAAGATGCTCAACATCACTCATTGTTAGAGAAATGCAAATCAAAACTACAATGAGAAAGCACCTTGCACTGATCATCATCAAAGAAGTCTACAAACAGTAAATGCTGGGGAGAGTGTGGAGAAAAGGGAACACTCTTGCACTGTTGTTGGGAATGTAAATTGATACAGCCACTATGGAAGATAGTATGGAGATTCCTTAAAAAACTAGGAATAAAACTACCATATGACCCAGCAATCCCACTTCTAGGCATATACCCTGAGGAAACCAAAATTGAAAAAGATACATGTATCCCATTGTTCACTGCAGCACTATTTACAATAGCTAAAACATGGAAGCAACCTAGATGTCCATCGACAGATGGATGGATAAAGAAGTTGTAGCATATATACACAATGGAATATTACATAGCCATAAAAAGGAATGCATTTGAGTCAGTTCTGATGAGGTAGATGAACTTGAAACTTATTATACAGAGTGAAGTGAGTCAGAAAGAGAAAGATAAATATTGTATTCTAATGTGTATATATGGAATCTAAAAAAATGGTAGTGAAGAATTTATTTACAGGGCAACAATGGAGAAACATACATAGAGAACAGACTTATGGACATGGGGAGAGGGGAGGAGAGGGTGAGATGTATGGAAAGAGTAACATGGAAACTTACATTACCATATGTAAAACAGATAGCCAAAGGGAATTTGCTGTATGGCTCAGGAAACGCAAACAGGGGCTCTGTATCAACCTAGAGGGGTGGGATGGGACAGGAGATGGGAGGGAGTTTCAAAAGGGAGGGGATATGTGTATACCTGTGGCTGATTCATGTTGAGGTTTGACAGAAAATAACAAAATTATGTAAAGCAATTATCCTTCAATAAAAAAATTAAAAAAAATTTATTTTATATAAAAATAATATACTCTATTGGCTGGTAGAAAAGCAGAAAGATATGAACTCTATGGAGGGAAATTGGCAATTCATAGCCAAGTTGTATTTGCACTTTTCCTTTGACCCAGTAGCTCTACTTCTAGAAACTAATCTCAAATATATGGATATTGCAAAAGTAAAAGAGAACACATCCACAGAGCTATTCTTTGTAGAACTATTTTCAGTATAAAAAGATTTAAACAAGTCAAGTATCCATGAATGAGAAATAGTCAAACTATTATGCATCCACATAATAATATAGTATACTCCTGTAGAATAAAGAATATATTTATATACTACTTTGAAATGAGCTCCAGGTAAATAAGTAAAAAAACAAAAGAGAAAACTGTGTATATTATGCTTATTGTTTATCTAAGAAAATACTTTAAAAAAATTGTATTAAAAAACGAAAGAGCAACCGAAATTCTCAACAGTAACACTGTTGAAACTTTGAACTGAGTAATTCTTTGTTTTAAGGCTTCCTGGTGCATCGTAGGATGTTTAGCATCCCTGGCCTGTTCCTACTAAGGCCAGCAGCAGCTCCTACGTGGTTGTGACAAGCAAACATTGACAAATGTTCCCTAAGGGGCACTGCTTTCTCATTTGAGAACTTCACTGATTGTGGAAGAGAAAAGTAGAAATGGAAGCTGGGTTTCTCAGAATATATCTTTTTTGTTTTAAGATTTGACTTTGGAACCTAAATGTTTTATGTAACTATATAGTCAATTAATCAAAAATAAAAGCCATTCCTGAAAACTGGGAGAAAAATGAATCAAACTGAGTTAGTAGGTTAATCACACAGGATAGATATCTCAAGTGACTTCAAAACATAATAATTTGACTATACAACTCTAGTGGATGTACTGTAAAGAGAAAATGAACTGCAAAGAAATATTAATTTTTTCAGTAATCAGTGTTAGCAATAATATTGATTTTATTGTTCAATAATTAATGAGTAATTATGTTAATGTTGTTCAATTTATTTGCTCAGTCATGTCTGACTCTTTGTGACCCCGTGAACAACAGCACACCAGGCTTCCCTGTCCATCACCAACTCCCGAAGTTTGCTCAAACTCATGTCCATCCTGTTGGTGATGCCATCCAGCCATTTCATCCTCTGTCATCCCCTTCTGGAACCAATTTTCTTTTGGCTGCAATGCACTATGGGATCTTCTTTTCCTAACCAGGGATCAAATCTGAGCCCCTGCGTTGGAAGTATGGTGTCTTANTTTTATATAAAAATAATATACTCTATTGGCTGGTAGAAAAGCAGAAAGATATGAACTCTATGGAGGGAAATTGGCAATTCATAGCCAAGTTGTATTTGCACTTTTCCTTTGACCCAGTAGCTCTACTTCTAGAAACTAACCTCAAATATATGGATATTGCAAAAGTAAAAGAGAACACATCCACAGAGCTATTCTTTGTAGAACTATTTTCAGTATAAAAAGATTTAAACAAGTCAAGTATCCATGAATGAGAAATAGTCAAACTATTATGCATCCACATAATAATATAGTATACTCCTGTAGAATAAAGAATATATTTATATACTACTTTGAAATGAGCTCCAGGTAAATAAGTAAAAAAATAAAAGAGAAAACTGTGTATATTATGCTTATTGTTTATCTAAGAAAATACTTTAACAAAATTGTATTTAAAAACGAAAGAGCAACCGAAATTCTCAACAGTAACACTGTTGAAACTTTGAACTGAGTAATTCTTTGTTTTAAGGCTTCCTGGTGCATCGTAGGATGTTTAGCATCCCTGGCCTGTTCCTACTAAGGCCAGCAGCAGCTCCTACGTGGTTGTGACAAGCAAACATTGACAAATGTTCCCTAAGGGGCACTGCTTTCTCATTTGAGAACTTCACTGATTGTGGAAGAGAAAAGTAGAAATGGAAGCTGGGTTTCTCAGAATATATCTTTTTTGTTTTAAGATTTGACTTTGGAACCTAAATGTTTTATGTAACTATATAGTCAATTAATCAAAAATAAAAGCCATTCCTGAAAACTGGGAGAAAAATGAATCAAACTGAGTTAGTAGGTTAATCACACAGGATAGATATCTCAAGTGACTTCAAAACATAATAATTTGACTATACAACTCTAGTGGATGTACTGTAAAGAGAAAATGAACTGCAAAGAAATATTAATTTTTTTAGTAATCAGTGTTAGCAATAATATTGATTTTATTGTTCAATAATTAATGAGTAATTATGTTAATGTTGTTCAATTTATTTGCTCAGTCATGTCTGACTCTTTGTGACCCCGTGAACAACAGCACACCAGGCTTCCCTGTCCATCACCAACTCCCGAAGTTTGCTCAAACTCATGTCCATCCTGTTGGTGATGCCATCCAGCCATTTCATCCTCTGTCATCCCCTTCTGGAACCAATTTTCTTTTGGCTGCAATGCACTATGGGATCTTCTTTTCCTAACCAGGGATCAAATCTGAGCCCCTGCGTTGGAAGTATGGTGTCTTACCTGTGGGACCACCAGGGAAGTCCCAAGAAACAATATTTTTAGCAAAAAGAGAAGAGATATGAAAGTATTAAAAACATCTTATCCTAAATTTAGGTGGCGATATTAAGATGAACTTATGTTGTATTTTCTCTTAAAGCGTTTCTAGCCTTATCACTGAAAAAGTCCTGAGACGTTACCTTAGAGTACCCAAGCTGCTAAAAATATTTTAATGAAAAAATCAGGCCAGCAACACCAAAGTTCACAAAAGAGGTAGAACCAGATATTATATACGTCTTAGTAGACGTACACAGCACTAACTTGACAATATATTGAGCTGAATCGGAACAGACTTGTATATCCAACTACCCATAGTCAAAGCTATGGTTTTTACACTAGTATTGTATGGGTGTGAGAGTTGGACCATGAAGAAGGCTGAACGCCAAAGAATCAGTGCTTTTGAACTGTGGTGTTGAAGAAGACTCTTAGAGTGCCTTGGACTGCAAGGAGATCAAACCAGTCAATCCTAAAGGAAATCAATCCTGAACATTCATTGGAAGGACTGATGCTGAAGCTGAAGCTCCAACACATTGGCTCCCTGATGCAAAGAGCCAACTAATTAGAAAAGACCCTGATGCTGGTAAATATTGAAGCCAGGAGGAGAAGGGGATGACAGAGGACAAGATGGTTGGAATGCATCATGACTCAATGGACATGAGTTTGAACAAGCTCCAGGGAGATGGTGAAGGACAGGGAATTCTGGCCTGCTGCAGTCCATGGGGTTGCAAAGAGCTGGACACAACTGAGCGACTGAACAACAGCACTAGGAGACAGAATAATATGCTAACTGACACTGTGGGGATATAATCAACAAAATCTAGAATGTGGAAAGCTCGGTAGGAATAAAAGCCTTGTTTCTTAAAAAAAAATAATTGCAGGAATAAAAGAAGGAACATATGATTTAAAGAGACTTAAGAAATGTCAACCAGATGCAACATTGGACCTGGGTTGATTCCTGGTTGAGTTAAATCAGCTCTAAATAAAACACAGTGAAGCAGCTGGAGACATTTGAACANCTATGGTTTTTACACTAGTATTGTATGGGTGTGAGAGTTGGACCATGAAGAAGGCTGAACGCCAAAGAATCAGTGCTTTTGAACTGTGGTGTTGAAGAAGACTCTTAGAGTGCCTTGGACTGCAAGGAGATCAAACCAGTCAATCCTAAAGGAAATCAATCCTGAACATTCATTGGAAGGACTGATGCTGAAGCTGAAGCTCCAACACATTGGCTCCCTGATGCAAAGAGCCAACTAATTAGAAAAGACCCTGATGCTGGTAAATATTGAAGCCAGGAGGAGAAGGGGATGACAGAGGACAAGATGGTTGGAATGCATCATGACTCAATGGACATGAGTTTGAACAAGCTCCAGGGAGATGGTGAAGGACAGGGAATTCTGGCCTGCTGCAGTCCATGGGGTTGCAAAGAGCTGGACACAACTGAGCGACTGAACAACAGCACTAGGAGACAGAATAATATGCTAACTGACACTGTGGGGATATAATCAACAAAATCTAGAATGTGGAAAGCTCGGTAGGAATAAAAGCCTTGTTTCTTAAAAAAAAAAAATTGCAGGAATAAAAGAAGGAACATACCATTTAAAGAGACTTAAGAAATGTCAACCAGATGCAACACTGGACCTGGGTTGATTCTTGGTTGAGTTAAATCAGCTCTAAATAAAACACAGTGAAGCAGCTGGAGACATTTGAACATTGACTCATTTGATAATATTAAAAATATTATTGTTAATTTTGGGGGAGAGGGTACCTGGATTAATTTTAAAGAGAGTTATAATGATTATTTTTAATAAAAATAATCTTTTTCTTGTAGATACATAAACTAAAGTATTTATGAGTAAAATGAAATGCCTGTAATTTTCTCTCCGTTGGAAAGGACTACTTGGTGCTGCCTCTTCTGCTTTCCCGAAGTTGTTTGGAATTTGTGGTTGGTATCTGAACATCTCAGGCAAGTTGGGATAACATATGTAAAGATTGTACTCCTTGGAGAAGATAAAAATGAAATCACTTAATGGATCTTTTGGCCTTTTCTTTGTTATGCATTAACATTCTGTTATCTAACTCCAGCAGGGAAATAAACATTCCTTATTTATTGCTTCCCTGGAATTAAGTAAAAGGATCTCAGTTGTTTTCATGTTTTCCAAAATTCAGGTCGTTTTTGGCTTAAGCCTTTCTGGAGCTGTTTAAAGAATTTATGTCACTTCTGTAATGCTTATGTTTTAAAACTTTGAGATCATATTATTCTCTCCTTTTATTTCTCAATAGATTTTAAAATCTTCAGTTTCACTGTTTGGCTGTGTCTAGTATGTCCAGGATTTCTTTCTTCTGTTATTCTTTATCCCAAAATAAACAGCGAATTTCCTACCTAAATTTTTATCATAGCTATATCACAAACTATCCTCATGCAGTCTTGTGCATGAGGATATTATAGGAAAGGCAAGAAATGTGTGTGAGAGAAAGAGAGAGAATTTCTGATGCATTTTAAAAAGAAGGCTTTGACTTTAGCAGATATCCATGTTGTTGAAACACCCCCTCACCACTGTCTCTTGCCCTTGTGCTGGATTTGACAGGAAGTGTCACTCCTTTCTTCCACGTGAGAATCTGTAATGACATCATTATCTCTTTTTCTCCCTTATCTAAATGCCCTCAGCTAGACTGGCACAGTAAAGCATAAGAATTAACAGACCTTACTTTTGTATGACATCTGGGTAGCTGCTGTTCAGTTTTCATTTCTAAATCATGATCTTCAATAGAAGCTGAAGGAGCAGCACCACCTGTGCCCCTAAACCCTCCATTTCCTAAGGAGAGTTTCAAGGTCGCTCAGGCTGAATTCCACTACCTCCTGACTATGTTGTTTTTTTACAGTGAATCAGCAGAAATGAGTCCACATCCAATATGGGTTTTATATTTTTGCCTGACTGATTTTAGAGCTGTTTCTTTTCTATTAGATTTTAAAAATAATTATTGTATCTCTATCATGAATTTTATTCTATAAATTTTGTGATCTAACTGCTGCTGCTAAGTCACTTCAGTCGTGTCCAACTCTGCGACCCCATAGACGGCAGCCCACGAGGCTCCCCTGTCCCTGGGATTTTCCAGGCAAGAATACTGGAGTGGGTTGCCATTTCCTTTTCCAATGCATGAAAGTGAAAAGTGAAAGTGAAGTCGCTCAGTCGTGTCCAACTCTTAGCGACCCCACGGACTGCAGCCTACCAGGCTCCTCCGTTCATGGGATTTTCCAGGCAAGAGTACTGGAGTGGGGTGCCATTGCCTTCTCTGGTGATCTAACTAATGAGGGCCATTTAATTCCTTGTGTCAAAATTTTTAATTGATTTAAAAATTTTAATAGCCCTTATTCTATATACTATTATGGAGAGGCAGCACATTTTAATAGAAAAAATACCAAAAAGAAAAAGGAAAGAACACTAAAATGTATGTCAAAAATAAATGCTGGCATTCTGGCTCCAGAATTTACCAGCAGTGTGACTTGCTGGTACTAGTACACCATTAAACTTCTCTAATGTTGTAAAGCAGGAATGATAATACATGGGATTTTTGTTACCATCAAAAATACATGCAGAAGTACTGTGGAAGCATTTTATATACATATTCAACCATAAGTTAGTGTTATTACTATTGACATAGCAATCCTTGAGGCCATGGCTAATATTTTTGTTGTTCTTTTACTGCTTCCTTCCTGCTCATGATGAAGTACCACCTCCATCAGGCCCTTTCTTTATTGGTCAGACTTCTATCTGAGAGGCAAAGTGCTAAGACAGTCTCCTAACCTTGGATTTTCATTTTGTTCTGTCATTTACTGATTATTTCCTGATTTGTCAGGTTCTCATGAGATTGTCACGAGAGTTAAATATAAAGGTGATAAAGCAATCTAGATTTTTTGTGTTGGAATCTCTCCATTATAGTATCCCAAGACGTTGACTATAGTTCCCTGTACTATACAGAGGACCTTGTTGTCTATTCATTCTATATGCAGTTGTTTGCATCTATTGCTGCTTCCCAGGTGGCGCTAGTGGTAAAAAACCCAGCTGCCAAAGCAGGAAACATGAAAGACCTGGGGTGTGAGTCCTCAGACTGAACGATCTCCTGGAGAAGGAAATGGCTACCCACTCCAGTATTCTGGCCTGGTGAATCCCATGGACAGAGGGGTCTGGTGAGCTATGACCCACGGTGTCGCAAAGAGTCGGACATGACTGAAGTGACCTAGCACGCGCACTGCGCATCTACTACTAGTGGTACTAATAGCAGTACTATCTACTACTGTTTGCATCAAATACTTTTTATGATATTGATTTTCATTAAGTTAAATTCAGGTGGAATTGAACAGGAAGAGGAGAGTGTGGAAGAACACTGAAAGAACACTGAAGCTAGAGGATTTTAGAAGCACCATTTACTGTGTTAATTCATCTCTTTAGCCCAGCATCTGTCACGAGGCCCAGCCCATGGTTCAGTTCAGTTCAGTTCAGTCGCTCAGTTGTGTCCGACTCTTTGCGACCCCATGAACTGCAGCACGCCAGGCCTCCCTGTCCGTCACCAACTCCTGGAGTTCACTCAAACTCACGCCCATCGAGTCTGATGCCATCCAGCCATCTCATCCTCTGTCGTCCCCTTCTCCTCCTGCCCCCAATCCCTCCCAGCATCAGGGTCTTTTCCAATGAGTCAACCCTTCGCATGAGGTGGCCAAAGTATTGGAGTTTCAGCTTCAGCATCAGTCCTTCCAATGACTATTCAGGACTGGTTTCCTTTAGGATGGACTGGTTGGATCTCCTCGCAGTCCAAGGGACTAAGAGTCTTCCCCAACACCACAGTTCAAAAGTATCAATTCTGCACTCAGCTTTCTTCACAGTCCAACTCTCACATCCATACATGACCACTGGAAAAACCCATGGTAGGTGCTCAATAAATCTCTGTTGTATTAAATTATGGTGATAAATGTCAGTAAAGTAAAATGCAGAATAGGTCAGCCACTATTTTAGAGTAATATGATGTCTCTTCTCAGGTATTTATGTTTCTGTACTACATGTGATTACATTTTAATTTTTTGCCTTGCAGTACTAACATTTGATGTTTTTAAGGTTTTTCTGAAATGAAGAATGTTGTCTTAAGCTAGTGGTTAGTATTTTAGCCTCATTCATTCAGTGATTTACACAAAATACAGATTCGTTTTTCTTTGTATCTAAAAAGATTAGACATTATGATAAATAGCAAAATTAAATAGAGAAATATTTCTTACACTGTTTAAATCAGACTTCTGTAACATTTGGTACTTTTCCTCCTTAGTTCTTACTGCTGTTTACCTGTCCCAGTCATAAGTTTATCCATAGACTATCCCTGGCATGCATTTCATAATACGTTTGAAATGCTTGGCGTTGTAAGCCCCGCTTAGATGTTTGCAGTATTCTGGACGATCAGTCACCTGGGTAAATGCTTCTGTACCTGTCCCTGGCTACCACCTGTGAAAGTAAAAGTGAAAGTCGCTCAGTCGTGTCCGACTCTTTGCAACCCCATTGACTATACAGTCCATGGAATTCTCCAGGCCAGAATACTGGAGTGGGTAGCCGTTCCCTTCTCCAGGGGATCTTCCCAACCCAGACCTGAACCCAGGTCTTCTGCGTTGCAGGCACATTCTTCAACAGCTGAGCCACCTGTGGGTGGTGATCAAATCAGTTCTCGGACTTTATTTCTATCATCCATTGAAGTAACTCCTCATAGATTCGTACTTCTCTCTTTCAGAATTCTTTCATGTTTTGTATATCATAAACCAAAATATAGTCTTAGGGTATTCTCTACTTTTTAAGAAGAGTGGAAGCTAGTAATCTGTTTATTTCATTGACCTTTGCTTAGAGCTGTTAAACACATATTTACATTAAATTGCATGCTCATATTGCTCACTTATTTTTTGTCTTTAAAAATATCTCTAAAATTTCAAATTGTTGAGTAGAGAGATTGTGTCCCCTGAAGGCTTTATATTCTCAGCAGCATTTATTGAGAATCACTCAATTTATAAGTGATATTCATTAATTTACAAGTGAAAATGGTTTCAGCTTTTCGTTATTGTTCTTTGTGAACCTGTTGAGCAGCCTGAAATGAATATTTATTAGTGACTTTCAATACTGCCGATTTGACTGATTTAGAGATAGTATATAATCTCTCATTCAGTTCTTTTTGACTGCAGAAAGGATGAACAGAGCAAATTCTTTATTACACTTGGGTGACTCATTAAAATATTTTATAAACTAATAGCAGAAATACCCAAATCATTAAGCCTAAGCCTGACAATTATTTTGAAGAGTTTAGCATTTTTTTCCTGTAGTTGGCTATGTCATAATGTCATTCCAGAGAGAAAATTTATTTTTCTTTCTTCACAGTTTATAGCGGGTACATCTTGTCTACAATAAAAATGTTATTTTCTTTTCTTGTTAAAATTCTATTACTGGCAGAGAGTGTCTGGTTTCAGTTGTATGTATGGGAAAAAACTAATCTTTTAGAAAATTTATATTTTAGCAAATCTGACTTCTACTTGGTTTTCTATCTATTACATATTTTACCCAATATAGTTACTGGCTTCTTTGAAATATATAAAATGCTCAGTATTGTATGTGCTTTGTGGTATATAAGAGGTTAGAAGCTTATAAATACAAGAAAGTATGTAATACTTATTATTTATCTCTTTACTTACTCTGTTATTGCCATTAAAACATAGAATGTTGGTAGTAATGGTATATTGATATAATATTTTCATATCAATATTTTTTGCATATCCATTACAACATAAGCAATTTTCAGACACTGTTAGCAATTCTTATATTATGGTTTGTATTTATCCATAATCATGTATACAAACAACTGTTGGACACTGATGCTCTCCTTATTAGGTGCTAGATCTTTAAACACTCATGGCCTGCCAAGTTTTGAGATATAACTGGATCTAACTTGAGGATGTCTGAAGAGAATGTTATGCTGAGGACCATTATTATTATTGCAAGGATAAATTATGCTATGGCTGAATCTCAGGTGATTTTTGCTGTCTCTCAGCTTTTTAAAAAAGATGTGTCTTTTCACAGATTTTTGAGATACAATTGACATATAACCTTAACTTTAAGCATTCAACATGATGATTTGATTCATGTGTACACTGAGGAATTATTACTACATTAAGGTTAGTGAACACCTCCATCACCTCACAGAATTACCTTTTTTGGGGGGAGGGGGAGGTGAGGACATTTAAGATCTACTCTCTTAGCAACTTTCAAGTATTTAATATAGTGGTGTGAACTAAAATTACCATGCTGTACATTACATCCTCAGAAAGTATTCATTTTATAACTAAAAGTTTGTACCACTTGAGCAACATCTCTCCATTCCCCCCACCCTCCCAACTCCTGGTAACCTCTAGGTTGGGTTTAATTTCTGCCACTTTCTAACTCTGTGACATTGAGCAAATTAATTAAGCCATCCCAGTTCTCTGAGTTGTCTTATTCACTTACAGAACTCTGGAGTGGAGATTAAGAGTTTGGGAAAGTCCTTGCTATACAACAGGCATTGAATAAACATTACTTGTTTCCTTCATGCCCTAATAAGCTGTACTGCTTCTTGTAGTCAAACCTACTGTTGTTCCTTGGATGATACTAAAAATTAATCATTTATCTCAAGCACTTATGTGTATATGACCCTGTATTAGTGTTGAATATTTGATGTGAAAATGACCTGTTCTTAGAATCATGAAGAATTGTTTTCACATATCTTGCATGCAAGCATGCAAAATCACTTCCATTGTGTCTGACTCTTTGCAACCCTATGGACTTTACCCTGCCAGGCTCTTCTGTCCATGGGATTCTCCAGGCAAGAATACTGGAGTGGGTTGCCATGCCGTCCTCAAGGGGATCTTCCTGACCTAGGGATTGAACCCAGGTCCCTTGCCTTGCAGGTGGATTCTTTACCTACTGAGCCACCAGGGAATACATCTTATGCACTTTGATTTACTTATTGACCACTAGATAATTAGGATTGTTTAAAATCCAGCCATTGAACAATTTCAAAAGTTGAACTTGAGCTGAAAGACTAATGAGTGAGTCTGTTAAGGATTTGTGAAGTTAGGACAGTTTATCCTATAGAAATTTTATATCCCAGTTCCTGGGATTATAATAAAGCCAACATATTAACTTGGTTTGGAAAATGAATTGTTTTCCATTGAATTCCAAAGCTGTAGCAGACTCTTCATAACACTTATTTTAAGAAGGGATAGGATACTCACTCCAATATTCATGGGCTTCCCTGGTGGCTCAGATGGTAAAGAATCTGCCTCAGTGAGGGAGACCTGGGTTTGATGCCTGGGTTGGGAAGATCCCCTGAAGGAAGGCATGGCAAACTGCTCCAATATTCTTGCCTGGAGAATCCCTATGGACAAAGGATCCTGGCAGGCTACAATTATGGGATCACAGAGTCGGACATGACTGAGTGACCAAGCACACACAATGATTGCGTTAGCTCTTTTGCACAACCTGTTGTGCTAGGTACTTTTCATAAGAACTGCTGCCAGGCTGGGTTTTCTTCTCAAGACACCACTACAATTGATTTTTTGGAGTCTAGGGTACAAAATATTACAATGACTGNCGCAAACAGGGGCTCTGTATCAACCTAGAGGGGTGGGATGGGACAGGAGATGGGAGGGAGTTTCAAAAGGGAGGGGATATGTGTATACCTGTGGCTGATTCATGTTGAGGTTTGACAGAAAATAACAAAATTATGTAAAGCAATTATCCTTCAATAAAAAAATTAAAAAAAATTTATTTTATATAAAAATAATATACTCTATTGGCTGGTAGAAAAGCAGAAAGATATGAACTCTATGGAGGGAAATTGGCAATTCATAGCCAAGTTGTATTTGCACTTTTCCTTTGACCCAGTAGCTCTACTTCTAGAAACTAACCTCAAATATATGGATATTGCAAAAGTAAAAGAGAACACATCCACAGAGCTATTCTTTGTAGAACTATTTTCAGTATAAAAAGATTTAAACAAGTCAAGTATCCATGAATGAGAAATAGTCAAACTATTATGCATCCACATAATAATATAGTATACTCCTGTAGAATAAAGAATATATTTATATACTACTTTGAAATGAGCTCCAGGTAAATAAGTAAAAAAACAAAAGAGAAAACTGTGTATATTATGCTTATTGTTTATCTAAGAAAATACTTTAAAAAAATTGTATTAAAAAACGAAAGAGCAACCGAAATTCTCAACAGTAACACTGTTGAAACTTTGAACTGAGTAATTCTTTGTTTTAAGGCTTCCTGGTGCATCGTAGGATGTTTAGCATCCCTGGCCTGTTCCTACTAAGGCCAGCAGCAGCTCCTACGTGGTTGTGACAAGCAAACATTGACAAATGTTCCCTAAGGGGCACTGCTTTCTCATTTGAGAACTTCACTGATTGTGGAAGAGAAAAGTAGAAATGGAAGCTGGGTTTCTCAGAATATATCTTTTTTGTTTTAAGATTTGACTTTGGAACCTAAATGTTTTATGTAACTATATAGTCAATTAATCAAAAATAAAAGCCATTCCTGAAAACTGGGAGAAAAATGAATCAAACTGAGTTAGTAGGTTAATCACACAGGATAGATATCTCAAGTGACTTCAAAACATAATAATTTGACTATACAACTCTAGTGGATGTACTGTAAAGAGAAAATGAACTGCAAAGAAATATTAATTTTTTCAGTAATCAGTGTTAGCAATAATATTGATTTTATTGTTCAATAATTAATGAGTAATTATGTTAATGTTGTTCAATTTATTTGCTCAGTCATGTCTGACTCTTTGTGACCCCGTGAACAACAGCACACCAGGCTTCCCTGTCCATCACCAACTCCCGAAGTTTGCTCAAACTCATGTCCATCCTGTTGGTGATGCCATCCAGCCATTTCATCCTCTGTCATCCCCTTCTGGAACCAATTTTCTTTTGGCTGCAATGCACTATGGGATCTTCTTTTCCTAACCAGGGATCAAATCTGAGCCCCTGCGTTGGAAGTATGGTGTCTTACCTGTGGGACCACCAGGGAAGTCCCAAGAAACAATATTTTTAGCAAAAAGAGAAGAGATATGAAAGTATTAAAAACATCTTATCCTAAATTTAGGTGGCGATATTAAGATGAACTTATGTTGTATTTTCTCTTAAAGCGTTTCTAGCCTTATCACTGAAAAAGTCCTGAGACGTTACCTTAGAGTACCCAAGCTGCTAAAAATATTTTAATGAAAAAATCAGGCCAGCAACACCAAAGTTCACAAAAGAGGTAGAACCAGATATTATATACGTCTTAGTAGACGTACACAGCACTAACTTGACAATATATTGAGCTGAATCGGAACAGACTTGTATATCCAACTACCCATAGTCAAAGCTATGGTTTTTACACTAGTATTGTATGGGTGTGAGAGTTGGACCATGAAGAAGGCTGAACGCCAAAGAATCAGTGCTTTTGAACTGTGGTGTTGAAGAAGACTCTTAGAGTGCCTTGGACTGCAAGGAGATCAAACCAGTCAATCCTAAAGGAAATCAATCCTGAACATTCATTGGAAGGACTGATGCTGAAGCTGAAGCTCCAACACATTGGCTCCCTGATGCAAAGAGCCAACTAATTAGAAAAGACCCTGATGCTGGTAAATATTGAAGCCAGGAGGAGAAGGGGATGACAGAGGACAAGATGGTTGGAATGCATCATGACTCAATGGACATGAGTTTGAACAAGCTCCAGGGAGATGGTGAAGGACAGGGAATTCTGGCCTGCTGCAGTCCATGGGGTTGCAAAGAGCTGGACACAACTGAGCGACTGAACAACAGCACTAGGAGACAGAATAATATGCTAACTGACACTGTGGGGATATAATCAACAAAATCTAGAATGTGGAAAGCTCGGTAGGAATAAAAGCCTTGTTTCTTAAAAAAAAAAAATTGCAGGAATAAAAGAAGGAACATACCATTTAAAGAGACTTAAGAAATGTCAACCAGATGCAACACTGGACCTGGGTTGATTCTTGGTTGAGTTAAATCAGCTCTAAATAAAACACAGTGAAGCAGCTGGAGACATTTGAACATTGACTCATTTGATAATATTAAAAATATTATTGTTAATTTTGGGGGAGAGGGTACCTGGATTAATTTTAAAGAGAGTTATAATGATTATTTTTAATAAAAATAATCTTTTTCTTGTAGATACATAAACTAAAGTATTTATGAGTAAAATGAAATGCCTGTAATTTTCTCTCCGTTGGAAAGGACTACTTGGTGCTGCCTCTTCTGCTTTCCCGAAGTTGTTTGGAATTTGTGGTTGGTATCTGAACATCTCAGGCAAGTTGGGATAACATATGTAAAGATTGTACTCCTTGGAGAAGATAAAAATGAAATCACTTAATGGATCTTTTGGCCTTTTCTTTGTTATGCATTAACATTCTGTTATCTAACTCCAGCAGGGAAATAAACATTCCTTATTTATTGCTTCCCTGGAATTAAGTAAAAGGATCTCAGTTGTTTTCATGTTTTCCAAAATTCAGGTCGTTTTTGGCTTAAGCCTTTCTGGAGCTGTTTAAAGAATTTATGTCACTTCTGTAATGCTTATGTTTTAAAACTTTGAGATCATATTATTCTCTCCTTTTATTTCTCAATAGATTTTAAAATCTTCAGTTTCACTGTTTGGCTGTGTCTAGTATGTCCAGGATTTCTTTCTTCTGTTATTCTTTATCCCAAAATAAACAGCGAATTTCCTACCTAAATTTTTATCATAGCTATATCACAAACTATCCTCATGCAGTCTTGTGCATGAGGATATTATAGGAAAGGCAAGAAATGTGTGTGAGAGAAAGAGAGAGAATTTCTGATGCATTTTAAAAAGAAGGCTTTGACTTTAGCAGATATCCATGTTGTTGAAACACCCCCTCACCACTGTCTCTTGCCCTTGTGCTGGATTTGACAGGAAGTGTCACTCCTTTCTTCCACGTGAGAATCTGTAATGACATCATTATCTCTTTTTCTCCCTTATCTAAATGCCCTCAGCTAGACTGGCACAGTAAAGCATAAGAATTAACAGACCTTACTTTTGTATGACATCTGGGTAGCTGCTGTTCAGTTTTCATTTCTAAATCATGATCTTCAATAGAAGCTGAAGGAGCAGCACCACCTGTGCCCCTAAACCCTCCATTTCCTAAGGAGAGTTTCAAGGTCGCTCAGGCTGAATTCCACTACCTCCTGACTATGTTGTTTTTTTACAGTGAATCAGCAGAAATGAGTCCACATCCAATATGGGTTTTATATTTTTGCCTGACTGATTTTAGAGCTGTTTCTTTTCTATTAGATTTTAAAAATAATTATTGTATCTCTATCATGAATTTTATTCTATAAATTTTGTGATCTAACTGCTGCTGCTAAGTCACTTCAGTCGTGTCCAACTCTGCGACCCCATAGACGGCAGCCCACGAGGCTCCCCTGTCCCTGGGATTTTCCAGGCAAGAATACTGGAGTGGGTTGCCATTTCCTTTTCCAATGCATGAAAGTGAAAAGTGAAAGTGAAGTCGCTCAGTCGTGTCCAACTCTTAGCGACCCCACGGACTGCAGCCTACCAGGCTCCTCCGTTCATGGGATTTTCCAGGCAAGAGTACTGGAGTGGGGTGCCATTGCCTTCTCTGGTGATCTAACTAATGAGGGCCATTTAATTCCTTGTGTCAAAATTTTTAATTGATTTAAAAATTTTAATAGCCCTTATTCTATATACTATTATGGAGAGGCAGCACATTTTAATAGAAAAAATACCAAAAAGAAAAAGGAAAGAACACTAAAATGTATGTCAAAAATAAATGCTGGCATTCTGGCTCCAGAATTTACCAGCAGTGTGACTTGCTGGTACTAGTACACCATTAAACTTCTCTAATGTTGTAAAGCAGGAATGATAATACATGGGATTTTTGTTACCATCAAAAATACATGCAGAAGTACTGTGGAAGCATTTTATATACATATTCAACCATAAGTTAGTGTTATTACTATTGACATAGCAATCCTTGAGGCCATGGCTAATATTTTTGTTGTTCTTTTACTGCTTCCTTCCTGCTCATGATGAAGTACCACCTCCATCAGGCCCTTTCTTTATTGGTCAGACTTCTATCTGAGAGGCAAAGTGCTAAGACAGTCTCCTAACCTTGGATTTTCATTTTGTTCTGTCATTTACTGATTATTTCCTGATTTGTCAGGTTCTCATGAGATTGTCACGAGAGTTAAATATAAAGGTGATAAAGCAATCTAGATTTTTTGTGTTGGAATCTCTCCATTATAGTATCCCAAGACGTTGACTATAGTTCCCTGTACTATACAGGGGACCTTGTTGTCTATTCATTCTATATGCAGTTGTTTGCATCTATTGCTGCTTCCCAGGTGGCGCTAGTGGTAAAAAACCCAGCTGCCAAAGCAGGAAACATGAAAGACCTGGGGTGTGAGTCCTCAGACTGAACGATCTCCTGGAGAAGGAAATGGCTACCCACTTCAGTATTCTGGCCTGGTGAATCCCATGGACAGAGGGGTCTGGTGAGCTATGACCCACGGTGTCGCAAAGAGTCGGACATGACTGAAGTGACCTAGCACGCGCACTGCGCATCTACTACTAGTGGTACTAATAGCAGTACTATCTACTACTGTTTGCATCAAATACTTTTTATGATATTGATTTTCATTAAGTTAAATTCAGGTGGAATTGAACAGGAAGAGGAGAGTGTGGAAGAACACTGAAAGAACACTGAAGCTAGAGGATTTTAGAAGCACCATTTACTGTGTTAATTCATCTCTTTAGCCCAGCATCTGTCACGAGGCCCAGCCCATGGTTCAGTTCAGTTCAGTTCAGTCGCTCAGTTGTGTCCGACTCTTTGCGACCCCATGAACTGCAGCACGCCAGGCCTCCCTGTCCGTCACCAACTCCTGGAGTTCACTCAAACTCACACCCATCGAGTCTGATGCCATCCAGCCATCTCATCCTCTGTCGTCCCCTTCTCCTCCTGCCCCCAATCCCTCCCAGCATCAGGGTCTTTTCCAATGAGTCAACCCTTCGCATGAGGTGGCCAAAGTATTGGAGTTTCAGCTTCAGCATCAGTCCTTCCAATGACTATTCAGGACTGGTTTCCTTTAGGATGGACTGGTTGGATCTCCTCGCAGTCCAAGGGACTAAGAGTCTTCCCCAACACCACAGTTCAAAAGTATCAATTCTGCACTCAGCTTTCTTCACAGTCCAACTCTCACATCCATACATGACCACTGGAAAAACCCATGGTAGGTGCTCAATAAATCTCTGTTGTATTAAATTATGGTGATAAATGTCAGTAAAGTAAAATGCAGAATAGGTCAGCCACTATTTTAGAGTAATATGATGTCTCTTCTCAGGTATTTATGTTTCTGTACTACATGTGATTACATTTTAATTTTTTGCCTTGCAGTACTAACATTTGATGTTTTTAAGGTTTTTCTGAAATGAAGAATGTTGTCTTAAGCTAGTGGTTAGTATTTTAGCCTCATTCATTCAGTGATTTACACAAAATACAGATTCGTTTTTCTTTGTATCTAAAAAGATTAGACATTATGATAAATAGCAAAATTAAATAGTAAGAGAAATATTTCTTACACTGTTTAAATCAGACTTCTGTAACATTTGGTACTTTTCCTCCTTAGTTCTTACTGCTGTTTACCTGTCCCAGTCATAAGTTTATCCATAGACTATCCCTGGCATGCATTTCATAATACGTTTGAAATGCTTGGCGTTGTAAGCCCCGCTTAGATGTTTGCAGTATTCTGGACGATCAGTCACCTGGGTAAATGCTTCTGTACCTGTCCCTGGCTACCACCTGTGAAAGTAAAAGTGAAAGTCGCTCAGTCGTGTCCGACTCTTTGCAACCCCATTGACTATACAGTCCATGGAATTCTCCAGGCCAGAATACTGGAGTGGGTAGCCGTTCCCTTCTCCAGGGGATCTTCCCAACCCAGACCTGAACCCAGGTCTTCTGCCTGTCTCTTATACACATCTNCATTGACTATACAGTCCATGGAATTCTCCAGGCCAGAATACTGGAGTGGGTAGCCGTTCCCTTCTCCAGGGGATCTTCCCAACCCAGACCTGAACCCAGGTCTTCTGCGTTGCAGGCACATTCTTCAACAGCTGAGCCACCTGTGGGTGGTGATCAAATCAGTTCTCGGACTTTATTTCTATCATCCATTGAAGTAACTCCTCATAGATTCGTACTTCTCTCTTTCAGAATTCTTTCATGTTTTGTATATCATAAACCAAAATATAGTCTTAGGGTATTCTCTACTTTTTAAGAAGAGTGGAAGCTAGTAATCTGTTTATTTCATTGACCTTTGCTTAGAGCTGTTAAACACATATTTACATTAAATTGCATGCTCATATTGCTCACTTATTTTTTGTCTTTAAAAATATCTCTAAAATTTCAAATTGTTGAGTAGAGAGATTGTGTCCCCTGAAGGCTTTATATTCTCAGCAGCATTTATTGAGAATCACTCAATTTATAAGTGATATTCATTAATTTACAAGTGAAAATGGTTTCAGCTTTTCGTTATTGTTCTTTGTGAACCTGTTGAGCAGCCTGAAATGAATATTTATTAGTGACTTTCAATACTGCCGATTTGACTGATTTAGAGATAGTATATAATCTCTCATTCAGTTCTTTTTGACTGCAGAAAGGATGAACAGAGCAAATTCTTTATTACACTTGGGTGACTCATTAAAATATTTTATAAACTAATAGCAGAAATACCCAAATCATTAAGCCTAAGCCTGACAATTATTTTGAAGAGTTTAGCATTTTTTTCCTGTAGTTGGCTATGTCATAATGTCATTCCAGAGAGAAAATTTATTTTTCTTTCTTCACAGTTTATAGCGGGTACATCTTGTCTACAATAAAAATGTTATTTTCTTTTCTTGTTAAAATTCTATTACTGGCAGAGAGTGTCTGGTTTCAGTTGTATGTATGGGAAAAAACTAATCTTTTAGAAAATTTATATTTTAGCAAATCTGACTTCTACTTGGTTTTCTATCTATTACATATTTTACCCAATATAGTTACTGGCTTCTTTGAAATATATAAAATGCTCAGTATTGTATGTGCTTTGTGGTATATAAGAGGTTAGAAGCTTATAAATACAAGAAAGTATGTAATACTTATTATTTATCTCTTTACTTACTCTGTTATTGCCATTAAAACATAGAATGTTGGTAGTAATGGTATATTGATATAATATTTTCATATCAATATTTTTTGCATATCCATTACAACATAAGCAATTTTCAGACACTGTTAGCAATTCTTATATTATGGTTTGTATTTATCCATAATCATGTATACAAACAACTGTTGGACACTGATGCTCTCCTTATTAGGTGCTAGATCTTTAAACACTCATGGCCTGCCAAGTTTTGAGATATAACTGGATCTAACTTGAGGATGTCTGAAGAGAATGTTATGCTGAGGACCATTATTATTATTGCAAGGATAAATTATGCTATGGCTGAATCTCAGGTGATTTTTGCTGTCTCTCAGCTTTTTAAAAAAGATGTGTCTTTTCACAGATTTTTGAGATACAATTGACATATAACCTTAACTTTAAGCATTCAACATGATGATTTGATTCATGTGTACACTGAGGAATTATTACTACATTAAGGTTAGTGAACACCTCCATCACCTCACAGAATTACCTTTTTTGGGGGGAGGGGGAGGTGAGGACATTTAAGATCTACTCTCTTAGCAACTTTCAAGTATTTAATATAGTGGTGTGAACTAAAATTACCATGCTGTACATTACATCCTCAGAAAGTATTCATTTTATAACTAAAAGTTTGTACCACTTGAGCAACATCTCTCCATTCCCCCCACCCTCCCAACTCCTGGTAACCTCTAGGTTGGGTTTAATTTCTGCCACTTTCTAACTCTGTGACATTGAGCAAATTAATTAAGCCATCCCAGTTCTCTGAGTTGTCTTATTCACTTACAGAACTCTGGAGTGGAGATTAAGAGTTTGGGAAAGTCCTTGCTATGCAACAGGCATTGAATAAACATTACTTGTTTCCTTCATGCCCTAATAAGCTGTACTGCTTCTTGTAGTCAAACCTACTGTTGTTCCTTGGATGATACTAAAAATTAATCATTTATCTCAAGCACTTATGTGTATATGACCCTGTATTAGTGTTGAATATTTGATGTGAAAATGACCTGTTCTTAGAATCATGAAGAATTGTTTTCACATATCTTGCATGCAAGCATGCAAAATCACTTCCATTGTGTCTGACTCTTTGCAACCCTATGGACTTTACCCTGCCAGGCTCTTCTGTCCATGGGATTCTCCAGGCAAGAATACTGGAGTGGGTTGCCATGCCGTCCTCAAGGGGATCTTCCTGACCTAGGGATTGAACCCAGGTCCCTTGCCTTGCAGGTGGATTCTTTACCTACTGAGCCACCAGGGAATACATCTTATGCACTTTGATTTACTTATTGACCACTAGATAATTAGGATTGTTTAAAATCCAGCCATTGAACAATTTCAAAAGTTGAACTTGAGCTGAAAGACTAATGAGTGAGTCTGTTAAGGATTTGTGAAGTTAGGACAGTTTATCCTATAGAAATTTTATATCCCAGTTCCTGGGATTATAATAAAGCCAACATATTAACTTGGTTTGGAAAATGAATTGTTTTCCATTGAATTCCAAAGCTGTAGCAGACTCTTCATAACACTTATTTTAAGAAGGGATAGGATACTCACTCCAATATTCATGGGCTTCCCTGGTGGCTCAGATGGTAAAGAATCTGCCTCAGTGAGGGAGACCTGGGTTTGATGCCTGGGTTGGGAAGATCCCCTGAAGGAAGGCATGGCAAACTGCTCCAATATTCTTGCCTGGAGAATCCCTATGGACAAAGGATCCTGGCAGGCTACAATTATGGGATCACAGAGTCGGACATGACTGAGTGACCAAGCACACACAATGATTGCGTTAGCTCTTTTGCACAACCTGTTGTGCTAGGTACTTTTCATAAGAACTGCTGCCAGGCTGGGTTTTCTTCTCAAGACACCACTACAATTGATTTTTTGGAGTCTAGGGTACAAAATATTACAATGACTGTTAAATTTCCTCTTGATTACTACATACCAGTGATTCAGCTTATTCAGGTCTTTCTGGATCTTGGTTTCCTTTTTTTGATTTATTAGCTATAATCTCATGGATGGAGGAGCCTGGTAGGCTGCAGTCCAGGGGACGTTAGGAGTCAGACATGACTGAGCGACTTCACATTCACTTTTCACTTTCATGCATTGGAGAAGGAAATGGCAACCCACTCCAGTGTTCTTGCCTGGAGAATCCCAGGGATGGGGGAGCCTGGTGGGCTGCCGTCTCTGGGGTCACACAGAGTCGGACACGACTGAAGCAACTTAGCAGCAGCAGCTATTATCTCAGTACTACCCTTCTGAAGATTACTTAAGAATGCTTTTTTTAAAATCCAAGTAATTGATTTTAAAAAATTAAGTAGGAAAGGGCCAAGGGTTGAAAATTACTGTATTTCATTGGAGACTCCATTTAGGCTTGATGCCAAACTTTCAATCATGGTAAAATCTCGAATTTTATAGACAAATAAACAAATGATTTGGTGCATCTATGTTTAGTTGTACAGGTTGTGCAGGGCACACATCTAGGTATGTATTCACATATATTCAAATGCACCATTGTGCACAGCAGTCCAGCTTTGGATGGCAGTTTTCAGTTCCTACAAATTTACCTGTGTAGTTGTTTCACTTAGGTCACATTTTCCTACTTTAGTCATGACAATAAGATTAAATATTTTGTCAGATGTCTTATTAAAAATCCAAAATATACAAAATCAGTAAGATTGTCCTCTTTCCCACTTAGGAAAGAAACTTGCTAATGGAAAAAAAAAAAGGTTAGTTTGGCATTATTTGTTCCTGACAAACACTGGTTATCTCTTTGTAATTGCCTTTCACTTTTCAAATCATCTGTTGGTCATGTGGTAGGTATTTTAGTTTTGACTTTTTTTGAGAATTGTCATTAAATTTCCACACTTTTCTGAGGCATATTATTTCAAATAATGTCAAACGGATTTTAAAAACTTCCATAGAAAATATAGAAATTATATACAGAATTAATTACAATCTAGAATTTATACCTTCTTTAGTAGTTTAGGTAAACTTTTTGCTTTTCCTGTCCCCAGGAAAAAAATGAGGGTTACAAGGATAAAATGTCTGTGTATTCTATTTGTCACAAATTATTTGTATTAGTTTCTGGCTTTTGAGTTAGAAAGAAATATACATAAGACATAAACAAATAATAAAAATTTATGTGAAGTTTGAAATTGTGAAAAATTTTTCTAAGTTTACATTTTCAGAGTATTAATAAATAACATCTAATGAACGTTTATTCTCTTCCAGGCACTGTTCTAGGCAGTTTGCATATACTGCTTCATTTAATTCTCTCAAGGATATTTTATGAGCTAGCTCTATTTCACAAAGAAGAAACAAGTAGAGTCAGTGTTCACACCTGTGGTGACTCTAGCATTCATTCTTTTAGCTACTGTGATCTATTGTATCAATAGCACTGCTGCTGCTAAGTCACTTCAGTCATGTCCAACGCTGTGCGACCCCATAGATGGCAGCCCACCAGGCTCCCCCATCCCTGGGATTCTCCAGGCAAGAACACTGGAGTGGGTTGCCATTTCCTTCTCCAGTGCATGAAAGTGAAAAGTGAAAGGGAAGTCGCTCAGTTGTATCTGACTCTTAGTGACCCCATGGACTGCAGCCCACCAGGCTCCTCCGTCCATGGGATTTTCCAGGCGAGAGTACTGGAGTGGGCACAGTCTGTCTAAAAACACCTGTTACTAGCTTTTGCCAATAGACCTTTGAGATGAAACTTTGTCCCAGTTTGTTAGAAAAGGGTCAGGAAAAAAAGCTTAAAAACGTACCTCACTTTAGTATTATGTTATAGAGAATGACAAATGAAAGACAGTAATGTTTAACAGAAATAGAATTTATAGAAGAAGACCACCTCTTGGAGCTTGTTATTATGAAGTTTATCACCACAGTAATAAAAGAGACCCTTCTTGAGTACCTGGTACGGGCCAGAGAGTTCACACACATTACCTTTAATCATTATAGCACCCATGCAAATATCATGTCTTGATTTTATAAATGAGGAGACCAAAGACTGGAGAGGTTTAGTGGCTTGTCCAGCCAACATGTGGTGAGGGCTTTGATTCAGATACAGTTATGTCTAATTCTGAAATCTATGCTCTTTTCAGTACATCAGCCTGACTACAAGCCCCTGTGAGAGTGATGTGAGGTGTTTTGATGTCTATTTCTATTCCCAGAATTGTGCCATGGTAAGGAGTTATAGATTTCAGGGGGAAAATCTCTCTCATTCTCTAAGAGGTGTGTCTTTTCTGTTGAATAAAGTGAAGGAAAAGGAGAGAAAAGGCAATGAGTTAGAAACTTTGCATTATGAATTTCCCAAGTGTCTCTTTCCTGGAATATAAAATCAAGGTGGTATATGTCTGGAACATTGACTTCGAAATTTTAGTTGCTGCTGTGAGATTAGTTGTGTGTGTGTGTGCACGTGTGCATGAACATATGTATGTTTGTCTTTGTACCTGAAATAGTTTTTGACTTTATGGGTCTCGATGATACCAAGAATTCTGAAATTTCTTTTTTATCATATTTTACTTTGTCTTATATAATTTCTAATGGTTCCATTAGGTTCTTTGAAAATCTTTATAGAGAAACATTTCAGATTATCTAACTGCAGTGAAAATTGGGCTTTTGAATCTCAAAAATATTTTTCCTCATTCAACAAATATTTCTTGAGTGTATTGTATGTGGTTGGCTCTATTGTAGGTGCTAGGGTTATAGCAATAAAAATTGGAGAAAGAATTAGAAAAATATCCCTGCCACCATGAAAATACATTCTAGTGGATAGGTAATGATGGCAAATAAATAAAATATATTGTATATCAGTGGAAATAAGTAACTGTGATGAAGAACAGACAAGGACAAAATGGAGTGTGAAGATATCATGGGAGTAAGTGGAGTTCTCAATAAAGATCATGAGGATTCTTAACAAAGGACTTGAAAAGAGAGGCTAGACATCTGGGTAATAAGCTTCCCAGGCAGAATAACCACACCTTTGAACTTTTTATTGTGGATTTCCATGTTATTAAGAGCTATCTCTCTTATATACCAGGGGTTTATATACATTACTTTTAATTCCTACAACATACATCCAAGGTAAATATTATTTCAGTTTATAGAACAGGAAGACATAGTTAACGCATAGCTCCAGAGATAGAAAAATATTTGGCATATTAAATAACATCAAAGAGATCTTTATGGGTAGAGAAATAGAGGAGAAAGAGATTCAGTTAGAAAAGTTGTAAAAAGCAGATCGTTTTTAGTCTATTAGGTGAATGAATGAAATTCATTTTGCCATTGTTGAATTTTAACCAGAAGCATGCTGTGATAAGATTTATATTTAACAATTTAATATAGTTGTTAATATTAACAATTTAGTCACTCTGTAGAGAAACCTCTTTGGAAGCAAGGACACCAGCAAGAGATTCTAGCAGTATTCCAGATGAGAGATGAGGATGGCTTGGACCATAGCATTATCAGAAGAGGTACTTAGATGTGGTTGAGTTCTTGAAAATTTCTGAAGGCTGAACCAATAAAATTTTCTGACAGGTTGATTGTAAGTTATGAGAGAAAGAAAAGAGTCAAGGAATGGCTTCAAGTTTTTGGTCTGAGCAACTGGGAAGGTGAATTTTTTCCTGACTGAAATGGAGAAGAATGTGGAAGAAAGTTCAAGATGCCTGTTCTGACTATTTTATGTTTGAGGTTACTGATTAGGTATGAGGAGAAAGGTCTGGTCAAGGCACATATATTTGGGTATCATTAACATATATTTAATATTGAATACTGAATTATATTACTAAGCAGTAATAATAGATTGAAAAGAGAAGGATCCTGAGGAATAAAACCTGGAGAATTACAATGTAAACAGATGAAAAGATGAGGAATTTCCAAAGGAAATGGGTTTTGATATCTAGTGAAAAACCAGGGGAGTGTAATATGTTAGAAGTTGTAATGGTTTGCTTGGGCTTCCATGATTGAAAATGGCACAAAATTGGTATAAACAGCAGAAACTTGTTTTCTTACAGTCCTGAGGCTAGAAGCCCATATGTGATGGCAAATTTAATGTCTGGTGAGTATTCTCTTCTTGGTTTACAGTGGCTCCTTTCTTGCTATGTTCTTGCATAGCCTTTCCTCTGTGTAGGCACAGAGAGAGATACAACACATTAAAAATTGAAGAATAAAAATCACATGATCATCTCAGTTCAGTTCAGTCACTCAGTTGTGTCTGACTCTTTGTGACCCCATGGGCTGCAGCATGCCAGGCTTCCCTATCCATCACCAACTCCCAGAACTTGCTTAAACTCATGTCCATTAAGTTGATGATGCCATCCAACCATCTCATCCTCTGTCATCCCCTTCTCCTCCTGCCTTCAACCTTTCCCAGCATCAGTGTCTTTTCCAATGAGTCAGTTCTTTGCATTAGGTGGCCAAAGTATTGGAGCTTCAGCTTCAGTATCAGTCCTTCCAATGAATATTCGGGACTGATTTCCTTGAGGACTGACTGGTCTGATCTCCTTGCAGTCCAAGGGACTCTCAAGAGTCTTCTCCAACACCACAGTTCAAAAGCATCAATTTTCCAGCACTCAGCTTCCTTTATAGTTCAACTCNGTTATGAGAGAAAGAAAAGAGTCAAGGAATGGCTTCAAGTTTTTGGTCTGAGCAACTGGGAAGGTGAATTTTTTCCTGACTGAAATGGAGAAGAATGTGGAAGAAAGTTCAAGATGCCTGTTCTGACTATTTTATGTTTGAGGTTACTGATTAGGTATGAGGAGAAAGGTCTGGTCAAGGCACATATATTTGGGTATCATTAACATATATTTAATATTGAATACTGAATTATATTACTAAGCAGTAATAATAGATTGAAAAGAGAAGGATCCTGAGGAATAAAACCTGGAGAATTACAATGTAAACAGATGAAAAGATGAGGAATTTCCAAAGGAAATGGGTTTTGATATCTAGTGAAAAACCAGGGGAGTGTAATATGTTAGAAGTTGTAATGGTTTGCTTGGGCTTCCATGATTGAAAATGGCACAAAATTGGTATAAACAGCAGAAACTTGTTTTCTTACAGTCCTGAGGCTAGAAGCCCATATGTGATGGCAAATTTAATGTCTGGTGAGTATTCTCTTCTTGGTTTACAGTGGCTCCTTTCTTGCTATGTTCTTGCATAGCCTTTCCTCTGTGTAGGCACAGAGAGAGATACAACACATTAAAAATTGAAGAATAAAAATCACATGATCATCTCAGTTCAGTTCAGTCACTCAGTTGTGTCTGACTCTTTGTGACCCCATGGGCTGCAGCATGCCAGGCTTCCCTATCCATCACCAACTCCCAGAACTTGCTTAAACTCATGTCCATTAAGTTGATGATGCCATCCAACCATCTCATCCTCTGTCATCCCCTTCTCCTCCTGCCTTCAACCTTTCCCAGCATCAGTGTCTTTTCCAATGAGTCAGTTCTTTGCATTAGGTGGCCAAAGTATTGGAGCTTCAGCTTCAGTATCAGTCCTTCCAATGAATATTCGGGACTGATTTCCTTGAGGACTGACTGGTCTGATCTCCTTGCAGTCCAAGGGACTCTCAAGAGTCTTCTCCAACACCACAGTTCAAAAGCATCAATTTTCCAGCACTCAGCTTCCTTTATAGTTCAACTCACAACCATAAACGACTATTGGAAAAACCATTGCTTTGACTGATGGACCTTTGTCAGCAGAGTTATGTCTCTGCTTTTTAATTTACTGTCTAAGTTGGTCATAGCTTTTCTTCCAAGGAGAAAATGTATTTTGATTTCATAGCTGCAGTCACCATCTGCAGTGATTTTGATTCCAAGAAAGTAAAGTCTGTTACTATTTCCATTGTTTCTCCATCTATTTGCCATGGAGTGATCATCTCAAAGGATATAAAGAAAAGATTTTTCTAAAATTTAATATGCATTTGTGATAAAACTCTCCACAAAGTGAGTATAGAGGGACCATCCCTCAACATAATAAAGGCTAAAAATGATAGTGTGTTAGTTGCTCAGTCATGTCTGACTCTTTGTGACGCCATGGACAGTAGCCTGCTAGGCACCTCTGCCCGTGGGATTCTCCAGGCAAGAATACTAAAGTGGGTTGCCATTCCCTTCTCCAATAAATGATAAACCTACAGATAACATCATACTCAATGGTGGAAAGCTGAGAACATTCTCTCTAAGATAAGGAATAAGATGAAGATGTCCACTCTCTCACTTTTATTCAACATAGTATTGGAAGTCCTAGCCACAGAAGGAGAAATTAAAAATTAATCTTATTTATTATTGCATCAAAAATAATAAAATCCCCAGGAATAACTCTAACCAAGAAGAAAAAAGACCTGTACTCAGAAAGCTGTAAGACACTGCTGTAAGATACTGTAAGATAAAAAATTAAAGATGACACAATAGATGCAAGATATACTATTTTCATGGATTGGAAGAATTAATATTGTTAAAATGATCAGACTATCCAAGGCAATCTACAGATTCAGTACAATGCCTATCAAAGTGCTGATATTTTTTCACAGAACTAGAAAAAATAATCTAAAAGTTACATTCAAATACAAAAGACCCAGAATAGTCAATGTAGCCTTGAGAAAGAAAAATAGGGGTGGAAGTATTACACTCCCTGATTTCAAACTATACTACAAAATGATAGTGATTCAAACAGTATGGTGGGTGCTCATGCTCAGTCATGTTCAACTCTTTGTGACTCCATTAACTGTAGCCCTACAGGCTTCTCTGTCCATGGAATTTTCCAGGCCAAGATGCTGAAGTGGGTTGCCATTTCCTACTCCAGGGGATCTTTGGGATCCAGGAATCAAACCCACAGCTTTTATGTCTCCTGCATTGGCAGGCAAATTCTTTTACCACTGTGCCACTCAGGAATCTTAAAATAGTATAGTACTTGCACAAAAACTCTTCTCATGAGGTGGCCAGATTACTGGAGTTTCAGCTTTAGCATCATTCCTTCCAAAGAACACCCAAGACTGATCTCCTTCAGAATGAACTGGTTGGATCTCCTTGCAGTCCAAGGGACTCTCAAGAGTCCTCTCCAATACCACAGTTCAAAAGCATCAATTCTTCGGCACTCAGCCTTCTTCACAGTCCAACTCTCACATCCATACATGATCACTGGAAAAACCATAGCCTTGACAAATGGACCTTAGTCGGCAAAGTAATGTCTCTGCTTTTGAATATGCTATCTAGGTTGGTCATAACTTTCCTTCCAAGGAGTAAATGTCTTTTAATTTCATGGCTGCAGTCACCATCTGCAGTGATTTTGGAGCCCCCCAAAATGAAGTCTGACACTGTTTCCCCATCTATTTCCCATGAAGTGATGGGACTGGATGCCATGATCTTCGTTTTCTGAATGTTTGGAAAAGACTCTGATGCTGGGAGGGATTGGGGGCAGGAGGAGAAGGGGACAACCGAGGATGAGATGGCTGGATGGCATCACAGACACGATGGACATGAGTCTGAGTGAACTCCGGGAGATGATGATAGACAGGGAGGCCTGGAGTGCTGTGATTCATGGGGTTGCAGAGAGTTGAACACGACTGAGTGATTGAACTGAACTCAACTGCCCCAAAACAGACATAGATCAATGGAATAGAATAGAGAGCCCAGAAATGTGCCAACACTTATATGGACAATTAATCTATGACAATGGAGAAGGAAATGGCAGCCCACTCCAGTATTCTTGCCATGAGAGAATCCCATGAACAGATGAGCCTGATTGGCTACAGTCCATGGGGTCACAAGAGTCGGACACGACTTAGTGACCAAACCAACCAATCTGTGACAAAGGAAGCAAGAATATGCAGTGAGGAAAAGGCAGCCTCTTCAGTTAATGATTGAAACTGAGAATGATTGCTTTTCCAACTGGGAAACCAGACATGCAAAAGAATCAAACTGGACTACTTTCTCACATCAGGTACAAAAATAAACTCAAAATGGATTAAACACTTAAAGGTAAGACTTGAAACCATAAAACTTCTAGAAGAAAACAGGCTGTATATACCTTGACATCTGTCTTAGCAGTGCTCTTTTGGAATGTCTCCTCACCTAAGGGAAATGAAACAAATGGGACAGCCTCAGACTAAAAATCTTTTGTGCAGCAAATGAAATTATCAACAAAATGAAAAGGTTGCCTGCTGAATGAGAAAGTATTTGCAAATGATATATCCAATCAGGCATTAATATCCAAAATATGCAAAGAACTCATACAAGTTAAAATTTTTTGAAAGAAATCTGATTAAAAATGGGCAGAGGACCTGGATAGACATTTTCCTAAAGAAAGTGGCAAACAGGTACATTAAAAGATGCTCACCATTGCAAATTATTAAGGAAATGCAAATCAAAACACAATGATATATCACTTCACACCTGTTATAATGACTGCTATCAAAAAGACAAAAAATAAATGCTTGAAAATGTGGAGAAATGGGAAAACTCATATTCACTGTTGGTGGGAATGTAAATTGGTTTATCACTATAGGAAACAGTTCAGTTCAGTTCAGTCGCTCAGTCGTGTCCGACTCTCTGCGACCCCATGAATCACAGCACGCCGGGCCTCCCTGTCCATCACCAACTCCTGGAGTTCACTCAGACTCACGTCCATCGAGTCCGTGATGCCATTCAGCCATCTCATCCTCTGTCATCCCCTTCTCCTCCTGCCCCCAATCCCTCCCAGCATCAGAGTCTTTTCCAATGAGTCAACTCTTCTCATGAGGTGGCCAAAGTACTGAGATTATTCAAAAAATTAAATAGAACTACCATAAAGTCCACAATTTCTAATTTTGGTAGTTATTCAAAGAAAATGAAAAATTCATTATGCAGCATATAATGTACATGCATGTTTACATTATTTATGATAATTATAATAAGGCATTATTTGCAGTAGCAAAGATACAGTAGAATCTAAGTATTCATGGATAGATCAATAGATAAAGAAGATGTGAGATACATAGAGAAAGGGAATTAAGGGGTACAAACCTCCAGTTATAAAATAAATAAGCCATAAGGTTGTAATATAAAGCAAATGGATTATGATCAACAATACTGTAATGGTTTTTTTGGGGATGATGGTTAGTAGATTTATAGTGGTGATCATTTCATAATGTATGACAATGTCAAATTACTGTTCTCTACTTTTAAAAGCCTCTTGATGAAAGTGAAAGAGGAGAGTGAAAAAGTTGGCTTAAAGCTCAACATTCAGAAAACGAAGATCATGGCATCTGGGCCCATCACTTCATGGGAAATAGATGGGGAAACAGTGGAAATAGTGTCAGACTTTATTTTTCTGGGCTCCAAAATCACTGCAGATGGTAATTGCAGCCATGAAATTAAAAGACGTTTACTCTTTGGAAGAAAAGTTGTGACCAACCTAGATAGCATATTCAAAAGCAGAGACATTACTTTGCCAACGAAGGTCCATCTAGTCAAGGCTATGGTTTTTCCAGTAGTCATGTATGGATGTGAGAGTTGGACTATGAAGAAAGCTAAGCACCAAAGAATTTATGCGTTTGAACTGTGGTGTTGGAGAAGACTCTTGAGAGTTCTTTGGACTGCAAGGAGATCCAACCAGTCCATTCTAAAGGAAATCAGTCCTGGGTGTTCATTGGAAGGAATGATGCTAAAGCTGAAACTCCAGTACTTTGGCCACCTCATGGGAAGAGATGACTCATTGGAAAAGACTCTGATGCTGAGAGGGACTGGGGACTGGAGGAGAAGGGGACGACTGAGGATGAGATGGCTGGATGGCATCACTGACTCGATATATGTAAGTCTGAGTGAACTCCGGGAGTTAGTGATGGACAGGGAGGCCCGGTGTGCTCCGATTCATGGGGTTGCAGAGCGTCGGACACGACTGAGTGACTGAACTGAACTGCTCTGGTGGCCAGGGCCTTGCTCAGTAAAGCTTTAATCCAATTATCTACTGATAGGTGGGCTTGTACTTCCTCCTTGGTAGTTGTTTGGCAGAGGAAACCCAGCCCTATGGTCTAAGGTAGGGTTAATGGCAAACTCCAAGAGGGTTTATGCCAAGGGGGATCTTTCAGTGCCCACAGCCCTGTGGCGAGCCCCTGCTGAGCCACATCTCCACATGAGGCCCTCCAACACTAGCAGGTAGTAGTTTGGGTTCTATCTCTGGAGGAGTCACTGCTCTTGGTGCTTTCACAATTTTGCTTGTGCTTCTGGGTGCCTGTAATCAAATCCCACTGGCCCTCAAGGCCAGATTCCCTGGAGATTCCCAGTCCCTTTGTGGGATCCTCCTGCTGGGAAGCCTGACTTGGGGTTCAGAACCTTTACAATGCTGCAAGAACTTCTTTGGTATTCTTGTTCTCCATTCTGTGGGTCACCTACCTGGCAGGTATGAGATTTGATTTTATCATGATTGTGCCCTTCTACCATCTCACTGCAGATTCTTTGTCTTTGGATGCAGGATATCTTTTTTTGGTGGGTTCCAGTGTTTTCTGTCGATGGTTATTCAACAGTTAGTTGCAGTTTTGATCCTCTCAAAAGATGAGATGAGCTCACATCCTTCTACTCTGCCATTTTGAACCAGAAGCCCATTTTATCTTGAGTTCCAAATTAGATCACATTCATAGGTACAGGGATGAGGACCTGAACATATCTTTTGGGAGAATGGAATTCAACCCACCACACCTTCCCAGGTAATTTTGCTCTTTATTTAGCACTGTTTTTCTTTCATTTTCCTCNCACGATGGACATGAGTCTGAGTGAACTCCGGGAGATGATGATAGACAGGGAGGCCTGGAGTGCTGTGATTCATGGGGTTGCAGAGAGTTGAACACGACTGAGTGATTGAACTGAACTCAACTGCCCCAAAACAGACATAGATCAATGGAATAGAATAGAGAGCCCAGAAATGTGCCAACACTTATATGGACAATTAATCTATGACAATGGAGAAGGAAATGGCAGCCCACTCCAGTATTCTTGCCATGAGAGAATCCCATGAACAGATGAGCCTGATTGGCTACAGTCCATGGGGTCACAAGAGTCGGACACGACTTAGTGACCAAACCAACCAATCTGTGACAAAGGAAGCAAGAATATGCAGTGAGGAAAAGGCAGCCTCTTCAGTTAATGATTGAAACTGAGAATGATTGCTTTTCCAACTGGGAAACCAGACATGCAAAAGAATCAAACTGGACTACTTTCTCACATCAGGTACAAAAATAAACTCAAAATGGATTAAACACTTAAAGGTAAGACTTGAAACCATAAAACTTCTAGAAGAAAACAGGCTGTATATTCCTTGACATCTGTCTTAGCAGTGCTCTTTTGGAATGTCTCCTCACCTAAGGGAAATGAAACAAATGGGACAGCCTCAGACTAAAAATCTTTTGTGCAGCAAATGAAATTATCAACAAAATGAAAAGGTTGCCTGCTGAATGAGAAAGTATTTGCAAATGATATATCCAATCAGGCATTAATATCCAAAATATGCAAAGAACTCATACAAGTTAAAATTTTTTGAAAGAAATCTGATTAAAAATGGGCAGAGGACCTGGATAGACATTTTCCTAAAGAAAGTGGCAAACAGGTACATTAAAAGATGCTCACCATTGCAAATTATTAAGGAAATGCAAATCAAAACACAATGATATATCACTTCACACCTGTTATAATGACTGCTATCAAAAAGACAAAAAATAAATGCTTGAAAATGTGGAGAAATGGGAAAACTCATATTCACTGTTGGTGGGAATGTAAATTGGTTTATCACTATAGGAAACAGTTCAGTTCAGTTCAGTCGCTCAGTCGTGTCCGACTCTCTGCGACCCCATGAATCACAGCACGCCGGGCCTCCCTGTCCATCACCAACTCCTGGAGTTCACTCAGACTCACGTCCATCGAGTCCGTGATGCCATTCAGCCATCTCATCCTCTGTCATCCCCTTCTCCTCCTGCCCCCAATCCCTCCCAGCATCAGAGTCTTTTCCAATGAGTCAACTCTTCTCATGAGGTGGCCAAAGTACTGAGATTATTCAAAAAATTAAATAGAACTACCATAAAGTCCACAATTTCTAATTTTGGTAGTTATTCAAAGAAAATGAAAAATTCATTATGCAGCATATAATGTACATGCATGTTTACATTATTTATGATAATTATAATAAGGCATTATTTGCAGTAGCAAAGATACAGTAGAATCTAAGTATTCATGGATAGATCAATAGATAAAGAAGATGTGAGATACATAGAGAAAGGGAATTAAGGGGTACAAACCTCCAGTTATAAAATAAATAAGCCATAAGGTTGTAATATAAAGCAAATGGATTATGATCAACAATACTGTAATGGTTTTTTTGGGGATGATGGTTAGTAGATTTATAGTGGTGATCATTTCATAATGTATGACAATGTCAAATTACTGTTCTCTACTTTTAAAAGCCTCTTGATGAAAGTGAAAGAGGAGAGTGAAAAAGTTGGCTTAAAGCTCAACATTCAGAAAACGAAGATCATGGCATCTGGGCCCATCACTTCATGGGAAATAGATGGGGAAACAGTGGAAATAGTGTCAGACTTTATTTTTCTGGGCTCCAAAATCACTGCAGATGGTAATTGCAGCCATGAAATTAAAAGACGTTTACTCTTTGGAAGAAAAGTTGTGACCAACCTAGATAGCATATTCAAAAGCAGAGACATTACTTTGCCAACGAAGGTCCATCTAGTCAAGGCTATGGTTTTTCCAGTAGTCATGTATGGATGTGAGAGTTGGACTATGAAGAAAGCTAAGCACCAAAGAATTTATGCGTTTGAACTGTGGTGTTGGAGAAGACTCTTGAGAGTTCTTTGGACTGCAAGGAGATCCAACCAGTCCATTCTAAAGGAAATCAGTCCTGGGTGTTCATTGGAAGGAATGATGCTAAAGCTGAAACTCCAGTACTTTGGCCACCTCATGGGAAGAGATGACTCATTGGAAAAGACTCTGATGCTGAGAGGGACTGGGGACTGGAGGAGAAGGGGACGACTGAGGATGAGATGGCTGGATGGCATCACTGACTCGATATATGTAAGTCTGAGTGAACTCCGGGAGTTAGTGATGGACAGGGAGGCCCGGTGTGCTCCGATTCATGGGGTTGCAGAGCGTCGGACACGACTGAGTGACTGAACTGAACTGCTCTGGTGGCCAGGGCCTTGCTCAGTAAAGCTTTAATCCAATTATCTACTGATAGGTGGGCTTGTACTTCCTCCTTGGTAGTTGTTTGGCAGAGGAAACCCAGCCCTATGGTCTAAGGTAGGGTTAATGGCAAACTCCAAGAGGGTTTATGCCAAGGGGGATCTTTCAGTGCCCACAGCCCTGTGGCGAGCCCCTGCTGAGCCACATCTCCACATGAGGCCCTCCAACACTAGCAGGTAGTAGTTTGGGTTCTATCTCTGGAGGAGTCACTGCTCTTGGTGCTTTCACAATTTTGCTTGTGCTTCTGGGTGCCTGTAATCAAATCCCACTGGCCCTCAAGGCCAGATTCCCTGGAGATTCCCAGTCCCTTTGTGGGATCCTCCTGCTGGGAAGCCTGACTTGGGGTTCAGAACCTTTACAATGCTGCAAGAACTTCTTTGGTATTCTTGTTCTCCATTCTGTGGGTCACCTACCTGGCAGGTATGAGATTTGATTTTATCATGATTGTGCCCTTCTACCATCTCACTGCAGATTCTTTGTCTTTGGATGCAGGATATCTTTTTTTGGTGGGTTCCAGTGTTTTCTGTCGATGGTTATTCAACAGTTAGTTGCAGTTTTGATCCTCTCAAAAGATGAGATGAGCTCACATCCTTCTACTCTGCCATTTTGAACCAGAAGCCCATTTTATCTTGAGTTCCAAATTAGATCACATTCATAGGTACAGGGATGAGGACCTGAACATATCTTTTGGGAGAATGGAATTCAACCCACCACACCTTCCCAGGTAATTTTGCTCTTTATTTAGCACTGTTTTTCTTTCATTTTCCTCCAAACTTTACCTTAGCCCTGCTTATGTAAGGCCAAACTAGGCTTTTCTCAGTAATGTAACTGCTTAANGATTATTCAAAAAATTAAATAGAACTACCATAAAGTCCACAATTTCTAATTTTGGTAGTTATTCAAAGAAAATGAAAAATTCATTATGCAGCATATAATGTACATGCATGTTTACATTATTTATGATAATTATAATAAGGCATTATTTGCAGTAGCAAAGATACAGTAGAATCTAAGTATTCATGGATAGATCAATAGATAAAGAAGATGTGAGATACATAGAGAAAGGGAATTAAGGGGTACAAACCTCCAGTTATAAAATAAATAAGCCATAAGGTTGTAATATAAAGCAAATGGATTATGATCAACAATACTGTAATGGTTTTTTTGGGGATGATGGTTAGTAGATTTATAGTGGTGATCATTTCATAATGTATGACAATGTCAAATTACTGTTCTCTACTTTTAAAAGCCTCTTGATGAAAGTGAAAGAGGAGAGTGAAAAAGTTGGCTTAAAGCTCAACATTCAGAAAACGAAGATCATGGCATCTGGGCCCATCACTTCATGGGAAATAGATGGGGAAACAGTGGAAATAGTGTCAGACTTTATTTTTCTGGGCTCCAAAATCACTGCAGATGGTAATTGCAGCCATGAAATTAAAAGACGTTTACTCTTTGGAAGAAAAGTTGTGACCAACCTAGATAGCATATTCAAAAGCAGAGACATTACTTTGCCAACGAAGGTCCATCTAGTCAAGGCTATGGTTTTTCCAGTAGTCATGTATGGATGTGAGAGTTGGACTATGAAGAAAGCTAAGCACCAAAGAATTTATGCGTTTGAACTGTGGTGTTGGAGAAGACTCTTGAGAGTTCTTTGGACTGCAAGGAGATCCAACCAGTCCATTCTAAAGGAAATCAGTCCTGGGTGTTCATTGGAAGGAATGATGCTAAAGCTGAAACTCCAGTACTTTGGCCACCTCATGGGAAGAGATGACTCATTGGAAAAGACTCTGATGCTGAGAGGGACTGGGGACAGGAGGAGAAGGGGACGACAGAGAATGAGATGGCTGGATGGCATCACTGACTCGATGGACATGAGTTTGAGTGAACTCTGGGAATTGGTTGATGGACAGGGAGGCCTGGCGTACTGCGATTCATGGGGTTGAAGAGTCAGACACGACTGAGCAACTGAACTGAACTGAACTTCTAAAATTAACATAATATTGTACATCAACTATATTTCAATTAAAAGCCCCAAACCTCATCTAGATATGCTTGAAACCATTGAATAATAGAAGGTCTGGGCAAAAATGGAAATTCTCAGAAAAATTTGAAAATATAAAGAAGAATCAAATGGAAATTTAGAGCTAAAAGACCAGTAAGTGCGCGCACACACACACACACACACCCCCCTCAAAGGGTAGTTTCAATACAAGAACGGAGAAGACAAAGAAAAAATAAGTCAGTGAACTTTAACATACAACAACAGAAATTATCCAGTCTGAAGAACAAAGAGAAAAATAGATGAAAAGATACATAGAGCCTCAGGGACATATGGGACTACAACAATTCAAGTCACTGTAGTTTCGAAGAGAGATAGACGAGAGCTGTCTATTGCTATTACTCCTGCTTGCACGCTAAGTTGCTTCAGTCATGTCCAACTCTTTGTGACGCTATGGACTGTAGCCCACCACGCTCCTTTGTCCGTGGGATTTTCCAGGCAAGAATACTGGAGTGAATTGCCGTGCCCTCCTCCAGGGTATCTCCCTGACCCAGGAGTCAAACCTGCGTCTCCTGTGTCTCCTGCATTGCAAAAGGATTCTTTAACCTGAGCCACCTGGGAAGCCCCTATTGCTATTATACAGAAATATAATCTATTTTTTACATTAATCTTGCACCTGCCACCTTGCTTAACTCACTTACTAGTTCTAAGAGGTTTTTTTTTTTTTTCAATAGATTCCTTGAAATTTTCTCTGTAGACCATCTGCAAATAGGGACAGTTTTATTTCTTATTTTCTTTTATGTATGTCTCTTGTTTCTCTTTGTTACTTATTGCCCTGGCTAAAACATCTCATATTATGTTGAACAGCAGTAGCAAGTGTACATTCTTGCCTTGAACATGCTTAGGGCAAAGCTTTCAGTCTTTTACCATTAAGTATGTAGCCCCTTTCCCTGGTGGCTCAGAGGTTAAAGCGTCTACCTGCACTGCAGAAGACCTGGGTCCAATCCCTGGGCCGGGAAGATTCCGTGGAGAAGGAAATGGCAACCCACTCCAGTACTCTTGCCTGGAGAATCCCATGGACGGAGGAGCCTGGTGGGCTACAGTCCATGGGGTCGCAAAGAGTTGGACACGACTGAGAGACTTCACTTTCACGATGTTAGGTATGGTTTTTTTGTAAGTGTGCTTTAAAGTTGAGGAAGTTTCCCTTTATCCCTAGTTTACTGAGAGTTTTGTTTTCTATAAATAAATGAAGCTGAAATAAAAAATGTGATGCCATTTACAATCACTCAAAGAAATACATAAATGCAAACTTAACAAAACATATGAAGGAACTTTAGAAGTGGATCTAAATAAGTGGATAAACATACCAAGTTCGTAGATTAGAAGAATCAACATAGTAAAGATGTCAATTCTTCTGTAATTGTCACATAAGTATTCAAAATCCCCCAAAGACTTTTATAGAGATATACAAGATTATTATAAAATTTATATGGAAAGATAAAGGAACTAGAGCAGCTAAAGCAATTTTGAAAAAGAATAATAAAAAGGGAGAAATCGTGGGTGACATAATACCATGGAAATACTTCCCTTAAGTGAAGCAATTTTTCAAATTCTTAATTCCTACTTCAAGTCCTTTGTTTCAAGTTTGTTATTTCTTAAAAATTTTCTTCCTGAGCATATAAAGGCACAACTGAAGAAAATTCACAGTATGAATATTATAAGCAGACAAATTTTGCTTCAACATAAAGAAACATTTTTGATAAACATTCAAATGTGGGATATGTAATTTGGGGATTTCAGGTCCCTTCTAACTTTAAGGTTATATAAATAAAGAAAAGCTAAAATTTATACAATGATTTCCTCAAAAGAGGAATTTTAAAAATGGCAATAATTCCTTTTCAAACTTCCATAATCACATGAGCCAGTTACTGTAATAAATATCCTCTTTTATATAACTGTATATATGTATTATTGGTTCCTGTAACCAGAGAATACTGACTAATACAGGTGGAAAGGAGTTTGATATATTGGGGGAATTGCAAGGAGGCCAGTGTGGCTGGATGGAATAAGAGTAATCAAAGGGGTTAGAGAAGTGGTGGTAGAGCAGAGGGTGGAAGAATTATGTAGCAAACTATAGGTCACAGTAAGTCTTGTGGCTTTTACTGTGAATAAGATGGGAAGCTGTTAAAGATATGAGCAGAAAGTGACATTATCTTTCCTATGTTTAAAAGTATTGTTCTGATTGCTCTGTTGAGAACAGATTATAGGGTGTAGGAGCAGAAGTAAGAGAGAGTCTTTAGGAAGGAGGATGCTGCAGTAATCTAGATGAGAGACAGAAGTGGATTGGAATGGGGTTGGAGGAGATGGCAGTGGTGCAGGTAAGAAGTGGATTGTCGACTGTAATTTATAAGTAGAGACCAAAGTTTTTACTGGTGAATTGGATGTGGAGTCTGAGAAAAAGAGATAAGTCAAAGGTAGGCGTCTCAAGTTTTTGGCCTGAGCAGTTGGAAGATCATAACATTATATTTGATAAAATATAGGACTGAAAGTTTCACTGGTGTTGAAGAATGTGTCCTCCTGTTCAGTGAGCAGCAATGTGGGCTTCTTTGATGGCTCAGCAGTGAAGCATTCATCTGTAATGAAGGAGGTGCAGGAGATGTGGGTTCAGTCCCTGGAGTGGGAAGATCCATTGGAGGAGAAAATACTACTCTAGTATTCTTGCCTGAAAAATCCCCTGGAGAGAGGAAACTGGCGGGCTATAGTCCAAAGAATCAGACATGACAGAGCATGCATGCACGCATGAGCCTCAACATATGGCTGTTGCTGCTCTTTGGCTCAGATTTGTAGACTTGAGTATATATCCTTTTCCTTCTTGCCAGTTGCCACCACATATGTGCCTGGATTTCCCCATAATTTATGGAGGGTGAATATTAGCCACAGCTTGCATAAGTCATACCAGCGACATGAATTTAAATATTATGAGTGCAATCCAAAGCACTCAGACAGGATAATTTAGAATACCTGTCATTTTGTAATTGGGTTTTATATCACTGTATGAAAAATTTTATATGACTCTTTAACTGGGCTCATTATTCTTTCTTTCTGTTTTGACTCAGACTGTCACATCCCTAAATTCCTGTGCCTCTAAGGCTAACCTCAGTTATCAAAGTTTTTCTTTCCTTAAAATGCACCTTTGAAATAAACAGAAAAAGACTGGAGGCTTCATTTTAGAAAAGCTAGAATGTGTCATCTTTCAGTGTGTCCAATAAAATGTTAATGTCTAGGGTGAATGACAGTATCAATTTTTTACACAGAAGGACTTTAGCCATTTTTTCTGAATGATATTTTTGGGTTTCTCTAGGGCATATTCTGAATATTCTGGATATTTTAATTTTCACAAAGGTTTTACTTGCTCCTAATCTCAATAAGAACTGGAGTACAGTATTAGATTTTAGGATACAGTGAGAAAGAATTTGAGCGTGGGTTCAGAGGAATGAGAGAGGAAAAGAAAACAGGAATAACTAGAAGGAGTCAAGTTGAACATAAATTATCTATCTAGATTATAATAATCCATGATATAATGTTGAAGTAGATTTTTAGATTGCTCTCAAGACCATTAAGTACAGGGTTGAAAGCAGAACTTCAACATAGAAAAATATATAAAAATTTCAATGAATGAATGAAATAAGATCAAAATATGAGCTTCAAGCAAGTACTGTAAAGAATCATGACTGTGAGCAAAATCAGTAGTTGCGGTCAAGCAGCAGTGGAAAGAGCTCATTATCACAGAATGGTGTCATGGTAGGTTGACAGGTGAGGAGTATGGAGGGCATTGAAAACTCCCCTGTTATCACAGAATAGTCAGAGGTGCCTTTCTTTAACTTTGTGATGGCATCAACCGTAACCAACCAATGAAAAACGGGCGGAGCAGTCTCTGGAGTGTATGTAACAGTGATGGTCATTTTGGCCAGTCATCAACTGGGGCTTGCATTTCCACATCCACGACTCTGACAGGAGACCTCTAAACGCCAAGAGACATGTTGTTCCTGGCTTTCTCTGTTTCAAGTGAAATGTTTAGTGCTGACTTTCAGTTTTAAGCTTCACCTCTTCAGAGTTGACATAGATTTTTACTTGCTGTCCTGGCCGGCTGATGCACACTTGTTTTCTGTTGGCCACCCATCTTTTATGCTCCCTGAGGTATAACATTAAGTTATGTTTATATCTGCTTATACTGATACAAGATTATGCTGCCCCGGTGTGGTCTGCTGGCTAGCACAGGAAAGGTGCTCAGGGGAGTCAGAGTTCGAAATGCACACACAAAAGGCAGCGCGTTTCTTGGAAATCCTCTATCAATTTGTCCTTCTCTTATGACACAATACATTCTGCAGTGGCCTTTTGTTCTGCATGGATCGCTTTCCTCCCTAGTGAAGTGTAAGTGTTAAAGGGCATGTAGTTCAGCTTCCCACTCACAACCAGAAACTCTTCTCACACCCCTAACAGTTATCCAGCCCCTGCTCCTTCCTCCAGAAGTCTTACCTTACAACATATCTTTGAGTAGCAGGTTTCTCCCCTTTCATTTAGCTAAACTACTTTATTGACACAAATCATGTCATATTTTAATTAAAAAAGAATACATTTTATTCTAGTTCATTTTATTTCTGCATGGATATTTTTCTCTTTTCTTTTAAAATTCTGATCATAATTATCCATGTTTTCTTGAGTATTTTATCATAGAAACAGTTAAACATATTTGAATTATTTATTAATGTATTCTTTTACTTGTTCGCAATTATTTTCTGTAATTTAGAATCAGGTTTATGTTCATGGTTTGTTTCCATGGCCTTGCTTTTCTTTGTGAAGTTTTATAATGTTATATAATTAGTCATTTAACTGATGTCTTTTTTAATTAGTATGTTGCAAAGGTAATGACAATAATCCTTATACCAGTCACTGGAGATTTAAATAAATCACTCATAGATCTTTCAGTGCTAGACTGGCAAACTTTTCATGCATGTTGCTTGAGGGTATTTGATACTAAACGCAGGGAATCTTAACTGTGGGTCTGAATCAAAGGGACCCATGAATCTCCTGAAATTATATGCAAAATTTTATTTTGCACTTGTAAGCAGTTTTTAAGGAAAGAGATTCCTGAGGACTTTCATTATGCTTTTAGAGAGTTCTGTAAATTTTCCTTCTCCAGATGTTATGAAGCTTGTCACTAGAAGGTTTTGGGAGTATATATGAGTTTGTTAGGGCACCATAACAAATATAATAGACTGGGTAGCTTAATCAACAAAAATGTATTTTCTCATAATTCAGGGACACAGCAGGCTTCTTGGCTTGTAGATGGCTGTCTTCTCCTTGTGTCATCACATGGTCTTTCCACTATTCATGTCTGTGTCCCAATCTCTTTTTAATCATCAGGACACATTTTACACTAGATTAGAGTCCATGGTAATGACCTCATATTAATTGATTACCTCTCTAAAGACAATATCTTCAAAGAGAGTCACTTTGTTTAACATTAGGGGTTAGAACTTCAACTATAGATTTTTGGGGAGAGAGGACACAATTCAGCCCATTATAGAACACTAGTTTGAAAATTAAAAATGAAAAAGTAAAAACTGCACGCAGTTCATCCTAGAACAAATTTTCCCCTGGTAAGAATCTACTTGTCCAGTTCCTACTTGCACAGTTCTTTGCACAGAAACTGCTTGCACCAGTTTCAAACTGGTGACTTCGGTGTGAGCTCTCTGGACACTGGAGTCTGAATCAATCTGTCAGCAATATTTAGTATCCACTCTGTGTAGAAAGCTGTGCCAGGAACTATAAAGTCTGCAGTATTGATTGTACCTGCCAGCCATGGTCAGGTTATATTGTGAAATAACTCTAGCAGATTGGCTTGTGCTGTGAAGGGGAGCAGAAGTATAGATAGATGAATTGGGTATTTTAAGTCCTGAAATTTAAAGGTCCTTAATGCATGAAGGAAGTCTCCAAAGATGTCTTTCATTTATGTTTTCTTTAAACCTACGGTTTATATGCTGATGGTGTCTGTAAACAAAAAGTCATTAGAAATTCTTGGTAAAATAGGCTTGTTAAAATCCATTCCATTTACAAAGCATGTTCATAGCTGTGCTAAAGAGAAAGTTGTACGGAGGCTGGGAGACCCGGGTTTGATCCCTGGGTCAGGAAGATCCCCTGGAGAAGGAAATGGCAATCCACTCCAGTATTTTTGCCTGGAGAATCCCATGGACAGAGAAGCCTAGTAGGTTACAGTCTACTGGGTCGCAAAGAGTCGGACACGACTGAGCGACTTCACCTCACCTCACCTCAAGCTAATGCATAGTGTTTATCTTAAGGAGACAACTGTCTTTATTTGGGGACCTACATTAGTAGATGTGTTTGATTAACAAGATGAGACCTTCTTGAGTGCAGTGAAATACAGAGAGATTGCTATAACTGTTATGACTAGGAAAGAANTTAACCTGCCTGGGATTCTCTGCATTTTTCCTCATCTGGATGACTGTTTCCTTTACCATGTTAGGGAAATTTTCAGCTATTTTCTCTTCAAATATTTTCTCAGGTCCTTTCTCTCACTTTTCTCCTTCTGGAACCCCTATCATGTTAATGTTGGTGTGTTCAGTGTTGCCTGAGAGGTCCCAGAGACTCTTCATTTCAATTCATTCTTTTTTCTTTATTCTGTTCTGCAGGAGTGAGTTCCACCATCTATCTGTCTTCTGGGTCACTTATCCGTTCTTCTACCTCAGTTATTCTGCTATTGATACTTCTAGTGTATTTCTCATTTCAGTTACTGTATTCATCTCTGTTTGTTTGTTCTTTAATTCTTCTAGGTCTTTGTTAAACATTTCTTGCATCTTCTGGATACTTGCCTCCATCCTTTCCCCAAGATCGTGGATCAACTTCACTATCATTACTCTGAATTATTTTTCTAGAAGGTTTACTATCTCCCCTTCATTTAGTTGTTTTTCTGGGAGAGACTGAGAAACTTGGTTAACNTAAACATTTCTTGCATCTTCTGGATACTTGCCTCCATCCTTTCCCCAAGATCGTGGATCAACTTCACTATCATTACTCTGAATTATTTTTCTAGAAGGTTTACTATCTCCCCTTCATTTAGTTGTTTTTCTGGGAGAGACTGAGAAACTTGGTTAACACCAAAGCCATAATTTCCATTTATAGAAACAGAGCCAGTTTTTTTTTCAGGTAACCCTTTTGTGGATGTAAATGGAATTCCCTTTGAAGATTATTCATACTATACCACAGAGATGCAAGAAAAACCTCTATTAATCTGTAGGAATGACAGCTACTAGTATTTATAATTAATACTAGAAAGATAATTAGCCCTACACAGAATAATCTGTATGTTCTATATCACAGTATTATTGTGTATTTTTAGCAGGGCATTGTATTTGTAGATTGATTAAATGCTTTCATTGTTAGAAATTTCCTGGGTACAAATATAAAAATTACTTGGCATATATTTTATAAAATATAATGAACAGTTTTATTTTTAATTCATATAAATGATAGAACCCATAGTTATTTTGTTTATAATTTTACAAAGACTCCAGTTTGTTTAGGTATTATTACTCAGAAACATTTGTAATTACTTTTTCAGGTTTCAGAAGAAATTATTTTTCAAAGAATTAAATAATTTATGTTTTCAATGCCCTGTAAAATGTAATAGTGACTGCAAGCAAACAGGCTTGTTTTCTCTCTTATTTGGTATTTTAAAAATTATTTCTTGCAGGATCAATTGTACAACCATTTGAATAATTTAGATCTTTTCAAATTTTACTTCTGAATATACTAGTTGATTGAAATAAAGACTCCACCATGACTTTATCTAAACAACAGCTTTAGTTCTATTTTATATGATACTATGTCTCACATTAAGTATTCAATAAACATTTGCTGAATTGATTAATGAATACTTGTTCTCACCAATGTTAGTTAACAGTCTAGAAATTATAAGCAAGCATGAATATCATTATTTTCATTGAATGAAATCTCTCCTCAGATCCTTGGATTCAATATTTTCTTTGATTTAGGAGACAAATTAAAGAATGACATTTTAAAAGTCTCCAGATACAGCCCTACTAGTGCAAGATTTTGAAGGTCAGTCCCAAGTTTATTGTAACTTCTTGCAGGGCAGGTCTGTTCTGTGAGGTAGCCCAGGGATATTAAGTAACCCTATCGTGATGCTTTGCCATCCCTTAAAGCAATGCTTTTTAAACTTTGTGGGTATATAAACCATATAAAAATCTCATTAAAATGCAAATTATGTTATTTATTAACCAACTATAGGCCTGATATTCTTTCTTTTGTCAGGTACTTTATTCTTGTCTTAATGCAAAATGAGAGCCTGGTGAAGCTTATTATTTCAATTTATTTGCTTAAAATATGAATAATAAATAAAGCATAAATAGCTACATTTATTTCTCTCAGAGGCACAGTTCAATCCTTGTGTTGATTATGAAGCACTAGATTGTCTCATTTGGATACTATGGGAATCATTGAATGCCATTAATGATTAGTGAATCTAGACTGTGTGCTGTCCTTTAGGGCCTGCTAGAATAGGCTTGAATACTAGTTCAAATCACCCTTTGTAATTTATTTATTAAACTGAACTATATTCTTCCATAGTTGAAGGTCTTGGTATTTTTCAGATATCTTTGCCTCCATAATAATCTTCCATACTCTGAGCTAACTGCTACATTCATTGTTGCTTCATTTCTGCTGACTTTAAATTGTTGATGTCTGCCAAATTTTATAACTTCCTGGAGTAGAAAGGGAAATTAAAGATGAACCATTGTGCACTTGAACAAAATACATGCTACAATTAGAGGCTGAGTGAATAAATATATGCTGAAAAGTTTCTTGGTATGGTCTTTTATTAAGAGTCTTTGGTTTATCTGATTTCACATATTTTTATTTTAACATATCATATTCTTTATAAAGGTGGATTGTTTTTATTATCACAGGCATTTGATAGTAGGAAAATGACCACTTGCACAGAGAGTTATAATAGTTGGCCAAGTAGATTATAGGATGACAATTGCTTCTAGACTATAATACAATAGACTTGTAAAGGTAAACAGGAGACAAAATTGTATAGATGGTTACACTATTTTCCAAATATATATATATGTGTGTGTGTGTGTATAATATAAGCATATTGTATCACATAGTATAATCATATACCTCTGCTGCTGCTGCTAGGTCGCTTCAGTTGTGTATAATATTTATATGACCAGTTAAATTGGTAAAGGAATGGAATCAGATGAAATTTTATTTTTTGTCTCCTTCAGCCCCTTTAAAATTAATTTAGTGTAGAAAGTTTCTTCCCCTAAATGTAAACTTAAAAATGAATTCTCTAAATTACAAAACACAGTAATGATTTAGAAAATAGGATGCGAAGTTTTAATGATCAAAACTCCAAACTTCTAGATCAAATCTTCTCTCCTCTTTCAGCCAGCACAGTATTCAGGTGGGCTCCTTGTTTTTGGAAAGAGTATATGGATAGCTTCTCCTCCTCCTGCTCTTGGTCTGATGTTTCCTGACCTGACATCAAGCCTGTTTGTAACTGTGCACATGGGAGAAAGGAAAGAAAAGGGGGTAAGAAAGTCCTCAGTGGAATCCTTAGTGCTGTAAGCTGGCTTTGGCTCCTGGGTGGGCAAATGGCTGACTTATGACTCTTTTATGGAGTACCTTGGTGGATTCCTCAGATCTTTATATCTGAGACTTCTTGATGCCATGCCTTAGTAGGCACATTGCTCTTTCTGTGTGATCTTCTGAGATGTTTCCAGCAACCCCTAGGAATTCTAAGTCCACTTTCAATTTCTCATTGCTGGAATCCCTTCACCCTTCTAGAGACCCAAGACAATTCCAATCCCTGCACTTTTTTACATAGGAAATTTTCACTTATCTTTAAACCTGAGCAACTCCGAGAAGAAGTCTAGGCTGAGTGTCATGCAGCTGGGGACCACCTGGTTCCTCTTGAGCATTCAGCCTTTGTACCTTCCAAGGGAATGTCAGACTCCAGCCCACCACATTCCCATTTTGGGGCTGCATATTAAACTCTCTTATTAGTTCTCTTGAAGCTTGGGTTCCTTCCTTCATCATTGAGCTTTAGGTGTAGGATGGGCATTCCCAATGCTTCTCTGTTGGATATCAATATCTCAGAGATGGGGATGTCCAATATCTCAGCAACTCCCCAGTCTTTCTTTGAAAGTTTTCCTCTCTCCTGTTTGGGTTTCATTTTTGCATCCCTGATGTGGATAAAAATTCTGAAAGCCCTGGAAGACTCCTCCCTCTCCTACTTTTTAAAAATTAAAAAGTCCATTTGAGTCTGGCCCTTCTGTCTGGTGTGCAAGATTAATCATGTTTTGGTCTTGACTGAAATTCAACTTTAGGGAACATAACACAAAAACAGAAGCTTGTGCCTCAAAATACTAACGCTGGCTGTGAAGAGGTGGTAAGATGAGGTTATACGTGTTTTAGTTTGAACTGGTATGTATTTTCTCACTTTTTGTGACTATATCCCCTTTTTAACTTGAAGTATAGTATTGAAAAGCAACATATATTTACTTTCTGGCTCTTAAAATCTAACAGTAAATTAGCTGTTTTTATCACTAGCTTGGTTCTTATTTCTTAGTTTACTCCCTAAATACTGCCCTAGCTTATGATATAATTAGGGAAATATATATAAATTCCATGTTTTTAAAGAGTCAGTTTAATATTCAAAAGACATGGTGAAATTATATAAGTATAAAATGGCTTTTCTTGTTGAAGACAAATATTGCCTGATTTAATGAAAGTTCTAAAAGCTCTGTGTAACCCTAGGTTTGTCTCTATCTAAGGATCCCTTCTCCAATTTATAAAAAATGTAAAAAGAATTGTCCCTTTTCCCCTTGTAAGTAGCAGCACATCAAATTTCCCCATGGTTAGGGGAGATGATGGAGAACAGAATAGGGTATATACAGAATGAATGAAGTCATCTTAGCTGAAAGTGCAGTATAGCTTGGTAACCTGGAAACAAGTGACACTTGGAAATATAGGCAAGGAGACATTGGTGTCAAAACTCACTTGGTGCCGTGTATTCTCTAACCTCTGGAATAGAGGTTAGGATCAGAACTCCAGTTCATAGATAGGTCCTTTGAAAGAATATAGTATTCAGGCCCCTGGTTTTGGAAATACTGTTGTTCTGGGTATTTTATAGAATCAAAATTCTAATTCACTTAATATTTGGAATAAGGAGAGTCTTTTTTTGTATTTAGTACCAGTGAAAAAACTGGTATGAAGCAGAGTCAAGGGCTCAAAATTAGAATAAGAGAATAGTCTCATTGTTTAACTTCAAATACAAGATCAGAGATGGACCAGAAGAAGGATTATAGATGTGAGGATTATAGATGAGGATTATAGATGCTGAAGTGAGGATTATAGATGCTGAATCCTGAGTATTAGATTAGGGTTCCTTAGATTTTGTCTGCAGGAGGTTGGATTTAGTTTGGAGTGAGGATGGTGGTGAGAGGTTTGAGGTTACAGAATGGAGGAAGTGTGACAGTAGATGCTAGGGCTTAAAGACATGATTAAAGTTTGGGTTTTTCCTATAAAACTCCTAGAGGAAAACATAGGCAACACACTCTCTGCTATAAATCACAGCAGGATCCTCTATGACCCACCTCCCAGAGTAATGGAAATAAAAGCAAATATAAACAAGTGGGACCTAATTAAACTTAAAATCTTTTGCACAATGAAGGAAACTATAAGCAAGATGAAAAGACAGACTTCAGAATGGGAGAAAATAATAGCAAATGAAACTGAAAAAGAATTAATCTCAAAAATATACAAGCAGCTCATGCAGCTCAATTCCAGAAAAAGAAATGACCCAATCAAAAAATGGGCCAAAGAGCTAAACAGACATTTCTCCAAAGAAAACATACAGATGGCTAACAAACACATGAAAAGATGCTCAACATCACTCATTATCAGAGAAATGCAAATCAAAACCACAATGAAGTACCATCTCACGTCAGTCAGAATGGCCGCTATCAAAAAGTTACAAACAATAAATGCTGGAGAGGGTGTGGAGAAAAGGGAACCCTCTTACACTGTTGGTGGGAATGAAAACCAGTACAGTCACTATGGAGAACAGTGTGGAGATTCCTTAAAAAACTGGAAATAGAACTTCCATATGACCCAGCAATCCCACTGCTGGGCATACACACCGAGGAAAACAGAATCGAAGGAGACACGTGTATCCCAATGTTTATCACAGCACTGTTTATAATAGACAGGACATGGAAGCAACCTAGATGCCCATCAGCAGATGAATGGATAAGAAAGCTGTGGTACATATACACAATGGAGTATTACTCAGCCATTAAAAAGAATACATTTGAATCCCTTCTAATGAGGTGGATGA